>SJYT01004943.1:249082-322650 GCA_006410635.1 Cephalophus harveyi
TAGAGTAATTTGAAAGTTATACATCCTCTATTTTCATTTTGGAATAGTATCCTCTGAAATAAATAAGCCAGAGGCATAACTGAGCTTGTATTTCTCATTAAAAGTGAAGCAGAATGTGTTGACTCACCTTGTGTAAGATGAGAAATTCAATATGATTTCCTCTTCTCTTTATTTGAATTTCTCCCTCCAACCCCTCCTGGCTATTATTTTTATTTCAATAACATTTTGGGATTTCTTTTTTCAATAATAAATACTGACATTTGCTTGTTATAATGTCAGCAGAATTATATAATAATTTAAAAAATGCCCTGTCTTTGCTGTCTTTGAGTTCTTTGTTTGATTTGGCTAGTTGAAGTACTTCAGGAAGGGAAGTTATGTCCTTCCCTTACCAATTCCAACTACTACTTACCTATTCTTCAAATTTTAATTCTTTTGCCACATCCTCTGAGAAGCCTCTTATGCCCGCTCCATTTAAAACTGTCACTCTGCCCCTTGTGCACTGTACCATTTGCAGATGCATGCATTTTCTTACAGCATGAGTTTTTTATTCCAGTTGAGATGTAATTCAATGTTTTAATTAGAGAATATGGTTTATTCTTTATATATGGCTTTTGGTTAAAACTAAATCTCAGTTAGGCATTTATGCCATTAGTAGCAACTAGAATGCCACACATTTTCATTGTTATAGCCATTTTGATCAATGTTGTGTATTTTCATCACAGCAGTGGGAAAAAAATGGTGATAGCATGTCACAAGTTCTGCACTGCTACTGAAAAGAAAGGACAGTATTTTTGAGCAAAATACAGGTTTAGTGAAAGGATTCAGTAGTAATTAGATTTCATAGCTGAACTCTTTATCTGAGTCCATTTGAGCTGCTATAACAAAATATCAAATATTGGGTAGTTTATAAACAGAAATTTGTTTCTCACAGTTTTGGAGACTGGAAGTCTGAGAACAGTGTGTCAACATGGTTGGCTAAGGACCATCTTCTGGGTGTCAGACTTTTCATTGTATACTTTACCTGGTGGATGGGGGCAAGGGAGCTATTTTGGGCCTCTTTTATGAGAATATTAATCTCATCCAGCCTCATAACCTAGTCACCTGCCAAATGCCCCACCTCCTAATACTATCACATTGTAAATTAGGATTTCATTATATGAATTTTGAGAGACACAAACATTCATACCATAACAACCTTTATTGCTTAAATAAACATATATACTTTAATTTCTAAGATCTCTACTGCAGAAGTAACTTCTGGGGATAGCATAAAATTCTCTGACTCTGATAGAAGTTACTTTTGATGATCCAAAATTTCTTTGGAATGCTACTGGTTTGTGTTATTATTTATTTATGTATTTATTTTCCATACTTTGTGCAATTTCTTCAAGATAGAGACTATATTTTGATCATTTTTTCATCTCTAGCTTCTAGCACACTGTCTGGAACACACTAAGAGTTTAAAATATTTTAAATGAAAGGTCACAAATGAATGAGTAGGCTTCTCTCTCCTATTGTAGCCCACATTGGTCACTCTGACCTATTGTCTTGTTCCATTCATTTTGACCTTTATACTGTCTTATATTAATATAAGATGCGGTGGTCCTATTTGATGGACGAAATGTGATCTGGAGGAGACACATAATTCAGACCTTAAATAATTCAAGAGTAAATAATTCATAATACAAAAGTAATGAATATAAACTGTGTGTTGAGGGAGCAAAGGTAAGTACTGACCTTGAATGATTATGTTTGTTTTAGGTCAGTAATGCCACAATCATTGTAGCATACTTATCCTTTGACATTAGCATTTTTTTCCTCAGTATTTTTTTTTTACTTAGAGCATTTAATGTATTTCCTTGCCTGTTTAACTCAATATTTTCTATTATATTTGCAGAGGACAATTACTTAAATTAACAGCACAGCATGTTATGGCAGTTAAATTAAAAACACAGCTTATTTTGACTTCCTTAGTTACATTTTTTTAGCACATGTAAATTTCATTCCAAAGTTAACTCTCAGAAGTTTTTGTTGGTTTGTTTGTTTTTAGCACCAGCACTGCCACTCTAAAAATGTTTGAATAAAATATTTTTAAGATCATAAAAAATATTACAATTTAACATTAGTAATATGTGAATAATAACTTGAGTAACGAAAGTGAATGTATGGTATAAATATGGGATACAAATAAAGGATGGTGGGTATTTTTATTTACCAGATAAATTGGCAATAACAAAGCTTACATTCACTCTTCCTTGTAGCTTTAAACATTGTTGATGTAATTTTTATAGAGGAAGGAATTATTATTTAAAAATTTCCCTATATTAAATATATCTTTATGTTATAATATGAATGCATAAAATATAGTCACATTATACCAGTAAAAGTATATGGGCTGTCTCTTATACACATCTAGATGTGTATAAGAGACAGGGCTAGGCTTTCAAGTGCTTTTTCAATTACTGTAGTTTCTTAACTTTTGGCAAGTTTAAACTCCTTTGAGAAAAATACACATTTAAACAAGATTTAAATATAATTTACAGGGATATGGGCATATTATTTCTTCATATTTATATGAATATATGTATAAGCTGCAGACTATTAGAATTATTTTGAGTATATCTTAGATTGATACCTAGGGGCTCTTCATTTAGCCTGTGCTCTTATGGAGTATAGCTGTAAATCATTAGTAATTGATAAAGTTTATCTTCTGAAATTACAGACTTTGCTTGAAGTAAAATTAAATTCATGGTATATATTTAATTTAGACTGATCAAGGGCTTCCCTGGTGGCTCAGTGGTAAAAAATTTGCCTGCAGTGCAGGAGATGCAGGTTCAGTCCTTGAGTCAAGAAGATCCTCTAGAGAAGGAAATGGCAACCCACTCCAGTATTCTTGCCTGGACAAATCCCTTGACAGAGGAGCCTGACGGGCTACAATCCATGGGGTTGCAAAAGAGTTGGACATGACTTAGTGACTAAATGATACTAAATGATCAAAAGCCTCTTCTCTATCTGAGATAAAATTCGCTGCTAACTGGATACAGGGACTGGCTGTTAGGTAGGAATCTTTTATTGAAGTTACCCATATAGATGTTTTCTGCAGAGGTGCAGTACACATGAATGGGTAGTTGGAAAAATCACTGAAATGTAGTGGGAGTGATAGACATTGGAACTGAACAGACAAAACCTTTTAATATGAAGTTTACTGTAGCATGTACTCAAAATTATATATGGTTTCAAAACAATTAGTGCCTCTATGTGGCAACCTCACAGTACTTGAATGAGGATTTGTTCATTTGATCATCTTTGGGATTCATGTTGAATTTCTGAATATACACCAACAGAAATGGGAGAAAAAAGACATTAAGCGACAAAGTCTTACTGAATGTGGCTCAGAAGATTTGATTTAAATGAAACAGTGTACAAAAGAACATTATTGGGGAAACCAAGCATCATGAGACACCTGAAAGTTCCCTGGTATACTTATAATTGTTGCTGAGATTGGCAGCGGTTCTAGTTAGGTTTAACCAGACATTCAGACTCACAGGACCCAAATAGCGCAAGCTTGGCATTAAGTTCATTTAGAAGGATATTGGACAAGAAACAGCATTCAGCAGAGCATTGCTCTTTCACTGGAGTTTTCAATGGCAGCCCAGTTGCTATTCTTTGATCTCTACCCCCAAATGACAACTTGGGTACAAGGAGATAAGATCCATATAGTTAGGAACAGGGATTACCTTGGCTTATAATATTTATAATGCCCAAGAACTAATAGCTTTTGTAACAGTTTGGTAAGTATAGTTTCCAGGGTCCCTGTGAGGGACATGCTCAATTACATGCGTATCCACAATCAGAGGTCAAACTGTGGCCTTCCATTAGGTATGTAGTTCATTTAGAGTCCTCCCATCCAGATGCAGGGTGAATCAAAGGCTTCCCGGGTGACTCAGCTGGTGAAGAATCTGCCTACAATGCAGGAGACTAGGATTCGATTCCTGGCTGGGGGAAATCCCTGGAGAAGGGAATGGCAACCCATTCCAGTATTCCTGCCTGGGAAATCCCATGGATAGAGGAGCCTGGTAGGTTACAGTCCATGGGGTTGCAGAGAGTCCGGCACAACTGAGTGAGTAACACACACACACATATCCAGATACAGTTTATATTTCAGGACTTATTTTTACCATGAGCAATATTGCCTGGTGTTTGTTAATCCTTTTTCTATAGTTGGTAAAGCTAATTCAGGAGGAGGAAGAGAAAGTGACATATTGGCTACCTTCAGGGAACATAATCTTACAGCACAGATGGTAGTAGAGAAGATAGTAGTTCATATTTGAGGATCTAGAGTTGATTATGGTATGACTCAGCCCTCTGAGATTAAATGTCCTACTTGCTAGGGTTATCGATAGGGATAAATAGGTCTCTTTTTTTAGATTAAAAGGTTTCTCAGAATTAACTTGGGGCTCTGGTCAGAAAATACATCTATTAATACGTCTGTTTTTTTTTTTTTACTTCTGGTTTTTTGCTTCTGGGTGTTAACCCTCTGGTACTTAGGAGACAAATTAACAAAATCATAGAATTGCTGTGGACTCTATAAAGTAACAATAAATGAAAATGACCACCTATTTTGGAGATCTGTGTGAAGGATGAGAATTTCTGGAATATTGCATCTGTTATTTAGGTTGTAAGGTTGGAAAATAAAAGCAGAGAGGTGGGGCATTTCTGGTCTCTTGAGCTAAAAAGTTTGCAAGGAATCAAGCTAACTCTTAAAGGAGTTTGAGACACTAGGATGAGAGACTGAAGATAGCAAGAGCATTTCTTCTCAGTGTTTAGAACTCAAATGTATCAACTGAAAGAATAGTAGAAGTGGCAGAAGATAGAAATTACAAATTCAGCCTACTTTCTATGTTACTCTTAAACCATAATGCTGCTTGGTTTGTACTAAAGACAACTGAACATTATCTAGCATCCCATGCAAGACTCTGGGAGAATTCTGTGGATACTGAGAGTCCATCTGACAGAACCACGAGGGAAGTAAGAACTCTGAAGGAGAAGTTGGACGATCTCCAGTATTTATTTAGGAAAAGGACAAGAGACAATTAATATTCTAAGTACCCATATGCATTCTTTAAGGATTTATCCTAGAAATGCAAGGTTGCTTTAACCATAGTAACAGAATAAAGGAGAAAAATCATATAATTACCTCAATAGATGCAGAAAGGAGCATTTGAAAAAATTCAGTACCAGTTTCTCAGCAGTTTTAATATGAATGAATTTCTTCATTTTGATAAATGGCATCTGTGGTGAGCTAACATCATATATAATGATGAAACACTGAACACTTTTCCTCCAAAAATTGGATAAAGGCCAGGATGTTTGCTGTCACCACTTTTATTCAATATTATACTGAAGACCTTAGTAAGGGCACATGATACAAAATCAATATAGAAAATTTATATTTTTGTATATGAACAATAAACATTTGGAAGATAAGGTTAATGAAACAATTTCATTTACAAAGGAGGCTGAAAGTAACATAGACTTCTTCAAAATGAATTTAGCAAAAGATGTAGAAAAACCTCTACCCTGAAAGCTATAATAAATTATTGAAGGTAATTAAAGAAGATCTTATTAAATAGAGATTCTGTGTTCATAGATTAGAGAACTCAATATTGTAAAGATGTTATCTTCTCCCCAAATAGATCTGTGTTCAGGTCAATGCCATTCATAATCCTAGCAGGTGTTTTTTTTCTGACTGTGCTGGGCTCTTCATTGTGGTGCCTGGGCTTCTCTTGTTGCAGAGCACAGGCTCTAGAGCATGGGCTTTTAGTAGTTCTGGAGTGTGGACTCTAGTTCTGGTGCACAGGCTCTCAAGCGTGCAGGCTCACTAATTGCGGCATGCTCGCATAGTTGTGTTGTGCTGGCTTAGATGCCCTGCAGCATGTGGGATCCTAGTTCCCTAATCGGAGAATGAACCCAGGTACTCTGCATTGGAAGGTGGATTTTTAACCACTAGACCATCAGGAAGTCCCCTAGCAAGCTTTAAAAAGTAGAAGTTGATAGCTGATTCTGAAATACAATTGGATTTATAAAGGAACTGAATAGCCCAAACAGTATTGAAAAGGAACAGAATTGTTAATACTGTCTGACATCAAGATTTACTGTAAAACTGTGATAATTAAGATAGTATGGTATTGGCATAGGAAAGACAGATGAATGGAACAAAACATGAAGTCCTGAAATAGAAACGTCTGATGAATCAATTTTTAGCAAAGGGGCGGGACAGTTCAGTAAAGAAAGGAAAAGATTTTCAACAAATTATTCTGAAACACCTAGATATCTGTATGGAATGAGTCTCAATTCCCACATATACACAAACATTAATTCAAGGTAAATCATGGACCTAAATGTAAAAGCTAAAACTATAAAACCTCTGGAAAAAAAAAAGACTATATTTGTGGTCTGCGAGTGGACAGAAGGTTCTTATATTACACAAAACACAGAAAGTAACAACCATGAAAGAAAAATTTGATGAATCGACTTTGTCAAACTTTAAGATGCATGCCATTGAAATAGGCCAATAAGAAAATGTATGGGCAAGTTACAGACTAGAAGAAAATACTCAGGATGCATATATCTGACTTCTATCTGGAATAGGTTATTTTAATGTCCTCTAACTCAACAATAAAAAAAGACAACCCTCCCCCCCCGCCCCGCCCCCGTGGTAATGGGCAAGGATTTGAACCTGTGGTTCACAAAGAAAGATACATCATTGGCCAGTAAGCATAAGAAAATCTTGTTAGTATCACTTGTCATCAGGGAAAAGCAAATTAAAATCATCATGAAATATAGCTCCACATTCCCCAAGTGGTTAAAATTTAAAAGACTGGCAATAGATTCTCACTGTTGGTAAGGATATGGACCCACTGGAACTCTCATCCGTTGTTGATGAAGAATATAATGGTAAGGTCACTTAGGAAGTTTCTTATAAACACTACAGATATACCTACGGCATATGTTTATAATAATAAACATTAACATTAATATTATAAAAATGTACCCCCTGACCAAGCATTCTGCTCCCTGTGGAGTGGAATCTTTATCCAAAAGAAATGAAAACATGTATCCAAAAAAGACTAGCACAAAAATGTTCATAATATTTTATTCATAAGAGCCCCAAACTGGAAACAGCTCAGGTATATGTATGTCAACAACAATATGTCTGAAGCATATTATATTTGTGAATGGAATACTATTCAGCAAAAAAAATGAACTATTGATGTGTTCAGCAACATGGATGTATCTCAGAACGATCATGCTGAGTGAAAAAGAATTTACATAAGTGTATGTACTGTATTCTGTACTCCAAGGCCAAATTTGCCTGTTAATCCAGATGTCTCTTGACTTCCTACTCTTGTATTCCAGTCCCCTATAATGAAAAGGACATCTTTTTTGGGTGTTAGTTCTAGAAGGTCTTGTAGGTCTTCACAGAACTGTTCAGCTTCAGCTTCTTCAGTTTGTTACTGTTTGGGGATAGCTTGAATTACCGTGATATTGAATGATTTGCCTTGGAAACAGAGATCATTCTGTCGTTTTGGGGATTGCATCCAAGTACTGCATTTTGGACTCTTTTGTTGACTATGATGGCTACTCCATTTCTTCTAAGGGATTCTTGCCCAGAGTAGTAGATAAAATGGTCATCTGAGTCAATTTCACCCATTCTAATCCATTTCAGTTTGCTGATTCCTAAATGTCGACGTTCACTCTTGCCATTTCCTGTTTGACCACTTCCAATTTGCCTCGATTCATGGATCTAACATTCCAGGTTCCTTTGCAATATTGCTCTTTACAGCATCGGACTTTACTTCTATCACCAGTCACATCCACAACTGGGTGGTGTTTTCGCTTTGGCTCCATCTGTTCATTCTTTCTGGAGTTATTTCTCCACTGATCTCCAGAAGCATATTGGGCACCTACCAACCTTGGGAGTTCCTCTTTCAGTGTGGTATCTTTTTGCCTTTTCATACAGTTCATGGGGTTCTCAAGGCAAGAATACCGAAGTGGTTTGCCATTCCCTTCTCCAATGGACCACATTTTGTCAGAACTCTCCACCATGACCTGTCCATCTTGTGGCACTAGTTTCATTGAATTAGACAAGGCTGTGGTCCATGTAGTGCGCCGGCCCGGCTCTCGCAGCGGACCGCGCCTAGTAATGCTGAAGAAGCTGAAGTTGAACGGTTTTATGAAGACCTACAAGACCTTTTAGAACTAACACCCAAAAAAGATGTCCTTTTCTTTATGGGGGACTGGAATGCTAAAGTAGGAAGTCAAGAAACACCTGGAGTAACAGGCAAATTTGGCCTTGGAATGCGGAATGAAGCAGGGCAAAGACTAATAGAGTTTTGCCAAGAAAATGCACTGGTCATAACAAACACCCTTTTTCAACAACACAAGAGAAGACTCTACACATGGACATCACCAGATGGTCAACACCGAAATCAGATTGATTATATTCTATGCAGCCAAAGATGGAGAAGCTCTATACAGTCAACAAAAACAAGACCAGGAGCTGACTGTGGCTCAGATCATGAACTCCTTATTACCAAATTCAGACTGAAATTGAAGAAAGTAGGGAAAACCACTAGACCATTCAGGTATGACCCAAATCAAATCCCTTATGATTATACAGTGGAAGTGAGGAATAGATTTAAGGGCCTAGATCTGATAGATAGAGTGCCTGAAGAACTATGGAATGAGGTTCGTGACATTGTACGGGAGACAGGGATCAAGACCATCCCCATGGAAAAGAAATGCAAAAAAGCAAAATGGCTGTCTGGGGAGGCCTTACAAATAGCTGTGAAAAGAAGAGAGGCAGTAGTTTGAACATTCTTTGGAATTATCTTTCTTTGGAACTGGAATGAAAACTGACCTTTTCCAGTCCTGTAGCCATTGCTGAGTTTTCCAAATTTGCTGGAATATTGAGTGAAGAAGTAAAGTGAAGTCGCTCAGTCATGTCCCTGTCTCTTATACACATCTAAGGTCCATATTTAATAAAATAACTATGTTAGTTTACATTTATATTCACCCTATTTTGCCTTTGAAAATTTTAAAATTTATTAATTTTATACTTTAACATAGCTTCAAGAATTTTTAAAATATTTATTTGTTCTTAATATTTTACTTTTAAAAACATTTTGTTAAAAGAATTTGTGTTGTAGAATATCATGCTCTTACTAGCTTTTCTTCCTATTTTAATGCTATGCTTTGTTTTCTTGATGATGTTCTCCTAGCAAACCTTTAGTTCTTAGGAATTAGAGTGGATTTCTGCTTTTGTGTTAATCAGACAATTTTTTGCTATATTAATAGCTACCACTGAAGAATTAGCAATATTTTATTTTGCAAATTATGAGTAAATGACATTTAGTCTTTACATTTCTCTTTCTTTGTGTTTAATGGATATTTATAAGGCTAATTATCACTTTTATATATTTAGTAAGAAGGATCACATATGAAGATGAAAGCACAATGTGATATTTATGACATGTCAGTATGCTAAAAATATAGAATTTCTCTAATTATCTCAGAGATATTCATGAAAATTTTAGTGCTTTTCTGTGAATTTGGATTAATTGAACAAAAGCTGATATCTGATGCTGGGAGGGATTGGGGGCAGGAGGAGAAGGGGACGACCGAGGATGAGATGGCTGGATGGCATCACTGACTCGATGGATGTGGGTCTGAGTGAACTCCGAGAGATGGTGATGAACAGGAAGGCCTGGCGTGCTGCGATTCATGGGGTCGCAAGGAGTCGGACACGACTGAGCTACTGAACTGAACTGAACTGAACTGAACACATATATATGGAATTTAGAAAGATGGTAATGATAACCCTGTATGCGAGACAGCAAAAGAGACACAGATATAAAGAACAGACTTTTGGACTCTGTGGGAGAGGGAGAGAGTGGGATGATTTGGGAGAATGGCATTGAAACATGTATGCTATCATGTAAGAAACAAATCACCAGTCTAGGTTCGATACAGGATACAAGATGCTTGGGGCTGGTGCACTGGGATGACCCAGAGAGATGACATGGGGAGGGCGGTGGGAGGGAGGTTCAGGATTGGGAACTCATGTACATCCGTGGTGGATTCATGTCAATGTATGGCAAAACCAATACAGTATTGTAAAGTAAAAAAAAAAATAAAAAATCTCCTTTGCCTTTAGCTTCTCTTTTTTTCACAGCTATTTGTAAGGACTCCTCAGATCACCATTTTGCCTTATTGTTTTTATTTTTGTAGGGGTTTGAGTTTCTGTGTTGCTGCTGCTAAGTCGCGTCAGTCGTGTCTGACTCTGTTCGACCCCATAGACGGCAGCCCACCAGGCTCCCCCATCCCTGGGATTCTCCAGGCAAGAACACCGGAGTGGGTTGCCATTTCCTTCTCCAATGCATGAAAGTGAAAAGTGAAAGTGAAGTCGCTCAGTCGTGTCCGACTCTTTGCGACCCCATGGACTGCAGCGTGCCAGGCCTCCTTGTCCATCACCAACTCCAAGAGTTTACTCAAACTCAAGTCCATTGAGTCNAGAACACCGGAGTGGGTTGCCATTTCCTTCTCCAATGCATGAAAGTGAAAAGTGAAAGTGAAGTCGCTCAGTCGTGTCCGACTCTTTGCGACCCCATGGACTGCAGCTCACCAGGCTCCTTCATCCATGTGATTCTCCGGGCAAGAGTACTGGAGTGGGGTGCCATTGCCCTCTCCTTGAGTTTCTATAAATAGCTATAAACTGGGGGATTTGCCTTTATATAAATTTCTCTATTAACCAAGACAGATATTCTTGATCAAATGGCTATTTTGAAAAAAATGGAGGATAATTAAAGGGTAGTAACATTTTGAGGGGAGAAGGCAATGGCACCCCACTCCAGTACTCTTGCCTGGAAACTCTTATGGATGGAGGAGCCTGGTGGGCTGTAGTCCATGGGGTCGCTAAGAGTCGGACATGACTGAGCAACTTCACTTTCACTTTTCACTTTTATTCATTGGAGAAGGAAATGGCAACCCATTCCAGTGTTCTTGCCTGGAGAATCCCAGGGACGGGGGAGCCTGGTGGGCTGCCGTCTATGGGCTCGCACAGACTCGGACACGACTGAAGCGACTTAACAACAGCAGAAGCAGCAACATTTTGAGAGCAACTGCAATTTGGAAGTTTATGTGGGACTTCTTTAAAGTTTCACTCAGGGTCAGATATAGCATAGACTAAATACAAAATTGTACCATTTCTCCAATCTTTCCCCCATCCACATGTTTTACATTGTGACTCTACAACTACTTTCAAGTATTTTAGTCTATTTTCCTATGCCTTGTATCCGGATAGTCCTTGTGACAATTTCAGTCCAGTAGAATGAGGCAGGAGTTACCTGTGCCATATCTACCACTCAGTAGACTACACACATTTATCCTCTTTCATGACACCTGTCTTCCCTGGTGAACAATCTAAGCTGGCCTACAGAAGGATGAGAGATCAACAGGATGAGAGCCAGGTCAGTCCAGGGAACCCAGGTGAGGCCCAAAGCTTGTGAGAGAACCAGGCAAAGATGATCACAGCTGATCATGGAAGCATAAAGAATCCCAGTCAAGCCACAGAAACTGCAAATTCAGTAAGTGATTTTTTAAGGAACTAGGTTTTAGGTGGGTTTTATAAGCAAAAATGGCTGTTAGAATTAGGATCATTGATTAATTCTAAATTACCTTCAAAATTATGCCAGACAAATCATCTTTTTATATTTTATAGGGTCTACAGAGCTTGTGAATAATTCCTTATAAAAATATCTGCCTTTTTATTATAGAGTATGATCTTTTTTGTTAAAATAAGCAATCTTTTTTATTAAAATAAGCAATCTATATTATCAAATGTTTTACAAAATGATGTAAACTATCTTGTGACAGATTTAAAATAATGTTTTGATAATTCTAATACAGTGAAAATGTAGATGCTGGCAAACAGTTTAAATAAGAAATGAGGATACAAAAATTTGAGGGATTGTTGCTTACAAATATATATTATCAATAGATAATATTTAGTCTTAGGGATTTGTATTTCAAGGTAGAGGTTATTTCTGACCAATTATTATTTCCTCTGATACAATGGGGCTCTTTGCACTCAAGTGTAGCTGCCTAGCAACTGTTTATAAGTAAAAGTCCATGGAAGGGGAAAGAATATTGGTAAATCCTAGTTTTAAAGATTGAGTTGTGTGTATTAGACACATGACAATATGTCTGTACTTTTGAATTTTAATCAATCACTGATGTTTCTAATTCTCTCCAGGATTCCTTCCAACTCATAAATATTTCATATGAATTTTATTCCAATTTTGGCATAGAGGATTTAGGTAATCAAAAGATGTGTCAAATAATACTATAAACAGTTTTGCAAATTCATAAACTTTCAATTTGTGGCCAAAACAACACCAAATCATATGAGTCTGGCTGGGTGTCAAATGCAAACTATTCACAACTCCTTCATCCACATTTCCCCCTTAGCCTTTCTGAGTGACAGTCCCCTCTTTCCATGGAAACTGAAAAAAAAAAAAAAAAAGCCATATCTGACTTTCCCCTCAGAGATTTTGTCAGTAACACTGAGCCAGATTGTGTCTATAAAAAGCTTAGAAACAAAATAATGAATGGATTCAACAGAAAAACTCATGTTCAAATGGCTTAGGCAGTGTGGGAAAGATAAAAAAATTTGTAGAATTAATATTTTCATATCTCAAACTTGTTTTACTATTATACATACAGAGTAAACCATAGAACTCCTTTAAGCAAGAGTCACACACTCATATTTCCTTCATGCTCTTTCCTGACTTTATTAATAATGTTTTCCTATTTTCTATTATTCAATACCTCATCTAGACACAGGCATGTCACTGCCCTGGGTTCTACGGCTGAGGCAGTGATTGGTGGGGCAGGGGGTTGCTCTTTTGAGTGCCATTGAGATTTTCAAGTTCCTACAGTGCTTAAGATCTTCTAGGGCCATCAGGCATAGTCTTTAATTATTTTCTTCAGTATTTTCCCAGACCATTTGTCTTCCAGGTCCACTGATCATTGGTTGCTTGAATCAGATATCCTGAAAATATTCAGATCTTTCACCAGTGTAATTATCTCAGGGCCCCATTGCCCAGCCCCAGCTTCAACTGACGTCTTGGTAAGAGGATCATATCCTCTGTTCATTGTAGAATTTCTTTCATAGGATCATGATTTGTTTGAGGGGCTGCCAGAAGGTGCTCTCCCATTGACTTAAAGTGAATAAATTATATTGTGAGAACACCCACGAGAATACATGCCTACCACCACAAAGAAACAGAAGGGGAAACATGCTAATAATTTTCTGCATTTTCAAACAATTTTTACTGGAAAAGGGAATTATGTAGTTTTGAAATGGATAAAATTGCAACTGAAAATAACAAAACTGTAAATAATTTTAAAGTGGATTGCAGGTATGGAACTAAAATATGAGAAGGAATTCAAGTTTAACTGACTTTTGGAACTCAAACACCATCAGAAGTCATTTGCTGCCTTATAACTTGATTTCTTTCTACATTTTGGTCCATTTCTCTCATATTAATTCCCCAATACACACACAGTCACACACATATCAAGGCTCACATGCTTAAACCTTGCCATCAAAAAAGAAAAGAGATACTGTCATGTCTGTTTGGGTTTCCCTGGTGGCTCAGTGGAAAAGAATCCATGTGCAGTGCAGAAGACTACCTACCTGTAATGAAGGAGACATGGTTTTGATCCCTGGGTCAGGTAGATCTCAAGAACGAAATGTCAACTTACTCCAGTAGTCTTCCCTGGGAAATTCCACAGACAGAGGAGCCTGGTAGGCTACAGTCCATGGGGTTGCCAGAGTTGGATAAAACTTAACAGTTAAACCACCACCACACCACCTGTGTGCCTACATATCCTCTCTCTGCTTGTTTATATACCTGTTTCTGTGCAGTTACTGTGCTTTTGTTTTGACAGCTCAAACGTGATATTGAGTTTAGCAGCTAATCAACACATGATTGAAATAGAAGGGATGACCAGTTCCCCACAAGAAGAACTAGTCAAAATAAGAAATTTATTCAAAATTATGGTGGGGGAATCACAGATTACAAATAAATATTCAAAAATTCAGAAAGATATCAAATTGAGAAATTCAATAAAATTCATATTTATAAGTATGATATTTATTTGAACAATATTGTAGTGTATGAAATAGTTAAATATCTTTAAATAAAACAAGCTATATTGCAAATTCACTGAACATATAATCATGCAATCTGAGTTGTTGTTTCATTTTTTACTAATTTGCTTGACTATTGAGATTAAGTCTTTATGTTTCTTGGGAATGGATCATCTTCACTTCTAAAGTAGAAGCTTCCTTTAGATCATTAAATACTGTTAGTGAAGTGGGAAGAGAGTATTGTTTAATCCCTCTGCTTATTGCTCTTCACATCTTTCCAGATGTTAAGGTACCTTCAGAAAGCACTCTGTGATTTTCATGACCAAATTGAAAAACACTAGACTATATAATCTGTAGCTTCAAATATATTATCAAATGCTCTTTACTATTGCATCAAACCAAATTGCAATGATAGCAACAGAGAAGCACTTAAGACCTAACAAAAATGACAGATAACTTGAAAAACTGTTGATTGTGTTTTTATTAAGCAATTCTTGCTGTTCATTAAAGGAGATAATAAATATTTTTAAAAATTCTTGATGTCTTTCTAATTTTGTTTAGTATTGTTTACTAAGAAACCATTTATGCACTTTTTTAAAACATTTAGCAGCTTTATTGAAACATTATTTCATCTGGTTTAAAATACAATTCAATGGATTTTAGTATATTCAAGTTAGTGTAACCATCACCACAACCAATGTAAGACCATTTAATAATCTTAAGGACAATTTTGTCTCTATGGTGATAACTTCTCATTAAATCCCCAACTCTGATTACAGATCACACAGAATTACTCTTGCATTCTCTTCTAAAGTTTTCACAGTTTTAGGACTATCTTAACAATATTAAGTCTTCTGATACATGGACGTGGATGGGTTTCCATTTATGTAGGTCTTTAATTTCTTTCATAGTATAAATTTTATAACATGGTTGAATATATTCCTAACTATATAATTTTAACACTCTTTGAATTGAAATTAATTATTTCTTTTATTTTCAGATAATTTTTCAATAGTTTATATAGATAAACTTTATTATTGATTTTGTACTCTGTATGCTTGCTTACTTTATTAGAGCTAATTAATAGTTTTTGTTTGTTTATTTTGTTTTTTAGTGAATTATTTGGCATTTTCAGTGTTCAAGATCATGTTTTCTCCTCACAGAGAAATGAGAAATATATTGTTCTATATATTGCTTTTCTATCTGGATGGATTTTATTTAATTTTCTTACATAAATGCCCTAGCTAGAACTTCCAGTAAAATATTGAATAAAAGTAACTAGAGTGAATATTGCTTTCTTTTTTGACCTTAGGTAGAAAATATTCTCACTGTTATCATTATGTTTGATGCTAGCTATGGATATTTTGTAGATGCTCTTTACCAAGTTAAAGAAGTTTCCTCTATTCTTAGTATGTAGGACATTTTTTTTTTAATCATGATGGTTTATTGTATTGATGTTTATTTATTCCTTCCTGGGGAAGGAAATGGCAACCCACTCCAGTATTCTTCCCTGGAAAATCTCAAGGACAGAGGAGCCTGGTAGGCTATATACAGTTCATGGAGGCCACAAAGAGTCAGACACGATCAAGTGATTTAACTTTAACCTAACTTTATTGTATTTTAGCAAATTGTTTTTCAACATCTACTGAGATGATCACATGATTTTGCCTCTAGTTTATTGATCTGATGGATAACATTGCTTGGCTTTCAGATATTAAACAAACGAGAAAAATACTTGTTGGTCATAAGGTGCAACCTATTCTATATGTTGCTGGATTTGGCTTGCTAACATTTTGTTGGGGACTTTTTTGTCAATATTAAGAAAAAGACTCCATCATCTCTTTTCCTATAATATTTTTCTGATACTTGATACCAGAGAAATACTGACTTTATAGGATAGATTGAGAAATGTTTCTTTTTATTGTTTGAAGAGTTGATACTAAAATGGAAATAATTATTTTTCATATATCTTGTCAAATTCACTGTGAAGTCATCTGGACTTGTCATTTTCCAATGTGAGAGGTTTTTGAATCACTGTTTAAACTCTTGAATGACTATTTGTAGAATTTCTATTTCATTTTGAGGTAATTTTTGTCATTTGTATCTTGGTATTCCTACTATATTCATTATTTCAATTTGTTGACATGCATTTGGTTATAGTATAGGCTTATAATCCTTTTTATTTTGTATATTATCCAGAAATGTACCAACTATAATTACTTATTTTAATAAATGGAATCTTTGCTCTTGCTGTCTTCATCAATCTAACTAAGCATCAGTTCTTTTTTTTTTTTTTGCTTATTTCAAATAAACAGCTTTTGTTTACATTGATTTTCTTCACTGCTTTCATTTTTTAATGAATTATCATCACTCAATGAATATTATTTATTTTCTGCTGCTTGCATTAGGTTTGATTTGTTATTATTTTTCCTTGTTAAGGTGGAGGTTTAGGTTATTTATTTAAAATAATTTTATAATAACATAATGATATAAATCTCTGTCTAATTATGGTCTTAATGATCACATAAATTTTCATATATGAGCCTTTTTTTACATTTATGTCAAAATCTTTTCAAATTTCTATTTGAATATTTACCCCAAAATCCTTCAAGCTAGGCTTCAGCAGTATGTGAACTGAGAATATCCAGATGTACAAGCAGGGTTTAGAATAACCAGAGATCAAATTGTCAACATCCATTGTATCATGGAGAAAGAAAGGGAATTAAAAAAAAAAATCTACTTCTGCTTCATTGGCTACACTAAAGCCTTTGACTGTGTGGATCACAAGAAACTGGAAAATTTTTAAACAGATGAATACCAGATCATCTTACTTGTCCCTGAGAAATCTGTATGCAGATCAAGAAGCAATAGTTAGGTCCAGACATGGTACAACAGACTGGTTCAAAATTGAGAAAGGAATATGTCAAAGCTATATATTGTTACCTTGCTTATTTAACTTCTATGCAGACTGCATCATGCGAAATACCAGGCTGGATGAGTTACAAGCTATAATCAAGATTTCAAGGAGAAATATCAACAACCTCAGATGTGCCGATGATACCACTCTAATGGCAGAACAACGTGATGAGGAACTAAAGATCCTTTGATAAGGGTGAAAGAGAAGAGTGAAAAAGCTGGCTTAAAACTCGACATTAAAAAAAACTACAATGACAACAGCAACTAAAATCATAGCATTCACTCCCATCACTTTATCACAAATAGAACAGGGGGATTTGGAAACAGTGCCAGATTTTATTTTCTTGGACTCCAAAATCACTGAGGACAATGACTGCAGCCATGAAATTAAAAGACACTTGCTCCTTGGAAGAAAAGCTATGACAAACCTAGATTGTGTATTAAAAAACAGAGACATCACTTTTCTGACAAAGGCCCATATAGTCAAAGCTATATTTTTTCCTGTAGTCATGTACAGATGTCAGAGTTGCACCACAAAGAAGGCTGAGCACCAAATAATTAATGCTTCAAACTGTGGTGCTGGAGAAGATTCTTGAGAGTCCCTTGGATAGCAAGGAGATCAAATCAGTCCATCTCAAAGAAAATGAACCCTGAATATTCATTAGAAGGACTGATGCTGAAGCTGAAGCTCCAAAAGCTGAAGCTCTTCAGCCATGTGATGTGAAGTGCTGACTCAGTGGAAAAGACGCTGATGCTGGGAAAGATAGAAAGCAAAGGGAGAAGGAATCATCAGAGGATGAAATAGTTTACTATTATCACCGATTCAATGGACATGAAATTGAGCAAACTCCAGGAGATAGTGAAAGACAGGGAAGCCTGATGTGCTGAAGTATTTGGGGTCACAAAGAGTTGGACAGGATGTAGCGACTGAATTATTAGAACAATGGTGTATCAGTTCGATTGATTTGCATACATATAAGAATCTTTGCATCCCTGTGATAAATCCTACTTGATCACGGCATCGATTCTCATACTGTATTATTGGATTTGGTTTGTTGATATTTTGTTGAAGACTTTTACATCTACATTCATCAGTGATATTAATCTGTAATTTTCTTTCTTTGTGCCTTCTTTGTTTGGTTTTCTTATCACGCTGATGTTGACCTTGAAAAATGAGTTTAGGAGTGTTCCTCTCTCTGCAAATTTTTGAAACTTTATAGGTGTTAGCTTTGTGAATGTTTGATAAAATTTGCCTGTGAAGTTTTCTGGTCCTGAACTTTTGCTTGTTGGAAGACTTCTAATCACAGTTTCAATTTTATTATTTGTGATTTGTCAGTTCATATTTTTTATCTCTTCCTTATTCAACCTTGGAAATTGGTCCTTTTCTAAGAATTTGTCCATTTCTTCCAGGTTGTGCACTTTATTGGCATATAGTTATTTCTTCCCTGGTGGCTCAGACAGTAAAGAATCTGCCTGCAAGACAAGAGACCTGGGTTTGATTCCTGGGTTGGAAAGATCCCCTGGAAAAGGGAATGGCAGCCCACTCCAGTACTGTTGCCTGGGAAACCCATAGGCAGAGACACCTGGAAGGCTATATAGTCCTTATGGTCGCAGAGTCGAACATGACTGAGTGACTAACACAATCTATCTACTTGTAATAGTCTCTTTTAACCCTTTCTTTTTCCGTGGTGTCAGTTGTAACTTCTCCTTTCTCACTTCTAGTTTTATTGACTTGAATCCTCTACCTTTTTTTTTTTTTTTGATGAGTCTGACTAAAAGTTTATCAATTTTATTTTTGAAAGAACCAGCTTTTATTTTCCTTGATTAAGTCCATTGGTCTAATATGTCACATAAGACTTGTTTCTTTATTGATTTTCTACCTGGATGATCTGTCCATTGGTATAAATGGAGTGTTAAAGTTCCCCACTCTTACTGTGTTACAGTTGATTTCCCCTTTTATAGTCAGGTCTTGGTATCAAGATGGATACCAGAATGCGTGGAATACAGTGAAAGTACTGCTCAGAGAGAAGTTTATGGTTGTAAACACTTGGGATGAGGGATTCCCTTGTACCTCAGTCACTAAAGAATCTGTCTGCAATGCAAGAGACCTGGGCTTGATTCCTGGGTCAGGAAGATCCACTGGAGAAGGCAATGACAGTCCACTCCAGTATTCTTGCCTGGAAACTCCCATGGACAGAGGAACCTGGAGGGCTACACGCCATGGGATCACAAGAGTCAGACACAACTTAGTGACTGAACCACCAAACACTTGGGATGAGCTCAACCCTAGACTGGCCACAGATGAGGAAAGAGTCAGTGTGTCTGAATATAGATCTGTATTTCAAAAACTGTAGAGGACCAATAGTAACAACTCTCTGAGAGCCAACTTCTCCAACACTTTTATTTTTAGCTGTAATTGAAAGACACGTTAAATAATTTACAATATTATTTTTAAAAGTTTAAAACAATATATGTCCTTAGAGGTCCATGGCAACACACTCTATTTCAATGTGCTCATAAATTAATAGTTGAGAGAGTTGAATTTATAATAAAGTATCAATTTTAGCATAATGTCCTAGCAGACATTCTTTACTATTAGTTACTATTTTAATTTAAAGTGACTCAAAAATTACTAACAGGGGATGAGGATGTTTCTATGTACAATGTTTTTGCTAAATTATTTTTATGCTGTGGTTAATCATATAATCAAAAGTTTTAAAAATTAAATTTGTCTAACAATTTTTTTCACATGTAAAAGCACCTATAGAAGCAGACTGGATTGTAGTTTAAATTCTTAATTCATGGTCAGAGATCTTATGGACAGTTGATCATTAGAAGACAGCATTTAGCATAAATGCAGTTATACTATACATGGGAAATCCCACATATTTAAGTAATTCCAATTTTTTGATACACTGACTTCCTAGGCACAAGTGTTTCTTTTTTAGATGCCATGACAACTGAAAATTTTACCTTTAGTAAATTTTATTTGGGATTAGGTTACCCTTGTGAAAGGAAGCAACTTCACTGTCTTATATACTTACGTAGGTATCTTTTTCTTTTATGTTTACAGTTTTTCTTTAAGTAAATTTTACAGACAGTTGGCATTGTTCCATACATATAAAATTAAAGCTCCTCCTTCCTGGAGTACTGCTAAGTGAATTTGTTGGCATTCATTTATATATTCAGTAGATACACAAATAGAAAATGTTTACTCTTTAATATGTGTATGTAAATCTAGTTCCAGTACCAGCAGGAACTAATCCTCTAGGGTCATCCCTGAAGAAACTTGAGAAGTAATTTTCCAAGGCTAGACAGTTCCATAATCATAAGGCATTTGTTTTTCCTGAAATAAGTCTGATAAAGAAGTTAAAGTATGAGATAAGGGCGAAATAGTGAATAAAGAGGCTTATAAAATAAGATGCAAATCTGGAACACACTGGAAGCAAAGTCAATGACTGAATAAAAAGCGGGGACAGTAAAAAAAATTGCAAAGACATTAATGGAAGTTTTACTCAACTCATGGGGGAAAATCCTTCCACAATGTATGTATTTATAAAATCATCATGTTGTACACTTTGAATATCTTATATTTTTGTTTGTCAATTACACTTCAGTAGAGGCTTTCCTGTGGCTCTTAATCCTGGTGATTCAGTAAAGAATCTACCTGGAATGCAGGTAGACCCGAGTTTGACCTCTGGGTTGAGAAGATCCCCTGGTGAAAGAAATGGCAACTGACTGCAGTATTCTTGCCTGGAAATCCCACAGACAGAGGAGCCTGGGCAGCTACAGTCCATCGGGTCTCAAAAGAGTTGGACACGACTTAGTGACTAAACCATCACCATCACACTTCAGTAGACTAGGAGGCCAGGAAAGTTATGGATTAAAGGAAGGGATTCTGGCCTGTTCAGGAAAGCTCTCTAGACCTTCCTGCTATGCCTTTGCCTTGTCAGATTGATGAAGTCCGACTGGACATCTCCTTTTTGAAAGTGAAGGGTTACCATGGCTTCCTGTAAGGACGCAAGCACACTGGTCTGCTTCACCTGCTCTGATGCAGCCACCACAGCTCACTAGCTACGGTCCACTCTCCCCTCACTGTTTCTAATCCCTTCCAGTCTCCGGTGCCTTTGCCTCATACATTACTTTTTTATTTCTGCTCTTTTCCAGAGTTTCTTAGCTTTAGGCCCAAAGATTTTGTCCTAGAGATATCATCAGTCAATAAGACTGTTCCTTTTCTTTCCACTTAATGAACCAATGAATCACTGATGCCAGGTTTTGGTTCTTCCAGTTTGAATTCTTTATGCTGTGTCAAGATCTGTTTCACAGAGTGCTCCTGTTGTCTGCTCTTCTCCCTTCACGAAGTCTGGGCCCTGAGTTTCAGCTAGACTCTGCCGGCTGGTGTCCTGGTAACTCAGATTCTTTTTCCATATGCCTATTTTCAACTAGGCTAAATACTATACAAAATTATGAATCCACACATCATAGATATGTTTGCAGCATGCTTTGCTATAATGGAGAGATAGTTTTTAGATAAGAACTGATTACAAGAAATTACATTAACTGTAGCTCAAGGAGCTAAAGAACAGTGACCAGGGATATCACTAAGTTCTCTCCAGTGTATGAAAAATGACTATGCAAAATCCATGCTTAAAGCTAGAAGAGAACAGCAAAACAAGCATAACAGTAAATGAATCACAAAAGAGGATGTGGTAATTTTTAAAAATAATATGCACATGGTGAGATTAAATCAAAAGACTTTAAAGCAGTCATAGGTATCTGATGAACTGATACTTGATATCTGATGGACTGATATTTCGGTAGGAGCATCTGTCAGGTTTTCATCAATTCTGTTGTGTGAGATATCTCAGCATACTAATGAGAATGGATTCTGAAATCAGCTGGACTTGGATTTGGATCTATTAATAGATTCTGCTTTCTACCAGCTACATGAACTTGGTGATACATTAAATTCTCTAAATCTAAATTCATCATATGGAAAATGAGATTATGATGCCTACTTGAATGAATAAAAGTTCCCAATTGCAAGCAACTGAAGCCAAATTTGGGAGATTTTTTGTGTGAAAATGAGTTTATTGCAAAGATTTGGAATTATTTTGATGGGCTGAGCATTACTGAGCCAGGAACACATCTCCAAAGTCCATAGAACAAGCCAAATTAGAATTTTCAGAGTGCTGTTGTTGAGCAGTAATTACTTGAGCATGCAAAGCTAAGGCTGTGGGCACTGGAAACTAGGCTTGGCCTGTGGGATCGCTTCCTCAGATACCTAAGTTCATGTGTTTCCCATTCTTTTATTTAAAAAAAAATTTAAATGACAATAAATTAATCAATGGTACTTCAAGGGAAGATAAATGCAGCAAAAGCAAAAATATCTCATCAACTAAGGATTTTTCCCAAATAATTGTCTATGCCAATATCTCTATACCTACTTAATTATATGTTTCTATATTGCTGTAGCTGTCTGAATATCTCTATAAACATCTTAAGTGCTTTAGAAATATGATAGAATTAAAAATTGGGGTGAGGTCTTTGAAGGTGAAAATCTTCTTTACTAGATGACATTCTTTTATATCACAGGGTTTTCTATTTCTGTATTATTTTATTTTGGAGGAAGTCATCACCATTTTAAACTCCACCTTGAGGTTTGATCTGTTTTTATTTCTTTTGTATCCATTTTTTAAAACTATATAACAAGATCTTGCTATTTATGGAAAAACTGAAAAATTTGCAACATGTGAGTGTGATAGTGGAGAAGAACTACGACCTTACAAATCTTTAAAATCTTGAAGTTGTACAATGCTTTCATTTCATTTTTTAACTTACTCTTCTGAATCAATACATCAGAGTACAATAAGTACAGTTGTGAAAACTAGTTTTTGTTGGGAATCCACTCATTATATTAATAGTAGTGAGACCATAAAAATAACTGAACATTAGTCCAAGATAGTTGACATATGCAAATATGCACATATGTATGTTTTGTTGTTCACAGTGAAAGTAAAAGCAGTTCAGTCGTGCCCAACTGTTTGTAACCCCATTGACTATAGCCTACAAGGCTCCTCTGTCTGTGGAATTCTCCAGGCCATAATACTTGAGTGGATAGCCTATCTCTTCTCCAGGGGATCTTCCCAACCCAGGGGTTGAACACAGGTCTCTGTATTATAGACAAACTCCTTAGCATCTGAGCCACCAGGAAAGTCCGAGAATACTGCAGTGGATATCCAGCCTATCCCTTCTCCAGTGGATTTTCCCAACCCAGGAATCAAACTGGGGTCTCCTGCATTTCAGGTGAATTCTGTATCAGCTGAGCCACCAGGGAAGTCTCAAATCTCATAATGCTGTTGCTGAGAAGTAATGTCTGGAGCATGCACAGCTGAGGCTGTGGGTGTTGGGATGTATGTTTTCTTGTTTAGTCACTAAGTCTTGTCCAACTCTTTGCAACCCCATGGACTGCAACACACTAGACTTCTCACTATCTTTTTAAGTTTGCTCAAACTTATGTCCACTGAGTTTGTAATAGCATCCAACCATGTCATCCTCTGTTGCCTGCTTCTAATCCAGCCCTCAATCTTTTCCAGCATCAAGGATTTTTCCAGTGAGTCAGCTCATTGCATCAGGTGGCCAAAGTATTGGAGCTTCAGCTTCAACATTAGTCCCTCCAATGAATATTCAGGCTTGGTTTCCTGTAGGATTGACTGGCTTGATCTCCTTGCAGTCCAAGGGTCTCTCAAGAGTCTCCTATAGCACCACATTTCAAAAGCATCAGTCCTTCAGCACTCAGCCTTCTTTATGGTCCTACTTTCACATCCATACATGACTATCAGAAAAGCGATAGCTTTAATACATGGAACTTTGTTAGCAAAGTGAACTCAGTGCATTTTAATACACTGGTTGGCCACAGCTTTTCTCATAGTTTTGTTTTTTATAGCTTTTCTTCTAGGTTTCTTTTTTCCTTCTAGGTATATCATGGCTTTTCTTCCAAGGAGCAAGTGTCTTTTAATTTCATGGCTGCAGTCACTGGCTACAGTGGTATTGGAGCCCAAGAAAAGAAAATCTGTCACTTTTTCTACCTTTTATCCGTATATTTGCCATGAAGTGATGGGACAAGATACCATGGCCTTAGTTTTTTGAATGTTAAACTTTAAGCCAGCTTTTTCACTCTTCTCTTTTACACTCATCAAGAGGTTCTTTAGTTCCTCTTTACTTTCTGCCATTAGATTGATATAATCTGCATATCTGAAGTTGTTGATATTTTTCCAAGAAACCTCGATTCCAGCTTGTGATTCATCCAGTCTGGCATTTCACATGATGTACTCTGCATACAAGTTAAATAAGCAGAGTGACAATATACAGACTTATCATATTTCTTTCAAATTTTGAACCAGTCCATTGTTTCATGTCTGTTTCTTACTGTTGCTTCTTGGTCTGCATACAGAGACAGGTAAGCTGATCTAATATTCCCATATCTTTAATAATTTACCACAATTTGTTGTGATCCACACAGTCAAAGGCTTTAGTATAGTCAATTAAACAGATGGTGACTGCAGCCATGAAATTAAAAGATGCTTACTCCTTGGACCTCAGATATGCAGATGACAGCACCCTTATGGCAGAAAGTGAAGAAGAACTCAAAAGCCTCTTGATGAAAGTAAAAGAGGAGAGTGAAAAAGTTGGCTTAAAGCTCAACATTCAGAAAATGAAGATAATGGCATCCGGTCCCATTACTCCATGGGAAATAGATGGAGAAACAGTGGAAACAGTGTCAGACTTTATTTTGGGAGGCTCCAAAATCACTGCAGATAGTGATTGCAGCCATGAAATTAAAAGATGCTTATTCCTTGGAAGAAAAGTTATGACCAGCTTAGATAGCATATTCAAAAGCAGAGACATTACTTTGCCAACTAAGTTCTGTCTAGTCAAAGCTATGGTATTTCCAGTAGTCATGTATGGATGTGAGAACTGGACTGTGAAGAAGGCTGAGTGCCGAAGAACTGATGCTTTTGAACTGTGGTGTTGGAGAAGACTCTTGAGAGTCCCTTGGACTGCAAGGAGATCCAACCAGTCCATTCTGAAGGAGATCAGCCCTGGGATTTCTTTGGAAGGAATGATGCTAAAGCTGAAACTCCAGTACTTTGGCCACCTCATGCGGAGAGTTGACTCATTGGAAAATACTTTGATGGTGGGAGGGATTGGGGGCAGGAGGAGAAGGGGACGACAGAGGATGAGATGGCTGGATAGCATCACTGACTCGATGGATGTGAGCCTGAGTGAACTCTGGGAGTTGGTGATGGACAGGGAAGCCTGGCATGCTGCAATTCATGGGGTCGCCAAGAGTCGGACATGACTGAGCGACTGAACTGAACTGAACTGAGACATCTTTCTGGAATTCTCTTGCTTTTTCTATGATCCATTGGATGTTAGCAATTTGATCTCTGCTTTTTCTAAATTCAACTTAAAAGTCTTGAATTTCTCAATTCACATATTGTTGAAGCCTAGCTTGAAGGATTTTGAGCATTACCTTGCTACCATGTGAAATGAGCACAATTGTACGGTAGTTTGAACATTCTTTGGAATTATCTTTCTTTGGAACTGGAATGAAAACTGACCTTTTCCAGTCCTGTAGCCATTGCTGAGTTTTCCAAATTTGCTGGAATATTGAGTGAAGAAGTAAAGTGAAGTCGCTCAGTCATGTCCGACTCTTTGCGAGCCCATGGACTCTAGCCTACCACCCTTGTCCATGGGATTTTCCAAGCAAGAGTACTGGAGTGGGTTACCATTCCCTTCTCCAGGAAATCTTCCCGACCCAGGGATCAAACACAGGTCTCCCGCATTGTAGTCAGACTCTTTATCATCTGAGCCAGCAGGGAATATTGAATGCAACACCTTAATAGCAGCGTCTTGTAGGATTTGAAATGCTCAGCTGGAATTCCATCACCTCCTCTAGCTTTGTTCATAGTATCACTTTCTAAGGCCCAACTGACTTAACATTCCAGGATGTCTGGCTCTAGGTAAGTGACAACACCATTGTTACTGTCTGGGTCATTAAGACATTTTTGTACAGTTCTTCTGTGTATTCTTACCTCCTCTTCTTAATATCTCTTGCTTCTGTTAGGTTCATACTGTTGCTGTCCTTTATTGTGCCCATCTTTGCATGAAAAGTTCCTTTGGTATTTCTAATTTTCTTGAAGAGATCTCTAGTCTTTCCCATTCTATCATTTTTTTCTATTTCTTTCCATTGTTCACTTAAGAAGGCTTTCTTATGTCTCCCTGCTCTTCTCTGGAATTCTGCATTCAGGTGGGTATATCTTTCCTTTTCTCCTTTGCCTTTTGATTCTCTTCTTTCCTCAGCTATTTGTGAGGTCTCCATAGACAATCATTTTGCCTTCTTGCATGTTTTTTTCTTTGAGATGGTTTTGGTCACCAACTCCTGTCATCAAATGTACAATGTTTTGAACTTCCATCCATAGTTCTTAGGCATGCTACTGAATCTAATTCTTTACATCTATTTATCACCTCCACTGTATAATCATATGGGATTTATTCAGGTCATACCTGAATAGTCTAGTGTTTCTCCCTACTGCCTTAAATTTAACTTTGAATTTTATAATAAGGAGTTCATGATCTGAGCCACAGCTCCTGGTCTTGTTTTTGCTGACTGTGTAGCATTTCTCCATCTTCAGCAGCAAATAATATAATCAATCTGATTCTGGTATTAACCATCTGGTGATATACATGTGTAGAGTAATCTCTTTTTTGTTGGAAGAGGATGTTTGCTGTGATCGGTGTGTTTTTTTTTTTGGTAAAACTCTGTTAGCATTTGCCCTGTTTCATTTTGAACTCTAAAGCCAAACTTGCTTGTTACTCCACATATCTCTTGACTTCCTACTTTTGTATTCCAGTCCCCTGTGATGAAAAGGACATCTATTTTCGTGTTTGTTCTAGAAGATCTTGTAGGTCTTCATAGAACCGCTCAGCTTCACCTTCTTCAGTATTAGTGGCTGGGGCATAGACTTGCATTACTGTGATGTTTAATGCTTTCCTTTGAAATGAACTGAGATCATTCTGATGTTTTTGAGATTGCACCCAAGTACTGCATTCCAGTACTTGTTGACTCTGAGAGCTACTCCATTTCTTCTAAGGAATTCTTTCCCACAGTAGTAGATACAATGATCATCTGAATTAAATTTGCCCACTTTCATTCATATAAGTTCACTGATTTCTAAAATGTTGACATTCACTCTTGCTATCTCCTGTTTGACCACATCTAATTTACCTTAATTTATGAGCCAAAAATCCAGATTCTTATGCAGTATTGTTCTTTATAGCATCAGATTTTACTTTCACCACCAGGCACATATACAACTGGACATAGTTTCTGCTTTGGCCCAGCCTCTGTATTCCTTCTGGAGCTGTTTCCCCACTCTTCCCCAGTTGCATACTAGATACCTACTGACCTAAGGGACTCTTCTTCCAGTCTCATATCATTTTGCCTTTTCATACTTTTCATGGGGTTCTCTTGGCAAGAATACTGAAGTGGTTTACCATTTCCTTCTCCAGTGGACCATGTTTTGTCAGAACTCCACCATGTCCTGTTCATCCTGGGTGGCCCTGTATGGCACGGCTCATAGCTCATGGAGTTACACAAGACTGTGATCATTTTGGCTAGCTTTCTGTGATTGTTGCTTTCATTCTGGAGGATGTGAGATTTTAATTTTTGCTGCTTCTCTTTGGCCTCTGATGCATGAGGACAACAGGCTTGCTTGTACAAGCTTCCTAATGGGAAGTACTGGCTGTGGGGAAAACTGGGTCCTCCTCTGGTGGACAGGGTAAGGCTCAGGAAATTTTTAATCCAATACATATTTATGCACATATGTACACATACATATACACATATTTATATATGTAAACTACATATTGTGTAGGCTAAAACATCACAATTTTATTGCATTTAAAGTTTTGGTGATCAGCAATTAGCACCGGTGTCATGGGCTATGATGATCACAATGTCAGGCAAGGCTGTATTGCTTCTGAAGGCTCCAGGACAGTGATCCCAAACTTTTTCTTCACCAGGGACAGGTTTCTGGAAGATAGTTTTTTTCAGACTGGGGAAGAGGATGGTTTTAGGATGATTCAAGCTCATTATACTTATGATGTACTTTATCATCGTTACTTTAGCTGCACCTCAGATCATCACACACATTGGCCCCCAAAGGTTAGGAACCCCTGCTGTAAGAAGAATCTCTTTCCTTGTTTTTTTCCAGGTTTCATAGTTTGTCCACCTTCTTTGGCTTATGGCCTCTGACCATCTTCCAAGCCAACAGTGGCCAGTCAAGTCTCTCTCATATAATATTACTCTGATACTTACTTTTCTGCTCTGTCTTCCATATTCAAGGAGGACAGAAACTGCATCCATTACTCACTGTGTACCTGTACAATTCTGGAGATCAGAGGTCCAGTGGGTTTTATAAGGGTCATATCAAGGTATCAGCAGGAGTTTGTTTCTTATGGAGGCTCTAGGGGAGATCCTGTTTCCCTGCCTTTTCCTGTTTCTAGAGGCTACACAAGTTTAGAGTGACTCATGTTGGGATCAGAGCTCAGTCATTTACTAGTTGTGTAATATTGGGAGGTTATATCCCTCAGAAGCTCAATATATTTGCATATATAATGGAATGTGTGTTAGTCATTCAGTTGTGTCTGATTCTTTGTGACCCCATGGACTGTAGCCTGCCAGGCTCCTCTGTCCATGGAATTCTCCAGGCAAGAATATTGGAATGGGTTACCATTTCCTTCTCCAAGGGATGTTCCCAACCCAGGGACTGAACCCTGCTCTCCTGCATTTCAGGCAGATTTTTTACTGTCTGATCTACCAGGGAAGCCCTATTTAGTGGAAGAAGAGTAGTATATAATTCATAGGACAGTGATTCCAAAAATGTGCTTAGTCACTCATTCATGTTCAATTCTTTGTGACCCCAAGGACTGTAGCCTGCCAGGCTCCTCTGTCCATTGGGATTCTCTAGGCAAGAAAACTAGAGTGGGTTGCCATGCCTTCCTCCAGGGGATTTTCCCAACCCAAGGACAGAACTCAGGTCTCCTGAATTGCAGGCAGATTCTTTACTTTCTGAGTTGCCAGGGAAGCACAATTCAAAAAATGGAACTCACTAAAAGTATCTTACACATTTTGTCAAAAGTAATTCCTGAACCTGCCTCCAAGAATTTGATTTTGTAGGTCAGGGTTGCTTCCCTGAATTTGTATTAACAAACTGATAGGAAAAAAACATCAGAGATGTTTACAAAGGAATATTTCTATTTAAAGGCTTTTAGAAGAACACTATGTAAAAAAATCAGAAAGTTAACAAAACTATTACTATTATAATGAATATGTGTCTGTGTTGTTGTGCATTTATGTATAAATGTTTGCAATAATTTGTTGCTTTTAACTACACTATTTTTTGAGATTCCATATAGTAGGTGCAAAATTTAGCCTTGAATCATTATTTTTTCAAAAAATTAGCAAATTTTATTTTTATATTCTAAAAACTGTTTAATTATGAAGGTCAATATTAATGACTAATTTATAGATGATGATTTTAAGTGATGATTTTATTTTCAATAGTGAAAATTATCTATAACAATTTTAGTTTTAATTAAAAAGATTTTGGTCTCATGATCACAAGATAATTGAAACTTTTCAACATCAATACAGTAATTGAGCAATCTTATATTGAGAGTTGGAGAAGGCAGTGGCACCCTACTCCAGTACTCTTGCCTGGAAAATCCCATGGACGGAGGAGCCTGGTAGGCCGCAGTCCACGGGGTTGCTGAGAGTTGGACATGATTCAGTGACTTCACTTTCACTTTTCACTTTCATGCATTAGAGAAGGAAATGGTAACCCACTCCAGTGTTCTTGCTTGGAGAATCCCAGGGACAGCGGAGCCTGGTGGGCTGCCATCTATGGGGTCGCACAGAGTTGGACACAACTGAAGCAACTTAGCAGCTTAGCATATTGAGAGTTGAAGCTTAAAGAAGGCTGAGAGTCAAAGAATTGATGCTTTTCAACTGTGGTTTTGGAAAAAGACTCTTGAGAGTCTCTTAGACAGCAAAGAAATCAAACCAGTCAGTCCTAAAGGACATCAACCCTGAATATTCATTGGAAAGACTAATGCTGAAACTCCCATACTTTGGCCACCTGATGAGAAGAGCTGACTCACTGGAAAAGACCCTGGTGCTGGGAAAGATTGAAAGCAGGAGAAGAGGGCTACAGAGGCTGAGATGGTTGGATGACATCATTGACTCAAAGGACATGAGTTTGAGCAATCTCTGGGAAATAATGAATGACAGGGAAGCCTGGCCTGCTGCAGTCCATGGGGTTCCAAAGAGTAGGATATAACTGAGCAATTGAACAAAAACAATAAAAACAATAGAAGAAATAAATGCAAAGCTTGTGGGTACAAGTTTAAACAAACAAACAAAAATTGCAATTGAGTTTAAACTAGCACCTAGATTCATTCTCATGCTGTGAAAACCATGAGACTTGTAACTGAAGAAATATGAAAGTCATTATGGAGAGATAAAGAATGAACTTTAATTGAATTTTTGAGTAGTTGACTAAGGATATTACTATGAGAAGTATATTTTTATCTTCAATATACAGTCCTTAATATTGACACATATTTATGACATTTCAAAGTAAACTAAATAAAAAATGCCCATACTCTTAATTGTTCTTTAATTTTTATAAGTAAAATTAGCTTGCAGTTTTTTCTTTGTTATAATGTTGATTCAGTTTCTCAAATAGCTTTGGCATTGATCCTCTATTTAAGAACTTGATTGTCAAAATTTCTGAGTGAGTTTCTTTTCTTTAATACTGTTTCCTCTACCTTCTGGGATAATATAACTTTGAAAAAAGAGATAAACATTGACAAGTGGAAGGAGTTTTCTGGTCACCTGAAGAATAGTTTTCCCACTTCTAATTAATCACATGTCAGCTGCTGGGCATGTGTAATTAATGGCTCATACCCCCAAAGCTATAATGTATAAACACATTGCTTATCTGGTTAGAGAAATAGGAGCATGCTGATGATCACTGCAATGAGAATGCCTTGCTAATCTGGTCTTTAACTATTGAAGGCAGTGCATTAATTCATGTCAGTATGAAAATAGCAAACAGATTATTTGGAAATAAAATGCATAGAATGATGCAGCATAAATATTGGTTTACACATATTCATATACATATTACATAAAGATAAAATCAACTTAGCTGCATTGCATACATTGTTTTACTATGAACATGGCAAAGGCACAGTAAAAATAGGTAGAAAAATCTGGCTTCAAAGAGCTACTGTAACCCTTGCTAACTATAGAATTTAGAAGAATTAGTTAATTTTTTGAATTGCCTTTTTCTCAAATGTAAAAGAAAGAAACATAATTCCAACTGTAAAGATTTTCAGAAATACATATAACGACTTTTTTATTTTGTTTTTCATTTTGAGCTGAAATTGACATACAACATTGAGTAATTTTACTTTTTTTTTTTTTTAAATTGAAGTATACTTCATTTACAATATTGTGTTATTAATAGTTTCAGGTATACCAGACAGTGATTCAGATATATATTTACATTCTTTTTCAAATATTTTTCCCTTTTCAGTTCAGTTCAGTAGTCACTCAGTCGTGTCTGACTCTTTACGACCCCATGAATCGCAGCACGCCAGGCCTCCCTGTCCATCACCATCTCCCGGAGTTCACTCAGACTCACGTCCATCGAGTCGGGGATGCCATCCAGCCATCTCATCCTCTGTCGTCCTCTTCTTCTGCCCCCAATCCCTCCCAGCATCAGAGTCTTTTCCAATGAGTCAACTCTTTGCATCAGGTGGCCAAAGTACTGGAGTTTCAGCTTTAGCATCATTCCCTCCAAAGAAATCCCAGGCTTGATCTCCTTCAGAATGGACTGGTTGGATCTCCTTGCAGTCCAAGGGACTCTCAAGAGTCTTCTCCAACACCACAGTTCAAAAGCATCAATTCTTCGGTGCTCTCGTGTCTGACTCTTTACGACCCCATGAATCGCAGCACGCCAGGCCTCCCTGTCCATCACCATCTCCCGGAGTTCACTCAGACTCACGTCCATCGAGTCGGGGATGCCATCCAGCCATCTCATCCTCTGTCGTCCTCTTCTTCTGCCCCCAATCCCTCCCAGCATCAGAGTCTTTTCCAATGAGTCAACTCTTTGCATCAGGTGGCCAAAGTACTGGAGTTTCAGCTTTAGCATCATTCCCTCCAAAGAAATCCCAGGCTTGATCTCCTTCAGAATGGACTGGTTGGATCTCCTTGCAGTCCAAGGGACTCTCAAGAGTCTTCTCCAACACCACAGTTCAAAAGCATCAATTCTTCGGTGCTCAGCTTTCTTCACAGTCCAATTCTCACATCCATACATGGCCACAGAAAAAACCATAGCCTTGACTAGATGGACCTTAGTCGGCAAAGTAATGTCTCTGCTTTTGAAAATACTGTCTAGGTTGGTCATAACTTTTCTTCCAAGGTGTAAGCATAACCTTCCATTATACCTAAAGTATCTAATGTTAGATATTTACTCTGATGAGTGTCCATAGTTTGGTTCATACTCTGCTTCCACATTTGGCTTTTTTTTCTGTTAGCTCAGAGGATTTTCAGGCTTTCTTATGAAAGAATAAGTAAATTAGAGGGACCTAAGTACCTGGATAATAGAGAATAACAACAATTAAAGTTGATGGTGACAGTCAATCATTTTATAGTGGTTATTCATCTTCCACAATTTCAATACTCTCTACTTTAGGAGATGCGAGAAATGTCTTTTGGAAAGATAAAGAATCACTAACTGAATTAAGTTCAAATAGGGAATACATATTCAAATGTAGAATTTTCTTTAAAACAAAATATCTCATATACCACCGGCAATTTAAATTCCACATTTACCACCTATGCATTTAAATCCTGTAATTTCAGTCTGTTTTGCAACCAGAAAATTACTCTTTCTCTTCCCCAAATTACCCTATGCTGCTGTCACATCATTAAAATTGACATTTTGAAAATCAGGTTAACTACAGAGTCGAGCACATCATAGTTAACTTAGTTTCTTCCAGGGTTGCTGTCCCTTTGCCCCTGGTGTTTAACACATCTTGCTGAATGCTGTTTTTGTTGTTTTCGTTAACACAAAAATATCTTGAGAGAAAACATCTACAGAGTATAATGAATGAAACGACCCTTAAATGCATGCAAACATCCAATGAGCTTTGTTTCTTGTGTCTGCTCAGGGAAACTATTAACTGGCAAAGAAGTATATTTAGACTTTAAAATAGATGCTGCTAAGCACCAAGTATTTAGACTGACTTGATGCAAATTCATTGTTCTTTCAAGCTTCCCTGCTGTTTACAATACCAAAGCATACAGATATGGAAACCAGCAATTTAACTATAATCCTAACTGCATCCTTACAGAGCAAATGACACAAAAATCTACACAATGACTCAAAAACTCCTGTCTTGGAAAGAATAAAATATATCTCTTTCAGAGCAAATATTTTACTGTAATGTTTGCTATCAAAAATCATTGAGTTGCTTCTCACTAAGCAGCAGGGCTGAGTATCTGAACAAGACTTCAGCTTCTAATACCACAAAAACATCAGGTGTTTTTGTTAAGTATTTTGTAATATTGAATTCATGGAATTAAACCATTACAATATACCTATGAATAATTATAGATAAGTTCCCTACTTCATTTTGAAAATCTAGCAATTCAAAAAATTTTCCTTTGAGTTTTTACCCCACTTTAATATTTATGTTAAATGTAAAGGGAAAGGAATGAAATTTGGAGTGTGAAATATTCAAATTTTGGCACTGTCCACTTAACCTAGCTTGATTCTCATTTAACTCATCTGTAAAATGAGACACAGTTTACATACTGGATATTTCTCATTCACAAAGTGTGAATAATTGCTGTTCATTGTTTCCCAAGTGTTTCTATATGGCACCATTCTTTCAGATAGGTCAAAAACAGAGGCTAAGCATTACTCTCTTGTGTAAGAGGTCTAGATGTAGAAATACAGAATTTCCACACATCTGACTAGGAGAAGATTGATTTTAGGGGATTCTTCTTGCAAGTGACCTATGAATTTTTGCTTGCCAAATTTCCTTGGCACAAATGATGTATATGAATTTACTTGTGATGTGCAGACTGAATTATCAGCTAACAATACCTTTTATAGGCCCAACACATGTTCAAAGCATTTGAAAAGTGCCATACTCTTGAATCACCAGAACCTTCTATCCAGCATCTCATGCTTGGATTCCTCTTCTGGCTCAGGGATCTTCCCTCTTGTCCATTTGTTCCTGAAATTTTTAAGCTTATTAGCTACAGTCCACTTATAGCTTCTTCATAACAGGTCTGCTCTCATCTCTGTACCTCGTCTGTCTCCTGTTGACTCTGGAAAAATTTAACACATTAATCTAGACTGTAATCACAAGCAGATATGTAGCCAATACTAACCAGTGATGGTATCAGATAAGAGAATATCTAGTGGTGACATTACTAGATATTAAAATTCTAATGTTACTAGATGATAAGATATATAAATATTAGTATTTCCACACTTGCTGATATATTATCCCCTTAGTATTTCCTGCTTCTTCTGATGCCATGTGAACTGCACCAAGAATCTTTCCCCCCAGAATTCCCATGCTCCAGAAATTAAATGATCAATCTTGGCATATAAGAGGCTTTCTAGAGTTATATGCTAGTGCAAATGTCAGAATCTATGATTGCTCATTTCATTTGCTTTAAGTGGTATCATTTTTTTACTTTAACAGGGGAGGGAAATGAGATGCAGAGAGATTATGTAAGATGCAGAGCTTCCATTCAAACCTTGACAGCTATGCATTCCTTATCCTCATCCTGCAGCTTTCCTTGTCTGGCATAAAGCATTGAACTTAGCCTAAGTAAATATGACATCCTTATTAATAAATTTTGTATACTTAATTCACAATTAAAATATGGTATCTAATAAAAATCTTTGGTATAATTTTTAAGTTTGTGATATTTTTATGCAATTGTTTTAGCTAAGCAGCAGTAGGAGAAACTTTAGCATACTGAACAAAATCATTAATGTTTGAAGTAACTGAAAACATAATGAAACAAAAATGTATCTATGCCTATCAAATAAAAAAAAAGAAAAGAAGCCATCAGAAGAATTTGATGTTAATCCTCAGGAAACATTTTGTTCCAGACAAGTGCATGGTTTCTTTAGCAACAGACACATTAATCAAAAACAAATAATAAGCATTTACAAAAATAAATTTTTAAAAACACATTTGTGAAGTATTTTAAATGATTTGGTAAACAGTTTCCTCTACCTATTATTTGATAAGCAGCATTATGTATGTACCTCTGTGCTTGTATGTGTGTATAGAGGGAGAGATTTAAATACAGATTGATATTTAAATTTTATGTGAATTCCTGTTATCTAACATTTTAAAATATATAGCCTGGATTCTTCCACATTTCTTTGCTTTTCAAGTTGCTTCACACTATATTTCTCTTTATTGTGTTGCTCTACATCCAACATCTCAGATTTTTGATTTTCAAGCCACCCTGGCTCTCATCTCTCCTGTTTGCTCCTTGCTCTGATCCCTTCATGAATCCTAAAAACTTGAACCTCTGGATGTCTACTAGCTTCTATTCTTATAGCAACAAGTTGAGATTTTATGAAATGTGAGATGATGCCATTATTAAATCTCTCAGCTCTTTTATCTACATTTGCCACATTCATTCTGCATATATACATATATTAATATATGTATATGTATTATGCAAACCTAAAAATATAATAATTTTGGAAATTAGGAAAACTTCTTTGAAACTGGAGAAACTGGTTGTAGCTATGACAATATGATATTCTCTCCCCTAAAGACAATCTGAGAATGGAATCTGAGAACCCTTAAATCACAAATATTCTATGATAACTTTGGTGAGTGTTATTGACTGACTTGTGCCTGTCACTCCAGGCCAATTTGCAGGTTGTAATCCTAACCTTCTGTATCTAAGATTGGGACTGCGCTGGAGACAGATCTCTAAAGAGATAACTAAGTTAAAATGAGGTCATTAGGGTGACACAAAGAAAAGATGCCCATCTCCTAAGTCGTAGTGTTTGAGTCCCCTCAAAATTCATTTTGGAATCTTGGTGCCCAATGTTACAGTATTAGACAATGAAGCCACTGGGAGGTGATTAGGTCATGAGGGTAAAACCCTCATGAATGGAACTAGTTCTCTTACAAAAGAGACTACACAGAGCTCCCTGGCTCCTTCTGCCATGTGAAATTCAAGCAGACTTCTGAAACCGGAAGAGGACCTGCACCCAATCATGCTGACACCCTGTCTTCACTCTTCCAGCTTCCAAAACTGTGAGCCATAAATTTGTGTTATTTATAAGCCACTTACTCTCTAGTATTTGCTATATAGCACCTCAAAGGGCTCAACTCTATAGGGGAGGATAAAAGTTCTCCTTGAGTTTTTTAGGGTCCCTGGCTGCATCTGAAAATTAAAATGATTAAAAAAAAATATATGGTTTGTTTTATGTAAAATGTGAGCCTTCATAGAGAAATGAAGATCTGAAGAAACAAACTTGAGTTTTGTGCCAGGTTTGACGAAAAGTGGACAGTTATGGAGGAACAGGGCCAGTGCTCTGTGACAACCTGGAAGGATGGGGTGGGGAGGGAGGTGGGAGGAAGGTTCAGGATGGGGGGACATATGTATACCTATGGCTGATTCATGTTGATGTATGGCAGATACATCACAATATTTTAATTATCCTGTAATTAAAATAAGCCAGTAAAATTTTTTTAAAGAGTATAAAGTAAATACAGTGTAGAACCCTGGGGGAAACATAACAAGGCTTGTTTGGATTCTTCTTAGTATTTCTTTGTCTTCAGAGACAAGGATATGTATCTATATATTTCAGCTTCCCTGGTACCTCAGATGGTTAAGAATCTGCTTGCAATTTGGGAGACTTGGGTTTCATCCCTGATTTGGGAAGATCCCCTGGAGAATTCCAGGGACAGAGCAGCCTGGAGAAGTACAGTCCATGGGATTGCAAAGGGTCAGACACAACTGAGTGACTTTCACACATGTGTATGTATGTAAGTGGGTCTTCCCAGGTGCTGATAGTGGTAAAGAATCCCCCCTGCTAATGCAGACCTCATAAAAGATGTAGGTTCAATCCCTGGGTTGGGAAGATCCCCTAAAGGAAAGATTGGTAACCCAGTACAGTATTCTTGCCTGGAGAATCCCCATGGACAGAGGAGCCTGGTGGGCTATGTCCATAGGGTCACAAAGAGTCAGACAGGACTAAAGCAGCTTACCACACATGCATGCATCTATGTATGTATCTATTTATGTATGTCCATATAGTCTAAGGTATCATTTAAAGCCAGGGTTTTCATCATATTGATCTTCTGTAAGGATAATTCTGTCCATTGATGTAAGTGATGTGTTAAGGTGCCTTGCTATTATGTTATTATCAACATCTCACTTTATGTTTGTTAATATTTATTTTATGTGTTTAGTACTCCTGTATTGTGTACATATATATTTACAATTGCTATATCTTCTTCTTGGATTGACCTTTGATTATTATGTAATGTCCTCTTTTTTTCTCTGTTGCAGTCATTTTTCATAAGGTCTATTTTCTGATACAAGTATTACTGTATAGTCAGAACTATGGTTTTTCCAGTAGTCATGTATGGACGTGAGAGTCAGACCATAAAAGAATGTTGAGTGCTGAAGAACTGATGCTTTTGAATTGTGGTGTGGGAAAAGATTCTTGAGGGTTACTTGGACAGCAAGAAGATTAAACCAATCAATCAATCCTAAAGGAAATCAACCCTGAATATTCATTGGAAGGACTGAAGATGAAGCTGAAGCTCCAATACTTTGGCCACCTAGTGAGAAAAGTCAATACACTGGAAAAGACCCTGATGTTGAGAAAGATTGAAGGCAAAAGAAGCAGGTGGCAGAGGTTGAGATGGTCAGATAGTGTTACAGATTCAAAGAACATGAATTGGAGCAATCTCCAAGGTTTCCCTGGTGGCTCAGATGGTAAAGAGATGAGAATGGCTACCCACTCCAGTTTTCTTGCCTGGGGAATTCCATGGACAGAAGAGCCTGGCAAGCTACAGTCCGTGGGTTCGCAAAGAATGGGACACAAGTGAGAGACTAACACTTTCAGTTTCACTTTCTGAGACATAGTGGAAGACAGAGGAAGAATCAGGCTCCAGCTTGGCCAGCCTTGCTCTTTGCATGTCTGCATTCGTAGCTTGTATTCTTCACTGAAGGCTCTTTTTTTTTTTTTGCAGAGTCCCTCAGCAGAGATCTTCCCAGTTATCTGTGCAGATTGGCTCCCACAGTCAGTAAATGAGAGTAGTTTTCTGTTCAGAGATCCCTTGATAATGGAAAAATTTTCCCTGTCTGTGCTGATGCATCTGACCCTTGTCTGGTGCCTATGATGAAAAATAGAACATTATGACAGCTGACATCCTTTACTGTTTATCTTGTTTATAGTGCTGCAATAAGCAATTAAAGTCTTGACTGTTACTTTAATTTTGGCTCCATGTCTTAATTGACTCCTCCAAAAATGACAGCTCAGCTCTTGAGTTAGAAGTTGGATACAAGAGGTATGTGACTGAACTTTAAGACTACTTTTCATTCCTGTTAGAAATGAAGAATCACAACTTAGAGTGAGTAATATAAGGAATGTCTCTTACCCTTCTGTACATGAAGCTTGTCCTTCATTCATAGGTGGTTGTCTTGGATGTGATGAGTTAAATTTAAAAATGGAATGGAATGGGTGAATTTATCTCAGATGACCATTGTATGTACTACTGCAGGCAGGAATCCCTTAGAAGAAATGGAGTAGCCATCATGGTCAACAAAAGAGTCCGAAAGCAGTACTTGGATGCAATCTCAAAAACGACAGAATGATCTCTGTTCCTTTCCAAGGTAAATCATTCAATATCACAGTAATCCAAGTCTATGCCCCAATCAGTAATGCTGAAGAAGCTGAAGTTGAACGGTTCTATGAAGACCTACAAGACCTTTTAGAACTAACACCCAAAAAAGATGTCCTTTTCATTATAAGGAACTGGAGTACAAAAGTAGGAAGTCAAGAAACACCTGGAGTAACAGGCAAATTTGGCCTTGGAGTACAGAATAAAGCAGGGCAAAGGTTAATAGTTTTGCCAAGAGAACACACTGGTTAGCAAACACCCTCTTCCAACAACACAAGAGAAGACTCTACACATGGACATCACCAGATGGTCAACACCGAAATCAGATTGATTATATTCTTTGCAGCCAAAGATGGAGAAGCTCTATACAGCCAGCAAAAATAAGATCAGGAGCTGCTTTGCCTCAGATCATGAACTCCTTATTGCCAAATTCAGACTTAAATTGAAGAAAGTAGGGAAAACCACTAGACCATTCAGGTATGACCTAAATCAAATCGCTTATGATTATACAGTGGAAGTGAGAAATAGATTTAAGGGACTAGATCTGATAGATAGAGTGCCTGATGAACTATGGACTGAGGTTTGTGACATTGTACAGGAGACAGGGATCAAGACCATCCCCATGAAAAAGAAATGCAAAAAAGAAAAATGGCTGTCTGGGGAGGCCTTACAAATAGCTGTGAAAAGAAGATGAAAAAGTTGGCTTAAAGCTCAACATTCAGAAAACGAAGATCATGGCATCCGGTCCCATCACTTCATGGGAAATAGATGGGGAAACAGTGGAAACAGTGTCAGACTTTATTTTGGGGGGCTCCAAAATCACTGCAGATGGTGATTGCAGCCATGAAATTAAAAGATGCTTACTCCTTGGAAGGAAAGTTATCACCAACCTAGATAGAATATTGAAAAGGAGAGACATTACTTTGCCAACAAAGGTCTGTCTAGTCAAGGCTATGGTTTTTCCAGTCATCATGTATGGATGTGAGAGTTGGACTGTGAAGAAAGCTGAGCACTGAAGAATTGATGCTTTTGAACTGTAGTGTTGGAGAAGACTCTTGAGAGTCCCTTGGACTGCAAGGAGATCCAACCAGTCCATTCTGAAGGAGATTAATCCTGGGTATTCTTTGGAAGGAATGATGCTGAAGCTGAAACTCCAGTACTTTGGCCACCTCATGCGAAGAGTTGTCTCATTGGAAAAGACTCTGATGTTGGCAGGGATTGGGGACAGGAGGAGAAGGGGACCACAGAGGATGAGATGGCTGGATGGCATCATCTACTCAATGGAAGTGTGGTTGAGTGAATTCTGGGAGTTGGTGATGGACAGAGAGGCCTGGTGTGCTGCAATTCATGGAGTCGCAAAGAGTTGGACAGGACTGAGAGACTGAACTCAACTGAACTGAACTGAGTATTCCTAAATTGAAAGCAATAAGTGTAACTCTGGCTGATATTTCTGTTGATTAAGCACTATATACATTTATTAAATAACAAACATCAGGCTTCTTTTGTGGCTCAGATGGTAAAGAATCTGCCTGCAATGCAGGAGACACAAGTTCAATTCCTAGGTCAGGAAGATCCCCTGTATAAGGGAAAGGCTACACACTCCAGTATTCTTGTCTGGAGAATTCCATGGACAGAGGAGTCTGGCAGGCTACAGTGCATGGGTTAACAAAGATTTGAACACTACTGAATGACTAACACACACACACATTTGTTAGAGGATTTAGGAAGCTTATAAAACTTTTAGAGGAGCTGGCGAACTTAATTTAGTAACAAATTTCCAGAGATGACAATCCTCACACAGAACTGGTGTAACCAGGAAATAACGTTGCTGCCACCAAGATGTGTATACAATGTCTCTACTACTCAAGGAATTCAAATTATTACCTTCACAGTAATCAGTGAAGGAGAGAGAAAGGAATTCTTAGTACCTTTCCGTTTCTGTCCTTTTTCATACTGTTCGGGACAGAATCGGAAAGGTAAATTGATACAGAAACAGTGGAAAAAGTGAGAGACTTCATTTTCTTGATCTCCAGAATCACTGCAGATGATAACTGCAGCCATGAAATTAATAGAAGCTTGCTCCATGGAAGAAAAGCTGTGACCAACCTAGACAACATATTAAAAAGCAGAGATATTACTATGCCGACCATGGTCCATCTCGTCAAAATTATATTTTTTCCAGTAGTCTTGTATGGATGTGAGAGTTGGACCATAAAGAAAGCTGAGTGCCAAAGAATTCATGCTTTTGAACTACAGTTTTGGAAAAGACTCATGAGAGTCCCTTGGACAGCAAAGAGATCAAACCAATCAATCTTACAGGAAATCAACTCTGAATATTCACTGGAAGGACTAATGTTTAAACTGAAGCTCCAATACTTTGGCCACCGGATGCTGACTCATTGGAAAAGACCCTGATGCTGGGAAAAATTGAAGGCAGGTGGAGACGAGTATGATGGAAAATGAAATGTTTGGATGGAGTCACCGATTTGATGGACGTGAGTTTGTGCAGGTTCCAGGAGTTGGTGATAGACAGGGAAGCCTGACATGCTGCATGCTCTGTGAGGTTGCAAAGAGTCTGACACACCTGAGCAACTGAACTGAACTGAATTCTGTCCCAGTCCCTTGGTCAAAGTCAAGAAGGAGTATGTATGACAGGCAGAGACCAGAGCTTTGCAGAATCTATGTAGTGACATGGTTACACCACATACTCCTAACCTCCATGCACTGTCTATCACATCAAAAAGCTGTGTGATCTTCTGTAAGTTTCTTAACCTCTCTGTACCCAAGATTCTTCATCTGTAAAATAACAATAATATTGCAAGTGAGGAATAAATAATTGTTATAAAATAAAACACTTAGAACAATGTTTGGAATATTATCAGCATTATTGTTTTTCAATAATTTTAATTGCAAGAGAGACAAGGAGAAGTGATTCTTAAGTATCATTTGTTCATATTAGTTGTGACTAGATTTTGATCTAATTTACACCTAATAAACAGGGAACTTTCCAAATATTCTATAACATCAGGCTTTTGGGTAAACAAAATAAAAACTTCATCATAAGACACTGGAAAGTATGTTCTTCTCTTTGTATATTGAGAATATCCTATACATTAGAATATACTATATATAATATATACTCTATATATTATATGAGAATTAATGTTATATAAAATTTTGTGATTGTTTTCATAAATTAAGTCAGTAATTACTGAAAAATATTGCTTAAGACTTATGCTCTGTGTGTTTTAAAGATGGAACAGATGAGTGGAGATCTTGCAAAAAGTCACAATCAGACTTCTGAGCTCTGATGCCTTAGAATTTCATACCTGATTAACAAGCTAAATATACTGAAACCAAAGGATTTGAAATTGAGGAACCTATTGCAAGGAGTGTACACCTGGAGGAAGGCTTTGAAGAAATAATTAACTCATGAAAGTGGAAAGGAATTAATTCTAAATATAAGAGTGGGGAAAGTGCACTCCTACTAATTTTTGTCTTTTTGTTTCTGTCTCTGGATCAGTGAGTTTAATTCTTCACTTCAGTTAAGGTTTTCTAAGAGGAATAGAGGGGAAAAAAAGCTATTTTCTTTGAACCTTAAGGCTAAGCATTGCTTGAATGTAGCATATGAAACCTTTTCTTGTTTACATTGGGGCTTTCCAGTGGCATTAGTAGTAAAGAACCCCCCTGCCAATGCAGGAGGCATAAGAGATACGTGTTCGATCACTGCGTACGGAAGATCCCCTGGAGGAGGGAATGACAACTCACTCCAGTATCCTTGCCTAGAGAATCCCATCTTGTTTATATTTGTTTACTATATTTACTATACTTAAACTAGGTATACAGTGAAAGCTGAAGGAAAATTAGCAAAAATAATTGGAGAACAAGTTTTATTTGGAATAATATAAAGTAAAATGCATTATTATTATTATCATTATTATTTTAGTCAAAAACTATCATATTAATTAGGTATATGTGATTCAGTAAATTCATATTCTTAGTAACTATGTCAACTTTTTGCTCATGTTCTAATAATTATTTGCATTGAGTGAATTACTACCTCAGGCTTGACCTATTCAACAATTTGAGCTCAGTGCCCACCCTCACTCTTCCCAAGTTATAAGAACTTTTTAGAAAGTGAGCCCTTTCTTTGATAATGTTTACTAATAATTTGGCTGCAAAAAATAGCTTCTAATATTTCATTTTTCATGCAGGAGTTTCACTAACTTCTGATAAAAGATAAATTGGTGCATATTTTAAACATTACGTTTATTTGACTGAAAATCAGTTCAAATTGGGCAGCACTAGACTGGAAGTTCTTAAGTGTCCTTCTGTCACAGAAGCTTAGGGAGAGACATTTTAGAGAAAAGGTGCAAGCAAAGCAAGAAACCTATTGACTGCCTATAACTTAGAGCCTTGGTGCTGTTTTAGTTGCTAAGACATATCTGACTGTTTTGTGACCCCATGGACTGGAGTATGCCAGGCCCCTCTGTTCATGGGATTTCCCTCACAAGATCACTGAACTTGGTTGCCATTCCCTTTCCCAGAGCATCTTCCTGACCCAGGGATCAAACGCACATCTCCTGCATTGGCAGGTGGTCCTTTGCCGCTGAGCCACCAAGGAAGCCCAACATAAAGCCTAACTGACTGCAATTGGTTGTCCTCATGTTTTTATTCATAACTTTTACAAGTTTAGGTTTACAAGATACTTACAAGCTTAGGTTTTTCCATAGTAATGTATGGCTGTGAGAGTTGACCAAGAAGAAAGTTGTTCAGTTCAGTTCAATTCGGTCGCTTAGTGTCTGACTCTTTGTGACCCCATGGACAGCAGCATTCAAGGCCTCCCTGTCCATCACCAACTCCCAGAGTTTACTCAAACTCATGCCTATTGAGTTGGTGATGCCATCCAACTATCTCATCCTCTGTTGTCCCTTTCTGCTAGCGCTTTCAATCGTGAGAGTTGGACTAAAAAGAAGGTTGAGCACTGAAGAATTGATGCTTTTGAACTGTGGTGCCAGGGAAGACTCTTGAGAGCCCCTTGGACAGCAAGGTGGTCAAACCAGTCAATCTTAAAAGGAAATAAACCCTGAATATTGATTGGAAGGACTGATGCTGAAGCTGAAGCTCCAATATTTTGGCCACCTGATACAAAGGGCTAACTGATTGGAAAATACACTGGGAAAGACTGAGGCTAGGAGGAGAAGAGGGTGACAGAGGATGAGATGGTTGGATGGAATCATCAACTCAATGAACGTAAGTTGGAGCAAACTCCAGGAGACAGTGAAGGACAGGGAAGCCTGGCATGCTGCAGTTCATGGGGTTGCAGAGTTGGATATGATTAACTGACTGAACAATGACAAGCTTATGTTTTGGTTTGCTTTTTAAATTTTTTATTTTATTGGTGTGCAGCTGATCTATGATATTTATTAATTTCAAGTGTACAACAAAATTCAGTTATGCATATACATATATTAATTCTTCTTTAGATTCTTTTCTCATTTAGATTATCATAGAATATTGGGTAGATTTCCCTGTGCTATACAGGAGGTCCTTGTTTTTCATCTGTCTTATACATAGTTGTGCATGTATGATCTTCCCAAGCTCCTGATTTATCCCTCTCCCCATGTTTTCCTTTTGATAACCATAAGTTTGTTTTCAATATCTGTAAGTTTGTCTCTGTTTTGTAAATAAGCTCATATGCATCAGTTTTTAAAATTAAAATTCACATATTAATTCTTCTTTAGATTCTTTTCTCATTTAGATTATCATAGAATATTGAGTAGATTTCCCTGTGCTATACAGGAGGTCCTTGTTTCCATCTTTTACAGCTGAGTAGTATTCCATTGTGTAAATATACCACATCTTCTTTATCCATTCCTCCACTGATGGACATTTAAATTGCTTCTATGCCTTTGCTATTGTAGATGCTGCCAAAACATTACAATCACCTCAGTCTAGTGGCCTCCTAATTCAATTAATCTAACAATTTTTTTTCAGAAGGAATCCCTTTTTCAGAGAGTCTAAAGTGAAAGACTTTATGAGATTTTCTAAGAAAAAAAAAATGCCTTTGAATTATTTCCTGGAATGACAAGTCTTCAAACGGGTATTTATATTAATAACTCTCTAGGTATAAAGAAGGAAATGGCAACCCACTCCAGTGTTCTTGCCTGGAGAGTCCCAGGGACGGGGGAATCTGGTGGGCTTCTGTCCATGGGGTCGCACAGAATCAGACATGACTGAAGTGACTTAGCAGCAGCAGGTATAAAGAAGACTTCACAAGGAGGGTATTGGTGCCAATAATTTATAGGATATTAACTAATTGCTTCCTAGGATTGAATTGTTTGAAGATGTAACTATGTCATTGATATTCTATATTTCAATCTGTTTTTTTTATACACAATCGCTCTTTTTTCACTTTACATAAAAAGTCATAGTCTTCACTCACTGTAAAATGTTAAAAAAGGCAGTGGTAAAACATTTGTGGGTACCCCAGACAGGGACAGTTCAGAAGGTCTGTGTCCAAAAATTGAATTTTACATTAACAAGGAAACACTCTATCCAATTGAAAAAATCTTTCTCTAAAAAAATTTGCATTACAGTTTTACTGTGTTTTGCAAAATTCATAGTTACTGCATTTTTTATTTTTGCTAATAATAGTTGTAAGGATTACTAATTCCAGAAAAAGAAAAGTTTTGTAATTCAGGAAAAATTAGTTGTTTTTAAATAATAAATTTGTATTTATGATTTTTTAAGGATAATATGGGAGTGATCATAAGCAGACTTTTAAAAAATGCATTGTATTAACATGAACTATTCTAGGGAAGAGAATGCAAATGTAACTTAAATGAGAAAACAGTGCACACATTTTGATTCTTAAAAATAACACATAGATGAGACTTTCACTTATACTACACATGATATTTTTAAAATAGCAATGGAATAGTTTTATTTTGTAAAAGATGTGTATAAGAGACAGCCTAATAAACAGGGAACTTTCCAAATATTCTATAACATCAGGCTTTTGGGTAAACAAAATAAAAACTTCATCATAAGACACTGGAAAGTATGTTCTTCTCTTTGTATATTGAGAATATCCTATACATTAGAATATACTATATATAATATATGGATCGCAGCCATTCTGACTGGTGTGAAATGGTATCTCATTGTGGTCTTGATTTGCATTTCCCTGATAATGAGTGATGTTGAGCATCTTTTCATGTGTTTGTTAGCCATCCGTATGTCTTCTTTGGAGAAATGTCTGTTTAGTTCTTTGGCCCATTTTTTGACTGGGTCATTTATTTTTCTGGAATTGAGATGCATGAGTTGCTTGTATATTTTTGAGATTAGTTGTTTGTCAGTTGCTTCATTTGCTATTGTTTTCTCCCATTCAGAAGGCTGTCTATACCTCTCAGAATACTCAAAATAAAAGCAAAAATAAACAAATGGGATCGAATTAAAATTAAAAGCTTCTGTACAACAAAGGAAACTATAAGCAAGGTAAAAAGACAGTCTTCTGAATAGAGGTAAATTTTAAAAATGAGGAGAGAGGGCTTCCCTGGTGGCTGAGCGGTAAAGAATTCTGCCAACGCAGGAGACACAGGTTGGATCCCTGGTCTCGGAAGATTCCATGTACTGTGGAGCAGCTAAGCCCCTGTGCCACAAGTATTGAGCCTGTACTGTTGAGCCCATGTGCTGCAGTTCCTTAAGCCCATGTGCCTAGAGCACGTGCTCTGAAACAAGGAAGTCACCACGATGAGAAGACCATGCACCACAACTAGAAAGTAGCCCAAACCCTCCACAACTAGAGCAAAAGCCAGTGCCACAACAAAGAGCAAGACAGTCCTAAATAAATAAATAAATAAATATTTTTTAATGAAGACAAGTGCATAATTAGAGTTTTAAATAATTTTATTGAAATAGAAGTGAAAAAATAAGATTCTAAGCTGATGTTATGGCATAAACAATTTTCATTTGAATTAAATCAGTTCAGTTCAGTTTCTCAGTCATGTCCGACTCTTTGCGACCCCAGGAATCGCAGCATTCCAGGCTTCCCTGTCCATCACTATCTCCCGGAGTTCACTCAGACTCACATCCATCGAGTCAGTGATGCCATCCAGCCATCTCATCCTCGGTCGTCCCCTTCTCCTCCTGCCCCCAATCCCTCCCAGCATCAGAGTCTTTTCCAATGAGTCAACTCTTTGCATGAGGTGGCCAAAGTACTGGAGTTTCAGCTTTAGCATCATTTCCTCTAAAAAAAATCCCAGGGCTGATCTTCAGAATGGACTGGTTGGATCTCCTTGCAGTCCAAGGGACTCTCAAGAGTCTTCTCCAACACCACAGTTCAAATCATCAATTCTTCAGCACTCTGCCTTCTTCACAGTCCAACTCACATCCAAACATGACCACAGAAAAAATCATAGCCTTGACTAGATGGACCTTAGTCAGCAAAGTAATGTCTCTGCTTTTGAATATACTATCTAGGTTGGTTATAACTTTCCTTCCAAGGAGTAAGTGTCTTTTAATTTCATGGCTGCAATCACCATCTGTAGTGATTTTGGAGCCCCCCAAAATAAAGTCTGACACTCTTTCCACTGTTTCCCCATCTATTTCCCATGGAGTGATGGGACCAGATGTATGGATGTGAGAGTTGGACTGTGAAGAAGGCTGATCATCGAAGAATTGATGCTTTTGAACTGTGGTGTTGGAGAAGACTCTTGAGAGTCCCTTGGACTGCAAGGAGATCCAACCAGTCCATTCTGAAGGAGATCAGCCCTGGGATTTCTTTGGAGGGAGTGATGCTAAAGCTAAAACTCCAGTACTTTGGCCACCTCATGCGAAGAGTTGACTCATTGGAAAAGACTCTGATGCTGGGAGGGATTGGAGGCAGGAGGAGAAGGGGACGACCGAGGATGAGATGGCTGGATGGCATCCCCGACTCGATGGACGTGAGTCTGAGTGAACTCCGGGAGATGGTGATGGACAGGGAGGCCTGGCGTGCTGGGATTCATGGGGTCGCAAAGAGTCGGACATGACTGAGCGACTGAACTGAACTGACTGACTGATGGGACCAGATGCCATGATCTTCGTTTTCTGAATGTTGAGCTTTAAGCCAACTTTTTCACTCTCTTCTTTCACTTTCATCAAGAGGCTTTTTAGTTCCTCACTTGATGATAAATATGAACAACCAAATTTTGGTTGATCTTTATATTTACTTTGCCACAGAAGATATTTCAGTAAAAGCCCAAAGCAAATATATCTGAGATCCAAGTCTTCCATGTTAAAGATAAAGTGACAGGAATGCTTTGCTAGTGTCATCGAATGTAGTCAAAAACAAAATTATAACACCAGTGTACATATACCAACCTACAAAGTACCTCAATACATTGCTACAAGATAAAAAAAAAATCAATAACTCATAGTTCAGTACCTCACAACTGCAATTCTTTCATCTAAAACTAAAATGAGTAGAAAACCACAGGCCTAATTACAGATCAGTTTAACTAAAGAGATAAGCATGTAGCTCTTAATGCAAAGGTGATCAGGTATCTTATTTCTATACTACCTACTAAGTTTTAATGACAAACTTCCTTTGCAAGAAAGCTGCTATTACTGTGAAGCCTTTTGGCCAATTGGATCACTTATATTTTCCTGGTTTTATCCTCACTAAAAGATGTAGCCCCCAGTGATTTAAAGAAAAGTCCCAACAATTTGAAAGAGCCAACCAGATCTAATTAATCATTGAATGATTATCATGAAATGATCAATAATATAAAGTACTAAGCAATAATCATTGTTTAAAGAATTTTAAATATAAAAGAAACGAAGATAAAAAGAGGAAGGAGAGAAAGAGACAGAAAAGGGATTTGGGAGAAAGGGGAGGAGGGAAAAGGGGAAAGAATAGGAAAGAAAAGAAAAGAAAGACTGAGGGAGGGAGGGTGGGAAGAAAGGGAGGAAAGAAAAAATGAAAGAAGAATGAACTTGTACAGACTGAATTGTGTGTTTCCCAGATTTATATCTTGAAGTGCTCACCCCAGAGTGATGGTATTTGGATAAAGAGCCTTGGGGATTTAGAGAGGTTTAGATGAGGTCATATTTTGGCCCTGTATGGTGGGATTTGTTGTTTAGTTGCTCGGTCATGTCCCACTCTTTGCAACCCCGTGGACTGAAAGAGTAAAATATGATTTAGTGACTGGACAACAAAAGTAACAACCAGGCGTCTCGGCCTGTGGGATTTCCCAGGCTAGAATACTGGAGCGGTTTGCCATTTCATTCTCCAGGGGATCTTCCTGATCCAGGGATCAAACCTGTTTCTCCTGCACTGGCAGATGGGTTCTTTACCACTGAGCTACCCAAGAAATCTATGATAGGGCTAGTGCCTTTATAAAATGAGACATGAGAGAGCTTACTTTCTCTTTTTGCCATTAGGAAAACAAAGCAGAAGGCAGCCAGAAAGAAATCTCTCACCAGAACTTCGGCATGCAGATATCTTGTCTTAGAATTAAAGTCTCCAAGCTGTGAGGAAGTAAATTTCTGTTGTTTGAACTCCCAGTCTACTTGATTTTGTTATGGCAGTCCAAACTGAGGCACTTCTTAAGAGAGTGATTTAAATATCTAAAATACTAACTGGATGTTCAACCACTGGACTTCAGAAAAGACTTTTTTAAATTTTATTTCTTAAATAATGAACATAATTTAAGAAATACTCCTCCAAAACTCACTTTAAAATGTTTAATATCGAAAAATAATAATGAATGGAGTAATTAAATTTGATAGGCATTAAACAATGCATTATGTCTGCAGGTAGAATTGAGATGAAGATTTGATGTAGAGAAAGCAAAACTAAATTCTTGATGGTACTTTAATTGCAAATAAGTCATCTCATTGCAAAATTATTTACTTCTTACCACTACTAAGGATAATCAAACTAAAAATATTTGTATACTTAAGAAGAGAAAATAAAATTTAGGAAAAAAGAATATTCTTATAATGTACAGATAATTTTAAACATAAAAATATTAAAACACATTTATAGCTAAGTTTAATAGTCTTATTGAATGACAGACATAGAATTACATAATGATAAAATCCTCAATGTCATCAAATGACTGTGAAACACTAAATTTAACCATAAACTGCTAAAGTGTTTAGCTTTTATTATCTTCAAATTTGAGCACATGCCCAATCGATCCAGAAATTATTCTACTCTGAGATTATTTATGCAATTTGGATGTGTGTATACTGTGTTTTGGAGAAGGCAATGGCACCCCATTCCAGTACTTTTGCCTGGAGAATCCCAGGGATGGAGGAGCCTGGTGGGCTGCCATCTATGGGGCTGCACAGAGTCGCACACGACTGAAGCGACTTAGCAGCAGTGCATATAAACACAGTATGCTGCTGCTACTGCTACTGCTAAGTCAAGCATAGTATATGCTTCAGTTCAGTTCAGTTCAGACTCTCAGTTATGTTCAACTCCTTGTGACCCCATGGACTACAGCACACCAGGTTTCCCTGTCCATCACCAACTCCTAGAGCTTGCTCAAACTCATGTCCATTGAGTCAGTGATGCCATCCAACCATCTCATTCTCTATTGTTCCCTTCTCTGCCTGCCCTCAATATTTCCCAGCATCAGGGTCTTTTCTAATGAGTCAGACCTTCGCATTAGGTGGCCAAAAGATTGGAGCTTCAGCTTCAGCATCAGTCCTTCCAATAAATATTCAGGACTGATTTCCTTTAGGATGGAGTGGTTTGATCTCCTTGCTGTCCAAGGGACTCACAGGAGTCTTTTCCAACACCATGGTTCAAAAGCATTAGTTCTTCAGCACTCAGCTTTCTTAATGGTCCAACTCTCACATCCATACATGAGTACTGGAAAAACCATAGCTTTGACTAGATAGACCTTTGTTGGAAAAGTAATGTCTCTGCTTTTTAATATGCTATCTAGGTTGGTCATAGCTTTCCTTCCAAGGAACAAGTGTCTTTTCATTTCATACAGTCATCATCTTCAGTGATTTTGGAGTCCAAGAAAATAAAGTCTGTCACTGTTTCCATTGTTTCCCCATCTATTTGCCATGAAATGATGGGACCAATGTCATGATCTTTGTTTTTTGAATATTGAGTTTGAAGCCAGTATTTTTGCTCTCTTCTTTCACCTTCCTCTGGAGGTTCTTTAGTTCCTCTTCAATTTCTGCCATAATGGTAATGTCACCTGTATATCTGAGGTTACTGATTTTTATTCTGGAAATCTTGATTCCAGCTTGTACTTCATCCTGCCTTGCATTTTGCATGATATTCTCTGCATATAACTTAAATAAACAAGGTTACAATATATAGCCTTGATGTACTCCTTTCCAAATTTTGAGCTATATGTTTATGAAGGACAAAATTAGGGTAATAATTTTTCAAGGAGGCTCTCAAAAGAAGCAAGTAAGTGATTACTGCAGTGTCAGGAAAGAAGATACTTGTGATATAAGAAATTGTGGTTCAAAAGGAGTATCCAAGGGTATTCTGTAATGTTGACAAAATTCTACTTCTTCGACTGAATTTTGATCATACTCATGCATACTCAGTCACTTCAGTTGTATCCAACTCAGATCCCAAGGACTGTAGCCTGTAAGTCTCCTCTGTCCATGGGATTATCCAAGCAAGTATACTGGAGTGGATTGCCATTTCCTCTTCCAGGGAATCTTCCCAACCCAGGGTTTTAACTCACATCTCCTATGAATCCTGTATTGTAAGGCAGATTTTTTCCACTGAGTCATCTGGGAAACCCTCATCCTAGCTCTAAACTTAGTGACAAAAATTTGTGATCATTTCTCATTTATTAAGCTTGACAGTTGTGTTTTATAAAATTTTGCAAATAAGCTGTATTTCAGAGGAAAAACAATTTTACAAAAGCTAAAATCAGAATATGTATTTAATAACTGTGTAGGTGCATGCTAAGTCCCTTCAGTTGCATTTATCCCTGTCCAAATTTTATCAATGAAATACATTACCTTGAGTTTGACAGATAAACTGCATTCATCAGTTCAGTTCAGTCACTCAGTCCTGTCAGACTATTTGTGACCCCATGAATCACAGCACACCAGGCGTCCCTGGCTATCACCAACTCCCAGAGTTTACTCAAACTCATATCCATCAAGTCGGTGATGTCATCCAGCCATTTCATCCTCTGTCATATCCTTTTCCTCCATCCCCCAATCCCTCCCAGAATCAAGGTCTTTTTCAATGAGTCAACTCTTCTCATGAGGTGACCAAAGTATTGGAGTTTCACCTTTAGGATCATTCCTTCCAAAGAAAACCCAGGACTGATTTCCTTTAAAATGGACTGGTTGGATCTCCTTGCAGTCCAAGGGTCTCTCAAGAGTCTTCTCCAACACCACAGTTCAAAAGCATCAGTTCTTCAGCACTCAGTTTTCTTCACAGTCCAACTCTCACAACCATACACGACCACCATAGCCTTAACTAGATGGACCTTTGTGGGCGAAGTAGTATCTCTGCTTTTTAATATGCTATCTAGGTTAGTGATAACTTTCCTTCCAAGGAGTAAGGAAGGGTCTTTTAATTTCATGGCTGCAATCACCATCTGTAGTGATTTTGGAGCCCCCCAAAATAAAGTCTGACACTGTTTCCACTGTTTGCCCATCTGCTTCCCATGAAAGGATGGGACCAGATGCCATGACCTTAGTTTTCTGAATGTTGAGCTTTAAGCCAACTTTTTCACTGTGCTCCTTCATGTTCATCAACAAGCTTTTGAGTTCCTCTTCACTTTCTACCATAAGGGTGGTGTCATCAGCATATCTGAGATTATTGATATTTCTCCCGGCAATCTTGATTCCAGCTTGTGCTTCTTCCAGCCCAGCATTTCTCATGAGGTAATCTAAATAGAAGTTAAATAAGCAGGGTGACAATATACAGCCTTGATGTACTCCTTTTCCTATTTGGAACCAGTCTGTTGTTCCATGTCCAGTTCTAACTGTTGCTTCCTGACCTGCATACAGATTTCTCAAGAGGCAGGTCAGGTGGTCTGGTATCCCCATTTCTCTCAGAATTTTCCATAGTTTATTGTGATCCACACAGTCAAAGCCTTTGGCATAGTCAATAAAGCAGAAATAGGTGTTTTTCTGGAACTCTCTGGCTTTTTTGATGATCCAGCAGATGTTGGCAATCGGATTTCTGGCTTCTCTGTCTTTTTTAAAAACCTGCTTGAACATCTGGAAGTTCATGGTTCATGTATTGCTGAAGCCTGGCTTGGAGAATTTTGACCGTTACTTTAGTAGTATGTGAGATGAGTGCAATTGTGCAGTAGTTTGAGCATTCAATGACATTGCTTTTCTTTGGGATTGGAATGAAAACTGACCTTTCCAGTCCTGTGGCCACTGCTGAGTTTTCCAAATTTGCTGGCATATTGAGTGCAGCACTTTCACAGCATCATCTTTCAGGATTTGAAATAGCTCCACTGGAATTCCATCACCTCCACTGGCTTTGTTCATTGTGATGCTTTCTAAGGCCAACTTGACTTCACATTCCAGGATATCTGGCTCTAGTTGAATGGTTCTATGAAGACCTACAAGACCTCTTAGAACTAACACCCCAAAAAGATGTCCTTTTCATTACAGGGGACTGGAATTCAAAAGTAGGAAGTCAAGAAACACCTGGAGTAACAGGCAAATTTGGCCTTGGAGTACTGAATGAAGCAGAGCAAAGACTAGTAGAATCTTGCCAAGAGAACACACTGGTCATAGCAAACACCCTCTTCCAACAACACAAGAGAAGACTCTACACACAGACATCACCAGATGGTCAACACCAAAATCAGATTAATTATATTATTTGCAGCCAAAAATGGAGACGCTCTATACAGTCAGCAAAAACAAGACCGGGAGCTGACTGTGGCTCAGATCATGAACTCCTTATTGACAAATTCAGACTTAAATTGAAGAAAGTAGGGAAAACCACTAGACCATTCAGGTATGACCTAAATCAAATTCCTTATGATTATACAATGGAAGTGAGACATAGATTTAAGGAACTAGATCTGATAAACAGAGTACCTGATGAACTATGGACAAAGGTTCATGATGTTGTACAGGAGACAGGAATCAAGACCATCCCCATGGAAAAGAAATGCAATAAAGCAAAATGGCTGTCTCAGGAGGCCTTACAAATAGCTGTGAAATGAAGAGAAGCAAAAAGAAAATGAGAAAAGGAAAGATATAAGCATCTGAATGCAGAGTTCCAAAGAATAGCAAAGAGAGGTAAGAAAACCTTCCTCAGTGATCAATGCAAAGAAATAGAGGAAAACAACAGAATGGGAAAGACTAGAGATCTCTTCAAGAAAATTAGAGATACCAAGGGAACATTTCATGCAAAGATGGGCTTGATAAAGGACAGAAATGGTATGGACCTAACAGAAGCAGAAGATATTAAGAAGAGGTGGCAAGAATACACAGGAGAACTGCACAGAAAAGATCTTCACAACCAAGATAATCATGATGGTGTGATCACTCACCTAGAGCCAGACATCCTGGAATGTGAAGTCAAGTGGGCCTTAGAAAGCTGCATTTATAGACTACAATTAATCATGCTTACTAGTTTTTGAGCTTTTGTGTACTCACTTTCAGTATTGACTCTGGACTTGGCCACGTCTTGTGTTTTGATAAAGATATATCAATAAATATTACAGATAAAGAAGTTTGGTGAACTCTTATACATTGGGTCTTGACTTCTTGGTATGCCATTACTACCATGTAAGGAACCTTGGCTAATATGCTGGAGAGGACTAATGGACAAGAACAAACTCCTCCCACTACTGGGCTCACTGCCATATAAAGATATGAAATTTTCTTGGCCCATTCAGCCCTAGTCAATTTGCCAAATAACCACAACCACATGAGTGTTCTCAGGTAAGGTTAGCTGAAGAACCACCAATTGAGGTTAACAAAAATTATAAAATCATGAGCAAACAAATTGATGCTTTAGTCCACCAAATTTTAGGATGGTTGTTTATACAGCAATAAACTAATTCACCATGTAGATAGTTTTCAATATTTCATTACTCCTTCAGTAAAAATGGAATTTTAAACTAATATTTAAGTCAAGTTAGTTTAGAATGCAAATTTTATGTACATTATAAAAAAGTATAAGCTTTCCAGAATTATTACTCATGTCAGTCATCCTCAAATTTGGCAGCTGATTTGAATCATCAAGGGACATTCATTTTAAGGCTATTAACATCTCTTCTTTTATCAACTATATTTTGCTTTAAATGTATGTAGTGTGGTGAAGGGGCTGGTTTATGTATGTATCTATCTCATATGTAATATATATGTATGTATGTATGTATGATTTATCTTTCCCAAGCTTCTAAGGCAAATCTATTGCAAAGTTGAATAGTGGGATATGAAGACTAGCAGACAGAATCTGTTTAAATTCTAATGTGTCTAAAAATAGAACATAGTAACAATTGAGTAAATGTAACCCCAAGCCATGGAATAGAATACAGAGAAGCTACAGTAATTAAAATATCATATCTAATAGACCTGACATTCTGAAACTCTTCTTGTAATTTTCATTTCCCTAGAATTAAGTGACATGTCTTTCCTCAAATGGGGCCTGTTTCAAAAAGGGTGGAGACTTTTAAATAACATGTTTTTTACTCTAGTTAATAAGATGGTTTTTGTATCTCCTAAATGTTGAAGGGGTGACAGCTATTCTACTCAAAACATTGGTCATAAAGGTGCTTGTTGTTGAGTGAAGCATGCTGGAATCAATTCTGACAGTATTAATATGTAAGACATTTAAATCATTTTTTTAAAATCAGTATTGTTTTATACAGTCAGTAAAGAAGATCTAGGGTCAGAAACAGAACAAAGTGTGTTCTAGAAAAAAATAGAAATCAGAAGAAAATAAATAACACACAATAACTTTCTTAAACAAAATTGAAATGTTTGGAACTCAAATCATTTGTCATAAGGTTCATGAGTGGATCAGACTGACATAAGGCACGTTGCCAACCAGAGTACAGTCCAGCTTCAACAGTACTGGCATAACCTGGGACCAAATTAGGAATGCAGAATCCCAGGAACTAACCAAGATCTATTTCTTTTAAAGATCTAAAGACAGTTTGTATTCCCATTAAGTTTGCAACGATACATTAGGTGATGTATTAATTTCCTATCACAGCTGTGAAATTTACCATCAGCTTAAAGGTTTGATGCTGTTAAAGTACTACACTCAATAGGCCAACACATTTGGAAAACTCAACAGTGGCCACAGGGCAGGAAAAGATCAGTTTTCATTCCAATCCCAAAGAATGGCAATGCTAAAGAAGGCTCAATCTACTGCAAAATTGTGTTCGGTTCACATGATAGCAAGGCAATGCTCAAAATCCTTCAAGCTAGGCTTCAACTGTACGTGACCCTAGCACTTCCAGGTGTTCAACTTGGATTTAGAAAAGGTAGAGAAACCAGAGATCAAATTCCTAACATCTGCTGAATCATAGAAAATGCAAGGGAATTAAAAAAAAATCTACTTCTGCTTCATTGACTATGCTAAAGCCTTTGACTGTATGGATCACAAGAAACTGTGGAAGATTCTTAAAGAGATGGGAATATTGGACCAACTTATCTGTCTCCTGGAAAACCTGTATAGAGGTCAAGAAGCAATAGCTAGAGCTGGACATGGAACAATAGACTGGTTTCAAATTGGGAAAGGGGTACATCAAAACTCTATATTGTCACCCTGCTTATTTAACTTAAATACAGAGTACATCATGTGAAATGTCAAGCTGGTTGAATCACAAGCTGGAATCAAGATTGCCAGAAGTATCATCAATAATCTCAGATATGCAGATGATACTATAATGGCAGGAAGCAAAGAGGAACCAAAGAGCCTCTTGATGAAGGTGAAAGAGGAGGGTGAAAAGGCTTAATGTTAAACTGCTAAGGCTAAACATTACTGTTAATGTTAAAATGTTAAAAGTCAACATTCGAAAAACTAAGATCATGGCATCCAGTCCCTCCACTTCATGGCAAATGGAGAAAAAGTGGAAACAGTGACAGATTTTATTTTCTTGGCCTCCAGAATTATGTGGACAGTGACTGCAACCATGAAATTAAAAGATGCTTGCTTCTTGGAAGAAAAGCTATGAAAAACTTTGACAGCATATTAAAAAGCAGAGGCATCACTTTGCTAACAAAGGTCCACCTAGATAAAGCTATTTTTTTTTCCAGTAGTCATGTGCAGATGAGAGGGTTGGACCATAAATAAGGTTAAGTACCAAATAATTGATGCTTTTGAACTGTGGGGTACTGGAGAAGACTCTTGAGACTCCCTTGGACTGCAGGGACATCAAACCAATCAATCCTAAAGGAAATCAACCCTGAATATTCATTGGAAGGACTGATACTGAAACTGAAACTCAGATAATTTGGTGAACTGGTGGGGAAAGCCAGCTTACTAGAAAAGATCCAGATGCTGGGAAAGATTGAAGGCAAATGAAGAAGTGAGTGACAGAGGATGAGATGGATGGATGGCATCACTGGATGTAAGTTTGAGCAAATTCTGGGAGATAGTGAAGGACAGGAAGGTATGGTGTACTGCAGTTTATGGTGTTACCAGGAGTCAGACATGACTTAGTGCCTGAAGAACAACAACAAGAGGGAAAGCACAAATCATTAATAAAAGGCAGGTTGTAGAAAATGCTGGGAAAACATTGCTTACACACTGATATGTATATCCTGTAGTTATTTTCATTTATTCAATTTTGAGCTTACCAACAGTGCCTCTATCCCTTTCCCTTCTTCTTGAAGATTCCATAAATAAAAGAAGTGAGTGACAGTGACATGATTGTTCTGTATAGTCTTTTAACATTGTAAACCTGTCACATTTCAGCTCATTGCTAATACCTTTGTCAGGGGACGTTCAACTTTAAGGAATCCAGTATGTTGTTTTCTTCTTTTGTGTGCTGTTTCTCAAGGGCCCTCTGTTCCTTATAAGTTCCTGGAAAACAGGAAGAGCAGAGGTGCATTCAGTTCTCAGGAATGAGATCATGAGACAGAGCTCATGCATGGATTCCCTTCAGTGACCTTTTACTTTAATATAATCTATTCAGTCAAGTCCCTATTACTCAGGATATGGATTGTCTTCTGGTCCTGTGACCATTGTTATTCACTTAGTTTCGTTTTTGCTCAACTTTATTTTTGCTGCCTAAAGTTTCCTTGCATGGAGATATATGATAAGCACACACTGCTACAAATAAAGTACCCTTGTTTCACTCAAGACTTGGGTCCTCTGCACCCTTCTTTTCATCGACTCCAGTCCCCAGGTCCCAGTCTATAAAGACCATAATATACCTTATTGTCAATACACATTAATTCTGGTCTAATCACATTGGAAAAATTTTATTATTATACTTCAGATTAAAATCACCAAATAATTAATCAATAGTTGAAACATAAATGGAGATACACAGAAAAACATAATAGGAATGGTCAAATTGCCCCCAAATGATCCTGGAGGGCTGATTTTCCTATTGTCATAACTACTTTAACTTGGTTGACACAATTTTCTATTTCCATGAATATGCAAATACTTATAAGCTTACTCAAAAGATCAAGACTAAATATTAAGATGAACAGTTACCAATGTGTATCGTACTCTCAGTGTAGAAGAGACCTACTCAGTGGCTCAGTGGTGAAAAATTCACCTCCAGTGAAGGAGACATAGAGACATAGTTTCAATCCTTGGGTCAGAAAGGTCCCCCAGAGAAGAAAATGGCACTCCACTCCATTATTCTTGCCTGGGAAATCACAAGATCAGAGAAGTCTGACAGAATACAGTTCATGGGGTCCTGAAAGAGTCAGACACTACTTACCAACTGAAAAAACAAAATTTTAGGATGGATGCTCACTAAATTCTCTCTCTTCTCTGTGTAGAAGAGACCTACTAGTAATTCTGACCAGCAACATCTCTCTTAAAAATGCTTGTCTTATACATCTGTGTCTCTTGTGCTGTCTTGCACACAGGGTTATTGTTACCATCTTTCTAAACTCCATATATATGTGTTAGTATACTGTATTGGTGTTTTTCTTTCTGACTTACTTCACTCTGTATAATCGGCTCCAGTTTCATCCACCTGATTAGAACTGATTCAAATGTATTCTTTTTAATGGCTGAGTAATACTCCATTGTGTATTGTTCCACAGCTTTCTTATCCATTCATCTGCTGATGGACATCTAGGTTGCTTTCATGTCCTGGCTATTATAAACAGTGCTGCGATGAACATTAGGGTACACAGGTCTCTTTCAATTCTGGTTTCCAAGTTAAAAAAAAAAAAAATGCTTATCTTACAGATGAGATTGTTCCATTTTTCTACCATATTATTCAGTTTCCTGGCTGCAACAGATGAAAAAGAGAGAAAAGTTGCTCCTAACTGGGCTAATCAGGTGTTCTCTCCGAAATTTAGAAGTGGGATCCAGAAAAAACATCAATATATGGCTGAAACTGTGGATGGTATAGGAGGAGCCTATTTTATCACAGATCAGAGGCATCCTGAAACATTTTAAATCCTTATTCAGAGTCTCTATTTAAAGCAGAGCATTGTCCTCAGTGTTGGAACTGGACACAAATTCCCTACCATGAGTTAGTTTCTGTTGCTTACAATCAAGTATCTTAACTACTTTAGTAAGCCAGGCCAGCAATCTTTCTTCCTCTGATTATGAGTGCTGATGTTTTAGTCAGCAATTTGAACATTCTAATGAATCCTTGCCATAAAGTAGAATCTACACATTCACAGAAGACCTAACATTTGCTTTATAAGCCAGAATACTCACTTGGGAGGTCTGTGTTTTCTCTATACTCAGGCTGTTGTGCAATTGCAATATTAATATAGAAGTAATGCTTCTGTTTCTGCAACCCAAGACCTCCCTATACATGAAAGGCAGGATGGTATGTTTTCTTGGTATTAAAACAGTACAGAAAAAGTAGTTTTCTCACTAGTAATTTCAATAAATATTGTTTAAATGTGTAATTGAATAAATGAGTGAATAAAAGAAGCTATGGAATAAAAAAAATTGGAGTAGTCAGGAGGGCTTTTAATATACATTTTCTCTGCCCAGTTTTGAACTTAGTTGAGAGAAAAGCAAAACTGTATTCAGGCCAAAATATCATGTTTGTGATTGATAGAGGCTATGGATTGGGGCTTTTGTTAAGTACGCTTACTTAGGCAAACTTGATGGCTCAGAGAGTTAAGAATCTGCCTGCAATATGGGAGACCTGGGTTTGATCCCTGGGTTGGAGAGATCCCCTGAAGGATAGCATGCAACCCATTTCAGTATTCTTGCCTGAAAAAATCCCCATGGATAGGGGAGCCTGGTGGGCTACAGTCCATGGGGTCGCAATGAGTCAGACTTGACTGAGCAACTAAAGACATACATAGCCACTCATTCCCAAGAAAACATAGAAACAGATAAGATAAATTCTGTCTTAGTGTAACACAGGAATGTTTTTGCTGGCCATGAGCAGACCTGATTTCAAGAGGATGAGAGTCCAGGTGAACTGAGTAAGCACATTATCATTTTTAAATATATGATTCAGGTAATTGAATCCATCTCTCTAAGATTTGAATGAGCAAGGTTTCTGAGTAAGTAAAACAAAGAAGAGGCAGAATAATCATACTGATAGATTTCTCTATACTAAGAATGAACTATCAAGAAGGGGGTAAGAGGTAGTTCTTTTTTGTGCATACTCAAATGGACTCTTTGAATAAGACAAGCAAGACATGTGGTCTGTCATCTGGGTACTCTTGAAAGACATAGGACTTCTATGAGTTTGAAGAACATGTTGTAGACTGTCAGTTGCTCATGGCAATCCCTAATTCCTGAATTAATGAGAGAGAGGGCTCTTCAGGATGTGTCCATTAATGTTTATCTCTAGCCACATTGCTTTAAGCAACATAGAATTTGAATGAATTCAATCAACCTTCCACAGATTTGTACGATATCCCAGACTCTCCAGAATGATGGATGGAGAGATAAATGTAGCATTACAAAGTTCAACCGACAGCTATAATGCTTTGAGTATTTATATAAGCTAAAGGCCTAGGTCTATCTGCCCTTTATCATCATTGCCAACATTAAATGATGTTATCTTTCAGCCAACCGATTCAATCACAAATGTACACTGTGTTTAACTGTTATGGCATACAGTGTTCTGGATTTTAGAAAATAAACTGAGAAAAAGATAAAATCTCTATTGGATCTTATATTTTAATGAAAGAGAAAGAACTTGACAAAAATAAATATATAAAAGTGCTACCAGTTACTGGTAAAAAGAAAAATAAATGGCAAGGAAAATAATGCAAGATGTCATTGTAAATATTTTTGGAAAACTAGACTGTGCAGGTATACAGGGAAAGGATTTTCCAGGCACATAAATAACCAGTAAAAAAAGGTGCTTTGTGAGTGTTTCCTAATTGGCTAACAGTGTTTCTCAACTTTTTTTTCATTGTAAAAATGTAAAGTGAAGTCACTCAGTCATGTCTGACTCTTTGCGACCCCATGGACTGCAGCCTACTACGCACCTCCATCCATGAGATTTTCCAGGCAAGAGTACTGGAATGGGTTGCCATTTCCTTCTCCAGAAGATCTTCCAGACTCAGGGATCAAACCCAGGTCTCCCACATTGTAAGCAGACGCTTTACCGTCTGAACCACCACCAGTCCAGTTTTAGCTCCCTGCTAAAAAAAACTTTTATAGTTTTGTTTATTTATTTATTTTGGTTTGTGCCGGGTCTTCATTGCTGTTTGCAGGTCTTTCTAGTTGTGGCAGATGGGGGCTACTCTCTAGCTGCAGTGCTCAGGCTTTTCACTGGGGTCGCTTCTCCTGTTGCAGAGGCCTGACTGTGAACACGTGGACTCAGTAGTCGCAGCACATAGGCTCGATAGGTGCTGCTTATGGTTTAGTTGCTGTGGCATGTGGAATTTTCCCAGACCAGAGATGGGAACCCATGTCCCCCACATTGACAAGCAAGTTCTTAACCACTGGACAAACAGGGAAATCTTAAAAGGCTTTTTAGACAAATATTTTCACTAATAATTTTAACAAAATTTTCATACCACATATGTACTATAAATCTGTTAATGTACTATTTTCATACATATGATTTATTTTTAAAAGACCATAAGTGTTTTTCACAATACCCTCACACTGAGAACCAATTTATTGCTCTCTTGGGAAAGTTATCACCCCTCTTGAGAATGCATCTATAGTCTGGGAATGTGAACTAAGAGACTAACATATATTAATGAGCCAAAAGTGTGAAGACTGAAAAAAATGTCATTTATTTAGAAATGACAAGGCTATTAATAATTTTAAAAAGATCAGTTCATATAAAATAGAAATAGAAGAAGGAAAATATAGTTTTGGAAGAGAATTAGGGTGATGAAGTAGAAACAACAAATATAAGCTATTCTTTCTAGAAACTTTCTATGGAAGGGAGAAGACATGTGCCATATTTAGAGAGGATCAAAGCCAAAATGAATGATGCTTGTTATTTATTTGTTATCTTTTAAATGGCAGAAACAGGGTGTGGATGAGATGCTATGAGGTAGCCAATAGAAATGAGACAAATGAAGAAATGTGAATCACATTGGATAATGAAAGGAGCAAGTTCCCAGTGGATATTGAAAGTGATGGGATTTTGAAAAAATATCAATAAATTCATCTTGAAGAAGAAGAAAGAAACATCATCTAGACAAGTATATTTGTAGACTGAATTTGGAGAGAAAGCACAATGTATCACTTCAATTGTCAACATAAAAGTACAAGCTATTCGAGATACTCTATTGCCTTTTATTTGTCAGATAAATTGTTTAGAAAACTGAACAGAACTCAGAAATGATGGTGGTTATCAGTTCAGTTCAGTTGCTCAGTCATGTCTGACTCTTTGCAACCCCATGAATCGCAGCACGCTAGGGCTCCCTGTCCATCACCAACTCCCGGAGTTAATGCAAACTCATGTCCATCGAGATGGTGATGCCATCCAGCCATCTCATCCTCGGTCGTCCCCTTCTCCTCCTGCCCCCAATCTCTCCCAGCATCAGAGTTTTAGAAAAGGCAAGTGAACCAGAGATCAAATTGCCAACATCTGCTGGATCATCGAAAAAGCAAGAGAGCTCCAGAAAATAATATCTATTTCTCCTTTATTGACTATCCCAAAGCCTTTGACTGTGTGGATCACAATAAACTGTGGAAAATTCTGAAAGAGATGGGAATACCAGACCACTTGACCTGCCTCTTGAAAAACCTATATGCAGGCCAGGAAGTAACAGCTAGAACTGGACATGGAACAACAGACTGGTCCCAAATAAGAAAAGGAGTATGCCAAAGCTGTGTATTGTCATCCTGCTTATTTAACTTATATGCAGAGTACATCGTGAGAAACACTGGGTTGGAAGAAGCACAAGCTGGAATCAAGATTGCTGGGAGAAATATCAATAACCTCAGATATGCAGATGACACCACCCTTATGTCAGAAAGTGAAGAGGAACTCAAAAGCCTCTTGATGAAAGTGAAAGAGGAGAGTGAAAAAGTTGGCTTAAAGCTCAACATTCAGAAAACTAAGATCATGGCATCTGGTCATATCACTTCATGGGAAATAGATGGGGAAACAGTAGAAACAGTGGCTGACTTTATTTTGAGGGGCTCCAAAATCACTGCAGATGGTGTGTGCAGCCATGAAATTAAAAGGCGCTTACTCCTTGGAAGGAAAGTTATGACCAACTTAGACAGCAAATTCAAAAGCAGAGACATTACTTTGCCAACAAAGGTCTGTCTAGTCAAGGCTATGGTTTTTCCAGTAGTCATGTATAGATGTGAGAGTTGGACTGTGAAGAAAACTGAGTGCCGAAGAATTGATGCTTTTTTTCTTTTTTTTTTTTCATATTTTATTTTTTATTATTATTATTTTTTACGTTACAATATTGTATTGGTTTTGCCATACATCAACATGAATCTGCCACAGGTGTACACGTGTTCCTAATACTGAACCCCCCTCCCACCTCCCTCCCCATACCATCTCTCTGGGTCATCCCAGTGCATCAGCCCTAAGCATCCTGTATCCTGCATCGAACCTAGACTTGATGCTTTTGAACTGTGGTGTTGGAGAAGACTCTTGAGAGTCCCTTGGACTGCAAGGAGATCAAACCAGTCCATTCTAAAGGAGATCAGTCCTGGGTGTTCTTTAGAAGGAATGATGCTAAAGCTGAAACTTCAGTGGTTATCAGGAAACTATTATTAAAATTATTTTTATCTTGATTCCTTAGTAATTACTTGACTTGGAACAATTGTATAATACAGTTATTATAATAACAGGTTAAAAAGAAAATAAATTTTAAAAATATATATGTATGTATATATACAAAAAATTCTTACAAATAATTTTATCTTACAGAATAAAATTATTAAATGTGTTCCTTTTTAACTAAGGAAGATGAGTATCAGTAATGAATCAAAACCTAAAATTTCAGTAGAATGAATACCTAAGTATGTACCTGACACAGGAAATAGTCCATGTCAGCCCTCAGAGCAATGATGTATTAATTATGCTCCATCAACACTGAGGAAGTAGTTAGGTAGCAGTAGAAGGATGAATGCAAACACATCAGCTTGAAACACTGGGTTCTGTAAACAAGCATTCTCAAGACACCTGGGTCTTTATTAGCTGTCAAATCTTATCTAATGTAAATTTTTGAAATGAGTCTAATATCAGATTCTGATATTCTGATACTTCTGATTACAATTGATAAATACATGACATTTACATATTTATTAGACAAAAGAGAGATATTAAATGTGACATAATTTAATCTATGTAGGAATAAAGAGAAAAAAGAAGTGATGCATATTAAAATATTTCCACATTATTGATAGTGACTAATAAATTGGTATTTGAAAAGTATCTTCCTTTTTGGTTCAGTTTGTATCAATTTGCTTTAAAATACTCTTTAGTCTCAAATTAGTCAAGCCAGGGTATTAAATACATCACTGTAATGATCTCAAAATAATTTCCAAATCCACAAAAATATATTTGGAAATTGTCATTATCAGCAAATTAGACTGGCTAAGCCCTTTTCTTATTACTAGCTCTGTTATGAGGCCATTTACCAAAACAGCTAGATAGAAAGACAGGTATTACTCAAATTTTATTTGATAATAGAAACCAGACACTGATTTTGTCAATCTATATATATTGAATGAATTATCAAAGGAATGCTATTTTGGTAATAATGACAGTAAATATAAGAAATGTGCAAAGTAAATATACATAGGATATCACACAAGACTTAAAGAAATCTTTTGGTATTACTTCAATGACACACATTTCCAAGTATGTATCCTTAACACTGGGGAGTCATTTATAACCTTATGTGTATAAATATTATATATTTAGCTATAGAGTCATTAATTGATTCATGTCATCTTTTTAAGCAGCCTATATAGTTTTCAGATGATTTTGCAGGTTCAGTTCAGTTCAGTTCAGTTCAGTCGCTCAGTCGTGTCCGACTCTTTGCGACCCCATGAATCGCAGCACACCAGACCTCCCTGTCCATCACCAACTCCCGGAGTTCACTCAGACTCACGTCCATCGAGTCAGTGATGCCATCCAGCCATCTCATCCTCTGTCATCCCCTTCTCCTCCTGCCTCCAATCCCTCCCAGAATCAGTCTTTTCCAGTGAGTCAACTCTTCCCATGAGGTGGCCAAAGTACTGCGACTTAATTCCCAGAATGACCTCTTGATATAATTATGTTTCAATGTTGATACCAACTTCCTTCTTTAGTAAACCAGTGCTCATATTACCAATGTAATCAATAAATGTTTAGTTCTTCATCATAGTGTAAATATTAACATTTTTTCATTCCTTTATCATTGATTTCTCCTCCTACAAGATTGCTGTTGAAGTCTTGCTGTAGAGGATCTTTCCATCACTCTTAGCTTTTCCTCGTGCCTGCATATCAGTTGAAGTTTGCTAAGCTATACTGCTGCAGTTCTTGATTTAGTGCTTCATTTCCCTGCACACTGTGGCTCTACCCCCTGCTGCAGTGGCTGGCCTCCCTCTGAGGAAAAAATAAATAAATAAAAGCTATTTGTTTCCTGCATTCTCTGCTCTGGTAATTTCTTTCTGTGGAAATTGGTATATTTTAAATTGCCAAACTAACGCCAACAGGCTACTTAGATGGGGGATTGATCATTTTTCAAGGAAATGCTAGTGCTGGTGAAGGTTGCTCAGTTGTATCCAACTCTTTGTGACCCCACGTGGCCCCATGTGACCCGACAAAGGCTACCCACTCATTGTGACCCCATGTGGCAGCACGCTAATCTTCTCTGTTTATGGAATTCTCCAGGCAAGAATACTGGAGTGGGTAGCCATTTTTTTCTCCAGGGAAACTTCCCAACCCAGGGGTTGAACCTGGATCTTCTGCTTTACAGGCAGATTCTTTACCATCTGAGCCACCAGGGAACTCCAAGAAAGACCTCTACCCAACACAACCAGATAGCACCTTTGCTTGGCTTTCTCCACGTATTTACTTCAATGGTCCCATCAAAACAAAATTCTGCCTTCTCAGCAGTTTTACACTTAGTTTTACATTGCAGTTCAGCTAATGAAAATAACCCAGTACTCCTATGTGTATGCCTGTATAAGTTTTTCCCACTTTTAGTTCCTTGAGTGTTATTAATAACATTTAGTTACACTGAACATGGGTTTTGCTTTTTCAGGTTGAATTCGTTAGGAAATAAAATAGAAGTATACACGTGGCTCAGTTATATCTGTGTTGGATATGGGGAACACAAAGCAAGTGATGCTTTTTTCATTGCTTCATTGTGTACTGTAATCAAATAAAATAACAATATTTTTTCTGCTTTAAAACCCATGGTGGATTCATGTCAATGTATGGCAAAACCAATACGGTATTGTAAACTAAAATAAAGTAAAAATTAAAAAAAAAACTATCAATTATATAAAATAATATTCTAATCAACATGCATTCTGATATTAGTAAAGTACTAACATTTACTTTTGCATTGGTGAAAGTATACATTCTATTTACTAATAATAAGTACATTTATAGCTGAATTTCCAAGTAAGTACTAAGCACTGTCCTAATCAATTTATGATCTTTGCATCATTTCATCCCTGTATCAAACCTGTAATGTTAACAGTCTTTACTATTGCCATCATGAAGCTGTATCTTAGAGGAAAAATGCAACTTGCCCAAGTTCATACAGCTATTAAAAGCAGAACCAGAATAAAAATCTAGGAGTCCGCTTCCAGAACACTTAGTATTAAACAGCAGTGTTCTTATTTAGAGGAATTTTTTAGAAAGTTAAGTTTTATTTTTGCCTGGTTAGTCTTGATAGAGAATCTAGTACATATGGGCTTCCCAGGTGGCCCTAAAGGTAAAGAAGCCACCTGCCAATGCAGGGGACTTAAGACATGGAGTTCCATCACTGGATCAGGAACATTCCCTGGAGGAGAGCACAACAATCCACTCCAATGTTCTTGCCTGGATTCTTGCTTGAGTTCCAAGGACAGAGGAACCTGGTGGGCCACAGTCCAAAGGCTCACAAAAGGTTGGATATGACTGAAGAAACAGCATGGATGCTAGTACATGTAGGCCAGTCAGAAATCTGAAGAAAAAAAAAGATAAAACTTTACACTGCTTGAATGACAGACTAGTTGACAATTAGTAGGTAGATGACTTAAAAGCAAATGGAACTCCATTAAAAAAGTGTACCACACTTTGTGAACAGAATCTTCAACTTGCCAGAAATATGGTGCATTCATTATGCTGCTGCTAGCACTGAGGAGAGTATATAAATTATTCAGAGTTGGGAGAGACAATTTTTTTTTTTACAATGCAAAAGAGATGATTCACAGAATAGAACTGATCAGAATTTATTAATATATTCCTGCATTTAAATTGAATAATTTATTTCATCTTCCATGGTAGGATAAAGCACAAGCATTAGAATTAAACTAACAGCTAACAAATCTAGCTTTATTTCCTAAAGCCTGGGTGTGTTTTTAAAACAGAAATTTTGGTGATATATATTACAGTGAATAATTTGCTAATTGAAAGAATATTTAATATTTAATGACTTTTAAAATATTTCTGTTAATAATGAATGAGAACTGTTATATTCAGATTCATATTGTTTCTTTTTGTATGCTTTCACATATGTTCATAAAAATGATAAAATCAGCTTTGTTTTATTTACTCCACCTGATCTCTTTTCAACCCTAGATTTGAAATATTTCATTTGCTAGAGTACAAAGATTAATGCTATTGATTCTCCTCTAGGAAGACAGAGACATATAAATAAAACATTGAAGTGTAAGTAATCATTCAAGCTTCTGATAGTTACATGTATTGATTGGAGAATGTCAAAATGATTGTATAGTAAGTGTGGAGCAGCCCTTTTTAAGAAAATGCTATTTAGAGCTGTGCATGAGCCAGCTGCTGTTAGTTAATCTAGGATGAGCTTGTCAGGGCACTAGTATGACTTTAAGACCTGGAGTTCAATCCCTGAGTCAGGAATATAACCATTTTCAGGCAATAATACTGGAGTAGATTGTCAGGCCTTCCTCCAGGGTATCTTCCTGACCCAGGAATTGAACTCCATGTCTCTTGTCTCCTGCACTGCAGACAGAGTCTTTACCTACTGAGTCATCATGGAAACCCATTTAGAGCTGGGGATTTTTTTAATCTGAGCTGGCTTATGACTTGCTTTGACCAAGAGCATGTAGTGAAACTGATTTCTGGGTCTAGGTTCAAGATCTCTGTGCACTTCCAATTTCGGTTGAATTTCTTCTCATGAAATACAAGTGAGAAACACAGTAGATCTTAACAGATGACAAAAAATTACCTGGACAAAGGCAAGTCATACTAATGGCCTGACAACTCAGGCACCATCAGAAGGCAGACCCAACCTCCTGCTAGCATTGTGAACAACAATGAGTGTTTGACATTTAAATTCACACATGTGTGCACATGTGTACACACACACACTCATATAATTATGTCTCATATATGTTTCATATTGCTTATATTGCCTGATAACTGTCTGATAATGGACACTGATTTTCTCACAATCAGAATACTGAAGCTGCAATTTAGATGAATGTAACAGTTATCTCTGCTCTACATACATACAACACAGCAAAAACTCAACCTACCACCATACATAGTATCTCTGTAAGTCATAAATCAAGGTACTGTGTAGATAGGAGTACATCTCAAAGGCTACTTAAGAGAATACCATTAGAAAAATGAAATATTTGAGCCAGAATGTACCTGACCATCTTACCAAGCCACGTTCTGGCATGATAGTGATAAATTAACCCTTGTCCTTTTTGTGAATTCCTCTACTCAAACAGCTCTTGTTTCAGTTCAGTTCAGTCACTCAGTAGTGTTCTACTCTTTGCGACCCCATGAATCGCAGCATTCCAGGCCTCCCTGTCCATCACCAACTCCCGGAGTTCACCCAGACTCACATCCATCGAGTCAGTGATGCCATCCAGACATCTCATCCTCTGTCGTCCCCTTCTCCTCCTGCCCCCAATCCCTCCCAGCATCAAAGTCTTTCCCAATGAGTCAACTCTCCGCATGCGGTGGCCAAAGTACTGGAGTTTCAGCTTTAGCATCATTCCTTCCAAAGAAGTCCCAGGGCTGATCTCCTTCAGAATGGCTGGTTGGATCTCCTTGCAGTCCAAGGGACTCTCAAGAGTCTTCTCCAACACCACAGTTCAAAAGCATCAATTCTTCGGCACTCAGCCTTCTTCACAGTCCAACTCTCACATCCAAACATGACTACTTGAAAAACCACAGCCTTGACTAGACGGACCTTAGTTGGCAAAGTAATGTCTCTGCTTTTGAATATGCTATTTAGATTGGTCATAACTTTTCTTCCAAGTTTAGGGCTGCTCAAAAAACTTCTGGGATACATATTGTGCACGTTGTAATAATTTATTTCTCCTAAACTTTTCGAAAAAGCACCCAGTGCACACCTGTCTCTAAAGCTTGAAGATCACACTATTAGCTCAAATGCCCTGAATCGCAGGAGAATACATATGTATCCATGCTGTACATGCTATAATAGAGCAGGTATATACCGAAGTGCTTGCATACACTAGGAAATTAGGAACATTGCCAGATCCCCATCCCAGTCTCTACCCTCCACTACATTAAAGTGTTTTAACAGCTGCAACATGACCCTAATTAGGATAGATAATATCAGAATTACATTCCTAATTAATAGCATATGTTCTAAAAAATAACTACCTGTAATTTTTTGATCACTGAATTGATATTATTTTCTCTTTAGTTAATATTACATTTGGAATAATGTTTTTATCTTTTAAGATGGTGGATTCATGTTGATGTATGGCAAAACCAATACAATATTGTAGAGTAATTAGGCTCCAATTAAAATCATAAATTTATATTTAAAAAAAAAGATTACCTCTTGGAGCCCCATAAAATATTTTAATCCAAGTTGACTAGCCCAGATATCATCACAAGATAAATTCACATCTCATTTTATCTATTGCATACTAGGAATTCTACTATTCATACATGTATATAAATATATGTATATATATATATATATTTCCTTATACAAATGATAGATTGTTTTCAGATTTTCAGATTAATGGAGAACTGTGTGAGGTCTGAGAAATGGAATATTTCCTGTCATAGCAGTAAACACAGATGTCACAATCATCAGAGAAACAGCTTTCCTTGTGAGCTGGTGAGCCCTAAGGGCTCTCAGGAAGGAGAAAAATACCTGCAATCTAGCAGGCATCATGACCCATATAACCACAGTGTTCTGAATACTCACCTAGAGCCAGATATCCTAGAATGTGAAGTCAAGTGGGCCTTAGGAAGCATCACTGTGAACAAAGCTAGCAGAGGTGATGGAGTTCCAATTGAGCTACTTCAAATCCTAAAAGATGTTATGAAACTGCTGCACTCAAGATGTCAGCAAATCTGGAAAACTCAGCAGTGGCCACAGGACTGGAAAAGGTCAGTTTTCCAAAAGGTCAGTTTTGGGATTCATTCCAATCCCAAAGAAAGACAATGCCAAAGAATGTTCAAACTACCACACAATTGAACTCATCTTGCAGGCTAGCAAAGTAATACTCAAAATTCTCCAAGCCAGGCTTCAATGGTACATAAACCATGAACTTCCAGGTGTTCAAGGTGGGTTTAGGAAAGGAAGAGGAGCTAGAGGTCAAATTGCCAGAATCTACTGAATCATAGAAAAGCCAAGAGAATTCCAGAAAAACATCTACTTCTCCTTATTGATTATGCCAAAGCCTTTGACTGTGTAGGTGACAAAAAAAAATGGACATTTTCTCAGGAGATGGGAATACCAGACCACCTTACCTGCCTCTTGAGAAATCTGTATGCAGGTTAAGAAGCAACAGTTAGAACTGTACATGGAACAAAAGACTGGTTCTAAATAGGGAAGGGAGTACATAAAGGTTGTATATTGTCACCCTGCTTATTTAACTTATATGCAGAGTACATCTTGAGAAATGCCAGACTGGATGAAGCACAAGCTGGAATCAAGATTGCTGTGAAAAATATCAATAACCTCAGATACACAGATGATACCACCCTTACGTCAGAAAGTGAAGAAGAACTAAAGAGCCTCTTGATGAAAGTGAAAAAGAAGAGTGAAAAAACTGACTTAAAACTCAACATTCAGAAAACTAAGATCAAGGCATTCAGTCCCTTCGCTTCATGGCGAATCGATGGGGAAATAATGGAAACAGTGACAGACTTTTTATTTTTGGACTCCAAAACCACTACAGATGGTGACCACAACAGTGAAATTAAAAGACGCTTGCTCCTTGGAAGAAAAGCTATGACCAACCTAACAACATATTAGAAAACAAAGACATTATTTTGCCAACAAAGGTCCATCTAGTCAAAGCTATGGTTTTACAATAGTCATCTATGGATGTGTGAGTTGGACTATAATGAAAGGTGAGTGCTGAAGAATTGATGCTTTTGAACTGTGGTGTTGGAGAAGACTCTTGAGAGTCACTTGGACAGCAAGGAAATCAAATCAGTCAACCTTAAAGAAATTAGTCCTGAATATTCATTGGAAGGCCTGATGCTGAAGCTGAAACTCCAATATTTTTCCACCTGATGGGAAGAACTAATTCACTGGAAAAGACCCTAATTCTGGGAAAAATTGAAGGCAGGCAGAGAAGGGGATGCAAGAGGATGAGATGGTTGGATGGTATCACTGACTAGATGGACATGAGATTGAGCAAACTTGGGAAGTTGATGATGGACAGGGAAGCCTGGCATGCTGCAGTCCATGGGGTCGCAGAGTTGGACATGACTGACTGACTGAACTGAACTGAGCAGCCATCAGACTGCAGCTACTTCCTACAGAGAGCCCTGAGGAAAGGAAGCTTAGGATATGAAAAGCACAGGATACTGGCCTCCAGATAGGTGAGGTCCTGCAAAAAATTTCAGTGAGCCCAGACTCTTGCATCTTCCCATATGTTGGATAAGTGCTAAATTCCTTAACTTGCAAAATATGATTTTCTTTAATTAACAATAATGTTTTGATGTTCAGTCTACCTGCCACTTGTTGCAAAACTTCTGTATAACCTGGCTCCTCCTCTTGTCTTCTCAAAGCATTTCTCCCAGGGCTGCTTATGATGATGTCTCCTGGGCTTGAAGTCATAAAAATTCTCATTGAATAAAACATAATTCTAAAATTTTAGGTTGTAAATATTTTTTAGGTCAACAGATCTAATTTTTACTTTACTTACAAGCTAACAGTTTAGTCTGTCTCTCATTCATGGATCCTGGCAGGAGACATGATACGCTTAGTCTATTACTCATGGCAATTGAAGTACCAAAAGTACCAGTATTTTCTTGTGCCAGTTCCCATGCTCCAATCCCACGGGGTGATGTGAAGAGAAACAGGTGATATGGACTCACTGAGTTGGTTTTGTTATCAGTTCAGTTCAGTTCAGTTGCTCAGTCTTGTCTGACTCTTTGCGACCCCATGAATCGCAGCACGCCAGGCCTCCTTGTCCATCACCAACTCCCAGAGTTCACTCAGACTCACGTCCATCGAGTCTGTGATGCCATCCAGTCATCTCATCCTTGGTCGTCCCCTTCTCCTCCTGCCCCCAATCCCTCCCAGCATCACAGTCTTTTCCAATGAGTCAACTCTTCGCATGAGGTGGCCAAAGTACTGGAGTTTCAGCTTTAGCATCATTCCTTCCAAAGAAATCCCAGGGTTGATCTCCTTCAGAATGGACTGGTTGGATCTTCTTGCAGTCCAA
>SJYT01004943.1:322674-458699 GCA_006410635.1 Cephalophus harveyi
ATATAAGTTAAATAAGCAGGGTGACAATATACAGCCTTGACGTACTCCTTTTCCTATTTGGAACCAGTCTGTTGTTCCATGTCCAGTTCTAACTGTTGCTTCCTGACCTGCATACAGATTTCTCAAGAGGCAAGTCACGCCAAAACTGAGGAGACTGATTCAGATTTCTCCCAAAAGATAAGTTGTCTTTGCCTTTGTTCACAAGAAATTCAAAAGTTCAAAATGCCCATGGAGAATTTTCTACTGACATAGAATCACAGATTTGGGAATACTTTTCCAAGTGCAGATAATTGAGCTGCTTCTGAAAGTCAAAGCCATGTTTTATGGAAAACCACAAGTAATGTAGAACAAAGAAAATAAGGGTCTTGCATTGAAAAGAACAAAGCACTTATTCAGTGAAGATAATGAATTATATTTATGCTTTTGTATTCAAGTCCAAGAGACCAACTGAAAAATTAAAGGATACCCACATAATCCTTTTTATTTGTTAAGGCTTGGCATAGGGTTATTTCATCCTCATATAACCATTTTAGTTCTTATTTGTCTGATCTTCAATAAATCAAAATTTAAATCAATCCTTTCATGGGATCATACCCTTCAATATGTGGAATCTGATGCAACTTTAGATGTTAAGTGTCAGAATTATGGCTGGATGGCATCACTGACTTGATGGACGTGAGTCTGAGTGAACTCTGGGAGTTGATGATGGACAAGGAGGCCTGGCGTGCTGCGATTCATGGGGTCGCAAAGAGTCAGACACGACTGAGCGACTGAACTGAACTGAACTGACAACCAACTGATGTTGAAACAGAATACCATGGTGCTGATGACAAATATATATCTTTTGTTCAGATCTCTCTATGAGTACTGTCTATGCTAGCCATTGACCGAATTCCTCCCTAAGACAGAACTCATCATTTTCCTTTCTTTCTACAGTTTTTTCTTCATCCATTGTTTACATATTAAATAACAAGCCACATTCACCCAGTTTCTCAAGACAGAAATAATGAGCTCAATCTTTATTGAGCTTGATAATGAGCTTGATCAGTAATGAACTTGTTCCTTATTCCTTGTATATCCCTAAAAATCTAATCACTTACTTCCTGTTACTTGGAATCTATCCACCTCTCTGCATCTTCATTGCCACCATCCTACTCCAGGTCACCTTGATCTGAATGCAAACAGATTTCAAATGGTCTCTCATGGTTTTACAATTTATCCTTTGCAGTGATGCTACCTGTATCTTCAAAGGATGCCATCTGTCTTTAAGATAGACATGTGTATGTGTGTGTGTGTGTATCACACTATTCATTTTCTGAGCCTCATCACCCTCTGTGTTCCCTACCTCTTTTGCTGTGGTTGCTTAGCCATTCACTCATGTCTGACTCTTTTCAACCCTTTGAACAGTAGCCTGCCAGGCTCCTCAGTCTGTGGGATTTCCAAGGCAAAAATACTGGAGCAGGTGCCACTTCCTACTACAGAGGATCTTCCTGACAGAGGGATTAGAACCATATCTCCTGCATTGGCAGGTGGATTCTTTATGACTAAGCCACCAAGGAAGACATATTACTTCTTTTAGGACATCTTCAATTTGAAAAGAAGAAAAAGTGAAAAGTCAAAATATATGATACTGCAAGATGAACTCCGCAGGTTAGTAGGTGCCCAATATGCTACTGGAGAAAAGTGGAGAAATAACTCCAGAAAGAATGAAGAGGCAGAGCCAAAACAAACAAACAAATAAAAAACCACCCAGTTGTAGATGTGACTGTGATGGAAGTAAACTCTGATGCTGTAAAGAACAATATTTCATAGGAACCTGGAAAGTTAGGTCCATGAATCAAGGTAAATTAGAAGTGGTCAAACAGGAGATGGCAAGAGTGAACATGGACAATTTAGGAATCAGTGAACTAAAATGGACTGAAATGGGTGAATTTAACTCAGATACTGTGGGCAGGAATCCCTTAGAAGAAATGGAGTAGCTCTCATAGTTAATAAAAAGAGTCTGAAATGCAGTTCTTGGACGCCATCTCAAAAACAACAGAATGATCCTGTTCATTTCCAATGCAAACCATTCAATATCACAGTAATCCAAGTCTATGTCTCAACAAGTAATACTGAAGAAGCTGAAACTGAATGGTTGTATGAAGACCTAAAAGACCTTCTAGAATGAGTGCCCAAAAAAGATATCCTTTTCATTATAGGGGACTGGGATGCAAAAGCAGGAAGTCAAAAGATACGTGGAGTAACAAGCAAATTTGGCCTTGGAGTACAAAATGAAGTAGGGCAAGGGCTAACAATTTTGTCAACAGAACACACCAATCATAGCAAACACCCTCTTCCAGCAAATGAGAGAAGACTCTACACATGAGCATCACCAGATAGTCAATACCAGAGATATTACTTTGCCAACAAAGGTCTATCTAGTCAAAGTTTTTCCATGAGTCATGTATGGATGTGAGAATTAGACTATAAAGAAAGCTGAGCACTGAAGAATCGATGCTTTTGAACTATGGTGTTGAAGAAGACTCTTGAGAATCTCTTGGACAACAAAGAGATGCAACCTGTCAATCCTAAAGGAAATCAGTCCTGAATATTCATTGGAAGGTTGATGCTGAATCTGAAACTCCAATACTTTGGCCACCTGATGTGAAGAACTGACTCATTTGAAAGGACCCGGATGCCGGGAAAGATTGAAGGTGGGAGGAGAAGGGGATGACAGAGGATGAGATGGTTGGATGGCATCACTGACTCTATGGACTTGAGTTTGAGTAAGTTCCAGGAGTTGATGATGGACAGGGAACCCTAGAGTGTTGCAGTCTATGGGGTCCCAATGAGTCGAATACAACTGAGTGACTTTCACTCACTTGAGATCCCACCTTACTTATATATGAAAAATGCCCTCTATATTTGGGTGTATTTATGGACTGTTTGTACTGTCCCTTGAGTTTATAGTCACTAGAAAAGTTTTTAGTAGGTTTTGTTATGAGATGCTGCTGCAGCTGCTAAATCACTTCAGTCATATCAGATGAATGTAGGATAACTTCATCACTCAATTTCTAGATTTTTCTATTATTTCATGTTTATTTTTCCATGTAAACTTTAAAGTCAACTGGTATATATGTGAGTGAAGTATGGTCTGCATTTATTAGAGATGCATAAAAGTAACTTACTTTTTAAGAGTATTACTCTGGCCACTGTGTTTAGGTTGATTGGTGGGCAGGGTGATCAACAGGGGTGGAAGGATCATGATGGGTTGATATTAAAATAATCCTGGTGAAAGATGACTAACAGTTGCACTAGGTTAGGAACAGTGGGAATGGACTAGCATTCAAATTTTGGGCATATTTTGAAGGTATGGTAAGTGGAGGCTTATTTTAAAAAAATTGCATGTGAGATATTGAAGCCAACTGTATGCCCAGGTATTCTGGACTGAGCAATGAGAAAGATGCAACTGCTCCCTATTGAGAAATGGAAACTGTTCAAGAAATGGGTTTGGTAAAAATAATATCTAAGAAGCTTTGATTTTGTTTTGTCTTTAATATCTAGGTGGATTTTGAGTAGAATATATGAACCTGGAGGAGAAGGCAATGGCACCCCACTCCAGTACTCTTGCCTGGAAAATCCCATGGACGGAGGAGCCTGGTATTTAGGGAAGAAATTTGGCATTGAGTCTTCAGTGTTGCTTTTGTTACCCAACTGACTTATTTTCTTTTTTATGTTTTTGTCTCCTTAAACTTGTCTATTATCTTTCAGTGTTGAAATTACTTGCAAGGACAATTTGAAGGATGTATTGAATATATGCTGCATTCTAAACTATATTTTCCTAAAAAACTTCCATTGACTCTCTTAAAAAAATCTAGTTGTACAAAGTAAACCCAGCAAGGGCTATGGGTTATCACTGCTCTAATTTTTGTGTATTGTTTTTAATAGATAAGTCATATCAGACTCTTTGTGACTCCAGGGACTATAGACTACCAAACTTCTCTGTCCATGGGATTCCCCAGATAAGGATACTTGAATGGGCTGTGATTTCCTTCTCCAAGGAATCTTCCAGACTCAGCGACTGAACCTAAGTCTCCTGTATTGCAGGTAGATTCTATACCACTGGAGAAGGAAATGGCAACCCTCTCCAGTATTCTTACCTGGAAAATCCCATGGACGGAGAAGCCTGGTAGGCTACAGTCCATGGGGTCGCAAAGAGTTGGACAGGACTGAGAGACCTCACTTTCACTTTCACTTTCTATACCACTGAGCCACCAAGGAAGGCCAAACCAGCAGAAATTTGACACAGAAATGTTAGCCCCTTGGCCAAAAGTCAAGGGAATACAAAGGGGAAAGATCATAGTCAGTACAAGGACATCAGAAATGAACATTAAGTAGCTAGACACACAGAGAGATGGTTGGTGTGGTGCTATTTTGTTAAGCAATTCAAAATAATATAGCAAAATATATGGAATTTTCCATCTTGCCTGGAGTATCCCAGGGACGGGGGAACCTGGTGGGCTGCCGTCTATAGGGTCGCACAGAGTCGGACACAACTGAAGCGACTTAGCAGCAGCAGCACACTAATAAGAAACTGATAAGATACACAAGAAAATGCAAAAAAAAAAAAAATCAACAATTTTATGTTTGATCTTGGATGTATTGTGACCTTTCCAGCCCTTTATATTGTATATTTTAGAACTAAATGTGATTTTTTGGTTTTATCTCCTGAAAACAGATTTTGTATAATACATAATGCATATCCCTGGAGAAGAAAATGCTACCCACTCCAGTATTCTTGCCTGGAGAATCCCATGGACAGAGGAGCCTGGCAGGCTACTGTCCTTGGGGTTGTAAGAGTCGAACATAACTTAGTGACTAAATTACTACTACTACTACTACTATAATACATATATTGCATAAGATATCATATTTAAATAGTCACATTTAATGACAATAATGTCTATCTATATATATGAAATATATAAATTAAATAAGCAGTACTTATATACATATATAATATCTGTCTCTTATACACATCTCTAAATAGGGAAGGNTATCCCTGGAGAAGAAAATGCTACCCACTCCAGTATTCTTGCCTGGAGAATCCCATGGACAGAGGAGCCTGGCAGGCTACTGTCCTTGGGGTTGTAAGAGTCGAACATAACTTAGTGACTAAATTACTACTACTACTACTACTATAATACATATATTGCATAAGATATCATATTTAAATAGTCACATTTAATGACAATAATGTCTATCTATATATATGAAATATATAAATTAAATAAGCAGTACTTATATACATATATAATATTATATAAATTATGTATATATATTATATATATTCAACATTTCTAACAATGAGCAAGAAAAATTTTATTTCTGCTTTATGTATTTCATATACATTGAGGCATTATTAGCAGCATTAGTATGCTTATGCCTATTAGCATATATACAAAACTATGTGTCTGAATATAGTTACACATTTAACTATGTGTACAAATTCTAAATATTATTCAGGAATGGGAAAAGTAGTTTCCAAAATGAACTAGAATTTTCAAAATTGACTGTACATGAAATGTGACTTTTCACCATAGATTGTGAGGAAGGGAAAAGAAAACTTTTGGTTTTGCAATGACTGGAGACAGTTGGGGAAATGCAGCCATGAGTGAGTTGTTAGCATTTTTAAAAATTAATTTATTTTAATTGGAGACTATTTTACAATACTGTGGTGGTTTTTCCCATACATTGACATGAATCAGCCAAGAGGAAGGGAAAAGAAAACTTTTGGTTTTGCAATGACTGGAGACAGTTGGGGAAATGCAGCCATGAGTGAGTTGTTAGCATTTTTAAAAATTAATTTATTTTAATTGGAGACTATTTTACAATACTGTGGTGGTTTTTCCCATACATTGACATGAATCAGCCACGGGTGTACATGTCCCTATCCTGAACCCACTTCCCTCCTCCTTCCCCATCCCATCCCTCTGGGTTGTCCAGTGCACTGGCTTTGAGTGCCCTGGCTTTGAGTGCCCTGTTTCATGCATCAAACTTGGGACTGGTCATCTATTTCACATATGGTAATATACATGTTTCAATGGTATTCTCTCAGATCATCCCAGCCTCGCCTTCTCCCACAGTGTCCAAAAGTTTGTTCTCTATATCTGTGTCTCTTTTTCTGTCTCACATATAGGGTCATCATTACTGTTGTTCATTCACCCAGTTGTGTCTGACTTTTGCAACCCCATGGACTGCAGCATGCCAGGCCTCTCTGTCCCTCACCATCTCCCGAAGTTTGCCCAAGTTCATGTCCATTGCATCGGTGATGCCATCCAGCCATTTCATCATATCAACAAAGAAGTCACATCTGTCAGTGATTTCAGCCTCCCCAAATGTGAATTTCTGGGCCATGCCCCAGTAAACATTTGCCACACAAAGAATTCAAGAATGTCACAGTCCTTCACAGGTGGGAGGGGGCAAGTATTCCCCCTGATGCAGACCCTTATGTATGCTTATAATAACAAAAGCAGCAAGATAAGGATTAAAGTCACAGAAGCAGGTTCAGTATAAATTCAAAATTGCCCCTTCTTGGTTACCCCTTCACTTAATAAAAAGTGCCACAAAAGTTTTACTCTTATAGGGGGATTCTCTGTTTTTAACAAGTAATTTAAACCAAAGCTCACTTATCAGAAATCTAAAGTGTGTATAATTAAGCTTTCTGTAAGCCTAAAGTTTTACTCTTATAGGGGGATTCTCTGTTTTTAACAAGTAATTTAAACCAAAGCTCACTTATCAGAAATCTAAAGTGTGTATAATTAAGCTTTCTGTAAGCCTAAAGTTTTACTCTTATAGGGGGATTCTCTGTTTTTAACAAGTAATTTAAACCAAAGCTCACTTATCAGAAATCTAAAGTGTGTATAATTAAGCTTTCTGTAAGCCTATTTAACATATTCTCAATGGACTAGTTGATGGGGACTGAGTTTTAGGAAAACCTATTCTAGGGCCACAAAGAAGGATGAGTACCAAAGAATTGATGCTTTTGATCTGTGGTGTTGGAGAAGACTCAAAGAGTCCCTCGGATTGCAAAGAGATAAAACTAGTCAATCCTAAATGAAATGAATCTTGAATATCCATTGGAAGGACTGATACTGAAGCTGGAGCTCCAATACTTTGGCCACCTTTCCTTTTCCTTGGAAAAGACCCAGATGCTGGGAAAGGTTGAGAGTAAGAGAAGGGAGCAACAGACGATGAGATGGTTGGATGGCATCATTGACTCAAATAGACATAGATTTGAATAAACTCTGGGAGATGATGAAGGACAGGAAGTCTGGTGTGCTACAGTCCATGGGGTCGAAAAGAGTGGGACATGACTGAGTGACTGAACAACATTCTATTAGTTTGCTATAGTATAGTATAGTGAAGTCGCTCAGTCGTGTCTGACTCTTTGTGATCCTGTGGACTGTAGCCCACCAGGCTCCTCCGTCCAAGGGAATTCTCCAGGCAAGAATACTGGAGTGGGTTGCCATTTCCTTCTGCAGGGGATCTTCCTGACCCAGGGATTGAACCCAGGTCTCCCGCATTATGGGCAGACGCTTTAACCTCTGAGCCACCAGGGAGGCTCCCATAATAAAATGCTGCAGTCTGTTTGATTTAAACATTTATTTTCTCATTATTCTGGAGGGTGGCATTCCAAGATCAAGGTGTTAGCATCTCGTGATGCAATAGGAGATAGAAGAGATCCAAGTTGGAAATTCACAATCAGCCAGCCTCCTCTTTCCATTTCTTGAGATAAGAGATAGGTGGGCTTCAGGTGAGGAATTTACAAACAGCCCCCCATTTGCTCTCAGAAATGGATAACAACAGAAACAGGATAGATAACCAATCTGTCTCTTGTTAACACCTCAAGGGAATAATCATCGTAAGAGCATAGAGAGGTAAAGTCCTTTCTGAGTAAAAGATAAGGGAGATACTACACATGGGCAGAAAGGCTCCTTGAGTCAAAAGTCAGAGGATAATTCCAGGCCATAATGAGTCTTGCTTCTCCCAAAGCCTTCACTTCGGGATCTATCTTGGCTGAGGGGTGCATGGGCACCCCAGGGGAGGGTCCCAGGGTAGGTCAGATGTGCAAAAAGGAGCCAGATAACTGTCCTGAAGGAAGACAAAGACCCAGAACTGCTTTATGTAAATAAAGGAGGGGCCTCTTTACTGTACCCTTCCTCATTAGGGGGGATGCCCACACCCTTTCTGTCTGGGCTTGCATGTTGCCCTACTTCTATCTAAAGTAAACAAACTTTTTCTATGTGCTGTCCCACTTGTTGTTCTGTTATGCCTCTAAAATAAACTTTGTACCTGTTCTAACTTTTGTGAATATACTCCACAACACATCAGGCTTCCCTGTCTTTCACTGTCTTCTGGAGCTTGCTCAAATTCATGTCCATCGAGTCAGTGATGCCATCTAACCATCTCAGCCTCTGTTGTCCCTTTCTCCTCCTGCCTTCAATTTTTCCCAGACTCAGGGTCTTTTCTAATGAGTTGGCTCTTTGTATCAAGTGGTCAAAGTATTGGAGCTTCGGCTTCAGCATAAGTCCTTCCAATGGATATTCAGTTTTGATTTTATTTAGGATTGACTGGTTTGATCTCTTTGCAGTCCAAGGGACTCAAGAGTTTTCTCCAGCACCACAGTTCAAAAGTATTACTTCTTTGGTACTCAGTCTTCTTTATTATCCAACTCTCACATCTATACATGGTTACTGGAAAAAAACAAAAACAAAAACATAGCTTTCACTAGACAGGCCTTTGTTGTAAAACTTATGTCTCTGCCTTTTAATATACTGTTTAGGTTGGTCATAGCTTTTCTTCCAAGGAGCAAGTGTCTTTTAATTTCATGGTTGCAGTCACAATCTGCAGTGATTTTGGAGCCCAAGAAAATAAAGTCTGTCACTGTTTCCATTGCTTCCCCATCTATTTGCCATGAAGTGATGAGACCAGATGCCATGATCTTAGTTTTTTGAATGTTGAGCTTTAAGCCAACTTTTTCACTCAGTCGTATCAGACTCTTTGCAGCTCCATGGTTTGTCCATGGAATTCTCTAGGCAGAATACTGGAGTGGGTTGCCATTCCCTTTTCAGGGGATCTTCCCAACCCAGGGATTGAATCCAGGTCTTCTGCAGATTCTCTATCATCTGAGCTACCATTTAATGGTAATTCCCTCTTTAAAGGCCTTATAGTTAAATACAGACTTATTGGTTGTTAAGGCTTCAACATGAGAATTTGACAGAGAGAGGGCACATTTCAGTCCATAACATCTGGAAATAAATGGAGAAAGTAGCATGGAAACATATATACTACTCTATGCAAAATATAAATCCAGTGAGAATTTGCTGTATGACTCAGGGAAATTAAACCAAGGTTCTATTACAACCTAGAGGCATGGGATGAGGTGGGAGGTGAAAAGTATGTCCAAAAGGGAGGGAACATATACCTGTAGCTGATTCATGCTGTTGTAAGGCAGAAAACAGCACAATATTATAAAGCAGTTTTCCCTCAATTAAAATTAAAAAAAAAAAAGATCAAATAGAAATCTTGAAGAAGTATTAAAAATATCCAGGATCCATGGTTTCTTTCCACTTTTCTTTCCACCTGTCTTTCTATAGAGTGGAGATGTAAAAAAAAATTAACTGTGGCTTTGTAAATAATTTTCATCTCTGCTACCATATAATACTCATTCAAAAAAGCCTTCTAAAAACTGGTCGAGGGCTTTTTAAACCACATTTTAAAATGCTAGTGGATAAATTTTTGAGCTATAAATTACTTTATTGCTAATGTAGGTTTGTTTGTAACTAAAGTGTGTATAATTAAGCTTTCTGTAAGCCTAAAGTTTTACTCTTATAGGGGGATTCTCTGTTTTTAACAAGTAATTTAAACCAAAGCTCACTTATCAGAAATCTAAAGTGTGTATAATTAAGCTTTCTGTAAGCCTAAAGTTTTACTCTTATAGGGGGATTCTCTGTTTTTAACAAGTAATTTAAACCAAAGCTCACTTATCAGAAATCTAAAGTGTGTATAATTAAGCTTTCTGTAAGCCTAAAGTTTTACTCTTATAGGGGGATTCTCTGTTTTTAACAAGTAATTTAAACCAAAGCTCACTTATCAGAAATCTAAAGTGTGTATAATTAAGCTTTCTGTAAGCCTAAAGTTTTACTCTTATAGGGGGATTCTCTGTTTTTAACAAGTAATTTAAACCAAAGCTCACTTATCAGAAATCTAAAGTGTGTATAATTAAGCTTTCTGTAAGCCTAAAGTTTTACTCTTATAGGGGGATTCTCTGTTTTTAACAAGTAATTTAAACCAAAGCTCACTTATCAGAAATCTAAAGTGTGTATAATTAAGCTTTCTGTAAGCCTAAAGTTTTACTCTTATAGGGGGATTCTCTGTTTTTAACAAGTAATTTAAACCAAAGCTCACTTATCAGAAATCTAAAGTGTGTATAATTAAGCTTTCTGTAAGCCTAAAGTTTTACTCTTATAGGGGGATTCTCTGTTTTTAACAAGTAATTTAAACCAAAGCTCACTTATCAGAAATCTAAAGTGTGTATAATTAAGCTTTCTGTAAGCCTAAAGTTTTACTCTTATAGGGGGATTCTCTGTTTTTAACAAGTAATTTAAACCAAAGCTCACTTATCAGAAATCTAAAGTGTGTATAATTAAGCTTTCTGTAAGCCTAAAGTTTTACTCTTATAGGGGGATTCTCTGTTTTTAACAAGTAATTTAAACCAAAGCTCACTTATCAGAAATCTAAAGTGTGTATAATTAAGCTTTCTGTAAGCCTAAAGTTTTACTCTTATAGGGGGATTCTCTGTTTTTAACAAGTAATTTAAACCAAAGCTCACTTATCAGAAATCTAAAGTGTGTATAATTAAGCTTTCTGTAAGCCTAAAGTTTTACTCTTATAGGGGGATTCTCTGTTTTTAACAAGTAATTTAAACCAAAGCTCACTTATCAGAAATCTAAAGTGTGTATAATTAAGCTTTCTGTAAGCCTAAAGTTTTACTCTTATAGGGGGATTCTCTGTTTTTAACAAGTAATTTAAACCAAAGCTCACTTATCAGAAATCTAAAGTGTGTATAATTAAGCTTTCTGTAAGCCTAAAGTTTTACTCTTATAGGGGGATTCTCTGTTTTTAACAAGTAATTTAAACCAAAGCTCACTTATCAGAAATCTAAAGTGTGTATAATTAAGCTTTCTGTAAGCCTAAAGTTTTACTCTTATAGGGGGATTCTCTGTTTTTAACAAGTAATTTAAACCAAAGCTCACTTATCAGAAATCTAAAGTGTGTATAATTAAGCTTTCTGTAAGCCTATTTAACATATTCTCAATGGACTAGTTGATGGGGACTGAGTTTTAGGAAAACCTATTCTAGGGCCACAAAGAAGGATGAGTACCAAAGAATTGATGCTTTTGATCTGTGGTGTTGGAGAAGACTCAAAGAGTCCCTCGGATTGCAAAGAGATAAAACTAGTCAATCCTAAATGAAATGAATCCTGAATATCCATTGGAAGGACTGATACTGAAGCTGGAGCTCCAATACTTTGGCCACCTTTCCTTTTCCTTGGAAAAGACCCAGATGCTGGGAAAGGTTGAGAGTAAGAGAAGGGAGCAACAGACGATGAGATGGTTGGATGGCATCATTGACTCAAATAGACATAGATTTGAATAAACTCTGGGAGATGATGAAGGACAGGAAGTCTGGTGTGCTACAGTCCATGGGGTCGAAAAGAGTGGGACATGACTGAGTGACTGAACAACATTCTATTAGTTTGCTATAGTATAGTATAGTGAAGTCGCTCAGTCGTGTCTGACTCTTTGTGATCCTGTGGACTGTAGCCCACCAGGCTCCTCCGTCCAAGGGAATTCTCCAGGCAAGAATACTGGAGTGGGTTGCCATTTCCTTCTGCAGGGGATCTTCCTGACCCAGGGATTGAACCCAGGTCTCCCGCATTATGGGCAGACGCTTTAACCTCTGAGCCACCAGGGAGGCTCCCATAATAAAATGCTGCAGTCTGTTTGATTTAAACATTTATTTTCTCATTATTCTGGAGGGTGGCATTCCAAGATCAAGGTGTTAGCATCTCGTGATGCAATAGGAGATAGAAGAGATCCAAGTTGGAAATTCACAATCAGCCAGCCTCCTCTTTCCATTTCTTGAGATAAGAGATAGGTGGGCTTCAGGTGAGGAATTTACAAACAGCCCCCCATTTGCTCTCAGAAATGGATAACAACAGAAACAGGATAGATAACCAATCTGTCTCTTGTTAACACCTCAAGGGAATAATCATCGTAAGAGCATAGAGAGGTAAAGTCCTTTCTGAGTAAAAGATAAGGGAGATACTACACATGGGCAGAAAGGCTCCTTGAGTCAAAAGTCAGAGGATAATTCCAGGCCATAATGAGTCTTGCTTCTCCCAAAGCCTTCACTTCGGGATCTATCTTGGCTGAGGGGTGCATGGGCACCCCAGGGGAGGGTCCCAGGGTAGGTCAGATGTGCAAAAAGGAGCCAGATAACTGTCCTGAAGGAAGACAAAGACCCAGAACTGCTTTATGTAAATAAAGGAGGGGCCTCTTTACTGTACCCTTCCTCATTAGGGGGGATGCCCACACCCTTTCTGTCTGGGCTTGCATGTTGCCCTACTTCTATCTAAAGTAAACAAACTTTTTCTATGTGCTGTCCCACTTGTTGTTCTGTTATGCCTCTAAAATAAACTTTGTACCTGTTCTAACTTTTGTGAATATACTCCACAACACATCAGGCTTCCCTGTCTTTCACTGTCTTCTGGAGCTTGCTCAAATTCATGTCCATCGAGTCAGTGATGCCATCTAACCATCTCAGCCTCTGTTGTCCCTTTCTCCTCCTGCCTTCAATTTTTCCCAGACTCAGGGTCTTTTCTAATGAGTTGGCTCTTTGTATCAAGTGGTCAAAGTATTGGAGCTTCGGCTTCAGCATAAGTCCTTCCAATGGATATTCAGTTTTGATTTTATTTAGGATTGACTGGTTTGATCTCTTTGCAGTCCAAGGGACTCAAGAGTTTTCTCCAGCACCACAGTTCAAAAGTATTACTTCTTTGGTACTCAGTCTTCTTTATTATCCAACTCTCACATCTATACATGGTTACTGGAAAAAAACAAAAACAAAAACATAGCTTTCACTAGACAGGCCTTTGTTGTAAAACTTATGTCTCTGCCTTTTAATATACTGTTTAGGTTGGTCATAGCTTTTCTTCCAAGGAGCAAGTGTCTTTTAATTTCATGGTTGCAGTCACAATCTGCAGTGATTTTGGAGCCCAAGAAAATAAAGTCTGTCACTGTTTCCATTGCTTCCCCATCTATTTGCCATGAAGTGATGAGACCAGATGCCATGATCTTAGTTTTTTGAATGTTGAGCTTTAAGCCAACTTTTTCACTCAGTCGTATCAGACTCTTTGCAGCTCCATGGTTTGTCCATGGAATTCTCTAGGCAGAATACTGGAGTGGGTTGCCATTCCCTTTTCAGGGGATCTTCCCAACCCAGGGATTGAATCCAGGTCTTCTGCAGATTCTCTATCATCTGAGCTACCATTTAATGGTAATTCCCTCTTTAAAGGCCTTATAGTTAAATACAGACTTATTGGTTGTTAAGGCTTCAACATGAGAATTTGACAGAGAGAGGGCACATTTCAGTCCATAACATCTGGAAATAAATGGAGAAAGTAGCATGGAAACATATATACTACTCTATGCAAAATATAAATCCAGTGAGAATTTGCTGTATGACTCAGGGAAATTAAACCAAGGTTCTATTACAACCTAGAGGCATGGGATGAGGTGGGAGGTGAAAAGTATGTCCAAAAGGGAGGGAACATATACCTGTAGCTGATTCATGCTGTTGTAAGGCAGAAAACAGCACAATATTATAAAGCAGTTTTCCCTCAATTAAAATTAAAAAAAAAAAAGATCAAATAGAAATCTTGAAGAAGTATTAAAAATATCCAGGATCCATGGTTTCTTTCCACTTTTCTTTCCACCTGTCTTTCTATAGAGTGGAGATGTAAAAAAAAATTAACTGTGGCTTTGTAAATAATTTTCATCTCTGCTACCATATAATACTCATTCAAAAAAGCCTTCTAAAAACTGGTCGAGGGCTTTTTAAACCACATTTTAAAATGCTAGTGGATAAATTTTTGAGCTATAAATTACTTTATTGCTAATGTAGGTTTTTTTGTAATTTGTCATTTAAATGATTTTCTTCTATAAAAATCATCATTTTATTATTCTTATTTCATTAATAATGAAAAATTTACATAACCAGAATTTAATAATACAGCCTATTTTCTATAAATCATCAGATTTGAATGAATAGCATACAGCCATTTGAGCTTTAAAAATATATTGGAGCTGGTGCACAGGGATGAGTCAGAGAGATGATGTGGGGTGGGAGGTGGGAGGGGGATTCTGGATTGGGAGCTAATATACACCCATGGTGGATTCATGTCAATGTATGGCAAAACCAATACGGTATTGTAAAGTAAAATAAAGTAAAATAAAATTAAAAAATATATATATATGTGGTAGAGTTTAATGAGTTTTGTATAATGGTTTTTACTGTCTTTCAAATTGTATGTACTTTTTAACTTCAATTATTACTTGTTCATGAGATAATAATACGTCTTTCTTAAATTCCCATTCATTTTCACAGTATATAGACAATGGCCTCCGGGAGGAAGTGAAGATTTCCCAAAACAGTTGAGAAATTTGTATTGTCTTCTGAAAGACAGATTTTTAATGTAACTTCTTACTGTAAAACTGGAAGTACTCTCTTAAATAAATCATTGTGTATGCAGTTAATTCCCTAGATGGTGAAGCCCTGTTATTTGTAATTGAAATGCTAATACTGTAATGAAATACTATGCCAGAGCCAAAAGTGGGCTGCTGCTTCGTTTCAGAGATGGCTTTCAAAATGACTTTACAGCAAATTATTTTGTGACTGAAAATATGTTCAAAATAATTAGAAGCAATTTTGTTTTAGAATGGGCTTCCCTTGTGGCTCAGCTGGTAAAGAATCCGCCTGCAATGCGGGAGACCTGGGTTCGATCTCTGGGTTGGGAAGATCCCCTGGAGAAAGGAAATGCTACCCACTCCAGTATTCTGGCCTAGAGAATTCCATGGACAGTATAGTCCATGGGGTCGCAAAGAGTCGGACACAACTGCATGACTTTCATTCACTCACTCACTCACTCACTCTCAAAGAATTGTAAATTAAAGCCATTCCATAGATACTTTAAAGTCTCTCATTAGTTGGACTGTTTATAACCAGTAATTATTTTATGGATCTAAAATGCTTATTATGTTTTTGGAAAGAAGATATATATATCAGTTCAGTTCAGTTCAGTCGCTCAGTCGTGTCCGACTCTTTGCGACCCCATGAATCGCAGCACGCTCTTGTTTTTGTTGACTGTATAGAGCTTCTCCATCTTTGGCTGCATAGAATATAATCAATCTGATTTCGGTGTTGACCATCTGGTGATGTCCACGTGTAGAGTCTTCTCTTGTGTTGTTGGAAGAGGGTGTTTGCTATGACCAGTGCATTTTCTTGGCAAAACTCTATTAGTCTTTGCCCTGCTTCATTCCGCATTCCAAGGCCAAATTTGCCTGTTACTCCAGGTGTTTCTTGACTTCCTACTTTAGCATTCCAGTCCCCTATAATGAAAAGGACATCTTTTTTGGGTGTTAGTTCTAAAAGATCTTGTAGGTCTTCATAAAACCGTTCAACTTCAGCTTCTTCAGCATTACTGGTTGGGACATAGACTTGGATAACTGTGATATTGAATGGTTTTCCTTGGAGACGAACAGAGATCATTCTGTCATTTTTGAGACTGCATCCAAGTACTGCATTTCGGACTCTTTTGTTGACCATGATGGCTACATTTATATATATATATAATTTTCCAAATGTGTCATAAACAACAATTTTACCAGCTATAAGGGACATTTTTCCTAATGACATTAGAAAGGGTAGCACAGACTTTTTGGCAGTCCAGGAATCACCCAGTCATTGTGTGATGCTGGCTTTTTTGTTCTGATGACTTGTTTGTTTTGCTCTTACCATTCTGTGAAATTGTCTCCCATGACCTCTTTATTTTCATCACTTACTTTTTAAGGGAAATCTTCCTGCATTTTAGCTTTTTGTAGATTATGTTTTCTGGTTTCATTTAAAGTGTGTCTCCCAGTTAACTTATATATGCTTTATTTGTTTAAAGATGAATAAATCTAAGTATTTTTCTCAAAGAAAATAAGAAAGTATACATAATGAAGTCCATGACCTACCATAGTCTTATTTTGCTTTGTTTCTATATAAAAATTCTGAGTGGAATGAAAGGTGTTGAGCACTAATTTGACTGCTTCAATTACCCAGTCCAAATCTAGCCTAGCTTGAGACATGTAAGTAATAAACCTCAAGAAATCCAAAAATAATTCTAATTTATTTGACTTGTATTTAATTGGGTGAACAGATTTCTTTGCACATTTTCAGGAATATGGCATTTAAAGAATGAATGACTAAATGATTTTGGAAAGTTTATTAATAAACTGAAAATTACTCTTCTGATACCAATATATATGACTCATTTTTTGTTTATTTGTGCTTAGTCACTCAGTCTTGTCTGACTCTTTGCAACCCCATGGACTGTGGCCCACCAGACACCTCTGTCCATGAAGATTCTCCAGGCAAGAATACTGGAGTGGGTTTCCATTTCCTTCTCCATTGTTTATTTGAGTACATATTTAATTTAGGTCATATCTGTCAGGAAGAAAAATCACATATAATAATATTACTTATTTTCTTACATATCTGCATTTATTTTATTTAGTATAGACAACTTGGAACAATTATAGCTGAAAAATCACTTGAAATTAATAATAACCCTTGTCTCCGCAATGTAATAGATATAGATTTTGCATTACTATGCAGTGGACACAAAGATAAGATCCCACATAAAGATGTTGGAATCACTTTGGAAAGTTGTAAAGTATTCTAGATTTAGGAAACCATGGAGAACTATGGCCATACTTATTCTGTCAAAGACCAAAAAAGCACACAACACTTACTGGGAGAATAACAGAATATTTTATTGTACTGGTTATTTTGGCCAAGTTATCACTGGTCTAATCAGATTGGTACTAAAATTGAAAAAGAAAATACTGATAATAAAATAATAGCACTATTCTTAATATCCCTTAACAATAATGTTTTTGACTAAAATACTCACTTTTTTATTCATTATTATCGACCTTTGTCCTAAGGATAAATTAAACAGGACAGGCCAATGAATCCAAGAAACCAGGTATTGAAGGAAGGAATACAACTTTGGTCAGAAAGAGAGCTGACCGAGAAGACTGCAGACTAATGTCTCAAAATAACCATCCTTTTAGAGTCTAGATGTCACATTCTTCTATAGAATAGAGGTGGAAGAGAGGTGAAGAAACAAAAAGGCCATTAATCTTGCAAATATCTCCTAGAATGGCAAGTCTAATGTCTGTCTCTTATACACATCTTGTTTTTAATGTTTCTAAACATTTATTATGTTAATACTTCATTGCATTTTATAATATTATCTGAATTTATAAACAAAATTATTCCCTCTGCATTATTAAAATATTATATTACAAGGTTGAATTTATTTGTTAAAAATAAGTATGAAATTCACTGGTTGCTCTGTGGCAAAGAGACTGCCTGCTAATACAGAAGATGCAGGTTCCATCGCTAGATGGGAAAATCCCTTGAAGAAGAAAATAGCAATCCATACAGTGTTCTTACCTGGGAAATCCCAGGTAAGGGGATTGGATTTACCTGAGGAGCCTGACCAGCTAAAGTCCATGAGGTCACAACGTGTCGGGCACAACTTAGCTACTCAACAACAACAACAAATTATGAAAAAGAGCTATTTAGAACATTCTTTCTGCAAAATAAATACACCCATTCATTTCATTTTTTAGTGGTCACATATGAATTTTTTAGTGTTGAAATACTTCCAAGTATAATATTAAACAGTGATTATGACAGTTTTATTTTCTATTGCCTTCAATTTGAGGTTTAGAAAGTCTTCTGAACTCTAGATTGCTTTCCAAACACATAATTCTTTACAAAAATAGCACAAAATTATTTGATTAGATGTGTAATGACAATAGTTCTAAATATTTTATCGTTAAGGGAAGGTAGCTGATAGAATGTAGCCTCTAGTTAGAAATAATTTATTTTGTAAGTCACTCTAATTATATGTGACTGTACTTCTTAATATTTATCTGTTAATTGTTGATTTATATTTTTCACTTTCTCTTGGATGTTTTTAATGTAAATCTGTCACTGTTTAATCATACTATAAAAACAAATATCTATATATACACACACACACACTAGTTGTTTTTGTTGTTATCACTTGTTCCACAGAGAAACAGACTTGCTCTGAACAATTATGAAGTCTGAAGAAACAAATGCAAGCTCACATACCATATATACAAGTTTTTAGAATTATAAGTCAATGTAACAAGCTGTTAAACATGTTCTATCCTTTAAACCTGACAAATATATATGTGTCTACTTAAAAAGTATTCACAACCTAAAAGGTGAGGGTTGTGTTATTTGGCAGAAATTTTTAGGACTTAAACCCAGGGGCAACATCTCAAGTAGCACTGAGAGAACTGCTCTGAGGAGATGGGAGGGGCTAGGTTATATAGAAATTCTACAGGTAGTCTAAACATTAATATGTATATATATATAGTTAATTAAAGAAAACCAGTTATTCCAAGTTATGGAATTTAGCACTTTTTTATATGTGGGATGATGCAAGAGTCTGAGTTCACTGAAATTGTTCCTTTGATGTCTACCTCACCTACCTGGGGCCACTTTCCTATGTTTTTCCCATCCTGGGCCTCCTTGGTGGTGATTTAGTCACTAAGTCGTGTCCTACTCTTGCAACCCCATGAGTGTAGCCTGTCAGACTCCTCTCTCCATGGGATTCTTCAGGCAAGAATACTGCAGTGGGTTGCCATTTCCTTCTCCAGGGGATATTCCTGACCCAGGAATTGAACCTGGGTCTCCCGCATTGCAGGCATATTCTTTACTGAGGGAAGATGAGTGCACTTCCTTGTCTGTGATCTGGCAGCCATTCTCTACGGTGAGGCTTTCCTTGGGCCAACCATGGCAAATGGCTGCAGTCCAATGGGTGCCAGATCACATGCATTCTTCTCCTTCCTGAGTGCCCTCAAGGCTCAGGAATTAACATTGGATTGCTACAAACACTGATGACTGTGAAATCCTTGTTTACTGATGTGGCAGGAAATATAAATTTCTCACATGCCTAAAAAAAATGAAAAAAAATTGCTATGTCTGACATTCTTTTGTGTCTCTATGCTCTTTGGCATACAGCCCTAGGAAATAACCTGTATTCAATAAATCTAAAGAAAGAACTGCAAACTTGTGATTGCAGCTTAATATTTACTTTTCATTGTATTTTAGTAGCATTTTCTGCACTCATTATTACATCCCCATGTAATGAACTTAGACAAAATGACCTCAAAATTCACTTTGTTCTAATTTACCATGGAAAATAATTTTAGAAAGAATATGTATATTTTAGAAAGAATTACAGCAGAATATTTGATGACTCAAGATTAAGTTTTCCTTTATAAAAACAATAAAACATAACTATAAGAAAAATTATAATTCTTATCAACATAAAAAACTTAAAGAAAATCTGTTCATGAAGATCTGTTCATGTAAATAAAGGTTTAAAAAAGCATGTGAAGAAAATATATAATCCATATATGAAATTAATAGAACAATACTTTTTCTCGTATTTTGCAAATGGTATAGGAAATTTGCACTATTCTCACCAAGAAAGATTAATTATTGAGGAGATTGGCTCAATTTCATATAGAATAAGGAAAAATGGAAATGTATAACCAAGGAATAGGATGGAAAAGGACTAGAGGAATCATCAGAGGTGAGGAGGCATTCTGAATAAACCTAGTTAATGGACTTCTTGGTGAAAGCAGGCCAAAGTAATCAGACATTACCTGGGGAAGGTAGAGTACACGGAACCAGATTAATTATCAAGGATCTGGCTAAACTGGATTAGCAAGAGTTTTGCTAAAATTGGGCAATGCATAGATGATCCTTAAAGTCTAAAAGTCAGGACTATTTTGAGAAGAGAGTTCACAGAAGCCTGAGTAAAGTTTGTTCAACTAGAGAATCTTTATCACAGCTGTTAAGGAGTCCAAGATCACTCTGCTCACCACAGGACAGGCCAATGAATCCAAGAAACCAGGTATTGAAGGAAGGAATACAACTTTGGTCAGAAAGAGAGCTGACCGAGAAGACTGCAGACTAATGTCTCAAAATAACCATCCTTTTAGAGTCTAGATGTCACATTCTTCTATAGAATAGAGGTGGAAGAGAGGTGAAGAAACAAAAAGGCCATTAATCTTGCAAATATCTCCTAGAATGGCAAGTCTAATGTTGGGGATGTGTTAATTTCTTTCTTCCTGCCAACTGCAGGCAGATAGGGTTCTGAAAAAATGCACTCTAGTTTAACAATCAAGCAGAGGGGCAGGGTCCTTTGGGGTAGGCCATCATGTATGATTAATAACAACAGTGATGAAAAGCAAATCAAAGAAACAGTTCCAACATGGAGTCTGAATTGTTTCTTTTCTGCAACACAACCACTCCCCCAAACTCAATGCAAGATATTTCTTTATATCTCATAACATCTTCCAATACACTATTCAACTAATTTGTTCATTTTGTTACTATTTCCCTACTAAAATTCAAACTCCAGAGCATGAATTTTTATATCCATTTTTTGTTGTTGACTATGATCGACCTAGAATTTTTATTGCCCATAGTAGGTCTTCAATAAAAAGTTGCTGATTTATAATCTATTGAATAGTTTCTATTGAGCCTTTGACATTAAATAATTCATAAAAGCTACTTCTAAAAATATGTGGAATAGATCTTCAGTCATAATTAATAGCAGTGATTATAGTGTCTGTTATATTTTAAGACAGATATAGAACAGGTTCACATAATGCTGTAGCAAATGAAAATTGGCCACTTTGTTGACATTCCTGAATAAAAGGTGCTATTAACATACTATTTTGCCTCTTACATACAATTGATCTCACTGCTTCTAGAAGTAGTAAAGACAAGAATTAAGTGATTTATTTCTGTGGATGTTTCTCCTCTCTTCCACTTAAAGCACCCGAAGCATTGCTGATAAGCTGGCATGAAATTTGACAAATGTTCTCTAATTTCTTCCTGCTTTTCAAGTGAGTAAAATAGAGACAAAAATCAGAAAGCCAGAAACCTTGCCATAATGTCAAAAAAAGAGTAAAATGAGCCTCTACCTCAAATAGACTATTTGAGATGAAATACACATTTGTATGTGGACATAATAAGCATTATATTTCTGTGTAACAAATTCACGTACTTTAGAAACTCTAGGAAGAACAGTTAAAATATATCAGTCAATGATATGACTAAATTTGACTTACAGAATTCTAAGAACTTAGGTGATTTTGAACAAGACAATACCCTCTGTGCCCTCAGTGAATTTACTGTATTGTAATGATCTGGATTCAATAATGCATTTATATGAATTTTAAAGTAGTGTACAGTATACAGAGTATGTCAGAAGCACACACTAATTGTGGACTTCAAATAAACGTGAGGGCTATGAAGAGACCCCAGAAGATGAGATGCTCAAGTAATTAACCTAGATAGACAGGAGACACACAGGAGAGAACAGTATGTGTAGAGACTGAGATGAGTATCTGATCACTACAGAAAACTGAAGAGTCTCTAACTAAAGCTTAGAACTTCAAGGCAAGAGAGATGGGATCACTGTATTTCTCTTAAAATGAGCAGATTTTAAATCTGACTGATCATTATGCAAAAGAGGGGAGAAAAGGACAGGGCTAGGAAACATCTTGTGATGCAGCTTTGCTGATTGGCTGAAGTGCTATCCTTGCTACAAATCAGTTCAGTATAGTTCAGTGGCTCACTCATGTCTGACTTTTTCGATTTCATGAACTGCAGCACACCAGGCTTCTCTGTCCATCATGAACTCCCTCCAGGAGCTTACTCAAACTCATGTCCATCAAGTTGGTGATGCCACCCAACCATCTCATTCTCTGTCATCCCCTTCTCCTCCCACCTTCAATTTTTCCAGCATCAAGGACTTTCCAGTGAGTCAGTTCTTTGCATCAGGTGGCCAAAGTATTGGAGTTTCAGCTTCAGCATCAGTCCTTCCAATGAACATTCAGGACTGATTTCCTTTAGGATTGACTGGTTGGATTTCATTGCAGACCAAGTGACTCTCAAGAGTCTTCTCCAAAACCAGTTCAAAAGCATCAATTCTTCAACACTCAGCATTATTTATAGTCCAACTTTCACATCCGTACATGACTAATGGAAAAAACAGAGTTATGACTAGATGAGCCTTTGTTGACAAAGCTTTTTAATATGCTGTTAGGTTGGTCATAGTTTTTCTTCCAAAGAATAAGTGTCTTAATTTCATGGCCACAGTCTCATCTGCAGTGATTTTGGAGCTGCCCCCAAAATAAACTTCGTCACTTTTTCCATTGTTTCTCCATCTATTTGCCATGAAGTGATAGGACAGGATGCCATGATCTTAGTTTTGTGAATATTGAGTTTTAAGTCAATTTTTTCACTCACCTTTTTCATTTTCATCAAGAGGCTCAGTAGTTCCTCTTCACTTTCTGCCATAAATGTGGTGTCATCTGTATATCTGAGATTATTGACATTTCTCCCAGCTATCTTGATTTCAGCTTGTGCCTCATCCAGTCTGGCATTTCTTGTGATGTACTCTGCATATAAGTAAAATTAGCAGAGTGACAATATACAGCCTTGATGTATTCCTTTGCTGATTTGGAACCAGTCTGTTGTTCCATATTCAGTTCTAACTGTTGCTTTTTGACCTGCATACAGATTTCTCAGGAGGTAAGTCAGGTAATCTGGTATTTCCATCTCTTTCAGAATTTTCCACAGTTTTTTGTGATCCATACAGTCAAAGGCTTTGGTATACTCAATAAAGCAGAAATAGATGTTTTTCTGGAACTCTTGGTTTTTCAATGATCCAGCGAATGTTGGCAATTTGATCTCTAGTTCTTCTGCCTTTTCTCAATCCAGCCTGAACATCTGGAAGCTCACGGTTCACATACTGTTGAAGCATGGCTTGGAGAATTTTGCTAGTGTGTGAGTGCAATTGTGCAGTAGTTTGAGCATTCTTTCTATTGTCTTTCTTTGGGATTGGACAGAACACTGACCTTTTCTTGTGGCCACTGCTGAGTTTTCCAAATTTGTTGGCATATTGAATGCAGCACTTTCACAGCATCATCTTTCAGGATTTGAAATAGCTCAACTGGAATTCCATCACCTCCACTAGCTTTGTTCATAGTGATGCTTTCTAAGGCCCACTTGACTTCACATTCCAGGATGTCTGGCTCTAGGTGAGTGATCACATCATCATGATTATCTTGGTCATGAAGATCTTTTTTGTATAGTTCTTCTGTGTATTCTTGCCACCTCATCTTAATATCTTCTGCTTCTGTTAGGTCCATACCATTTCTGTCCTTTATTGGGCTCATCTTTGCATGAAATGTTCCCTTGGTATCTCTAATTTTCTTGAAGAAATCTCTAGTCTTTCCCCTTCTATTGTTTTCCTCTATTATTTTGTATTGATCACTGAGGAAGACTTTTTCATCTCTCCTTGCTATTCTCTGGAACTCTGCATTCAGATGGGTATATCTTTCCTTTTCTCCTTTGCTTTTCACTTCTTTTCTTTTCACAGCTATTTGCAAGGCCTCTTCAGACTACCATTTTATCTTTTTTGATTCATTTTCTTAGGGATGATCTTGATCACTGCCTCTTGTACAATGTCATGAACCTCCATCCATAGTTCTTCAGGCAGTCTTTCTATCAGATCTTGTCCCTTGAATCTATTTATCACTTCCACTGTATAATCATAAGGGATTTTATTGAGGTCATACTGGAATGGTCTAGTATGGTCTACTTTCTTCAATTTAAGTCTGAGTTTGGCCATAAGAAGTTCATAATCTGAGCCACAGTCTGCTCCAGGTCTTATTTTTGCTGACTGTAGAGTTTTCCATCTTCCCCTGCAAAGAATACAATCAATCTGTTTTTGGTATTGGCCATCTGTTGATGCCATGTGTTGAGTCTTCTCTTGTGTTATTGGAAGATACTGTTTGCTATGGCCAGTGTGTTCTTTTGGCAAAACTCTGTTAGTCTTTGACCTGCTTTGTTTTGCACTCCAAGGCCAAATTTGCCTATTACTCCAGGTATCTCTTGACTTCCTAATTTTGCATTCCAGTCCCCTATAATGAAAAGGACATCTTTTTTGTGTGTTAGTTCTAGGAGGTCTTGTAGTTATAGAAGGTCTATATATATATATATACACTATCTTGTGTAAAATAGATAACTAGTGGGAAGCTGCTGTATAACACAGAGCATTCTGGCAAAGTCTCCGTGGTGACCTAAATGGGTGGGATGTGTTTGGAGGGGTTCAGTTCAGTTCAGGTCAGTTGCTCAGTAGTGTCCAACTCTTTGTGACCCCATGAACCACAGCATGCCAGGCCTCCCTGTCTTGGAGGGGTAGGAGGACTTAAAATGGAGGGGATATATGTTTTCATATTGCTGATTCACCTCGTTGTACAGCAGAAACTAATACAAGATTGTAAAACCATTATGGTCCAATTAGGGATTATCCTGGTGGCTCAGCAGTAAAAAATCTGTTTGCAATGTAGGAGACTCGGGTTCAATTCTTGGGTCAGGAAGATTCCCTTGAGAAGGGGATGGCAATCCACTCTGACATTCTTGCCTGGGAAATCCCACAGACAAAGGAGCTTGGTGGAGTTACAGTCCATGGGGTTGCAAAGAGTTGGAAACAACTGTACGTGCACACATGAACATTGGTGTTGGAAAGTGTGGAGTTGAAAGTATAATCAATTTATAGGTGAAAGAGAAAAGCATAGAAGAAAAGACCCCATTCCAACAATGAGCATGCCAAGATTCCAGTCCAGTCCCCTGTTTTGTAAACTGATTTCTTTGATAAATAACTGATTTCAGGTCTGGAGAATGAAAAGTACCAAGTAAGTCTCCACTAATTTTGTGTGTCAGAAATCAGGAATGTGCTCAAACACTCATGGACACAGCTTTTACAAACACATTGTCTGAGTTCTGCTAGTGGAAGCATTTTGAGCTGGCTGCTCTTCCTTTCTGAATATCCTGCCTTAGAAATTTCTTAGCTGTTCATTCAGCTCTGAGGGCTCTTTTCCAACTACCTCACCGGCTTGCTTCTAGGCTTGATTCCAATATCCCCTCTCAGAGAGGCTTATCCTAATCACCCTGCTCTGAATTTCCTGCCTTCTAGCACTTGTGATCCTACTTAGTAAGCTCTGTCTTTTTTTTCTATTATATTTATAATCTTCTAAAATATTATGTAAATCATTCATCTTGATTTGTCTCCTCCTTAGAATTTAGTTCAGATGAGTCACTCAGTCATGTCTGACCCTTTGTGAATCCATGGACTGCAGCTTGTCAGGCCTCCCTATCCATCACTAACCCCCAGAGCTTGCTCAAACTCATGTCTATCCAGTCTGTGATGCCATCCAACCATCTCATCTTCTGTCATCCCCTTCTCAGCAGTTCCTGTTCACTTTCTGTCATAAGTGTGGTGTCATCTGCATATCTGAGGTTGTTGATATTTTTCCCAGAAATCTTGATTCCAGCTTGTACTTCATCCAGCCCAGCATTTCACATGATGTACTCTGCATATAAGCTAAATAAGCAGGGTGACAATATACAGCCTTGATGTATGCCTTTTCCAATTAGGAACCTGTCTGTTTTTCCATATCTGGTTCTAACTGTTGCTTCTTGAACTGCATACAGATTTTTCAGGAGGCAGGTAAGGTGATCTGGTATTCCCAACTCTTGAAGAATTTTACACAGTTTGTTGTGATTCACACAGTCAAAAGTTTTAGTGTAATCAATGAAGCAGAAGTAGATGTTTTTTGGAATTCTCTTAGTTTTTCTATGATCCAATGGATGTAAATGACAAATAAAACAGGAATTGTTTTTGTCTGTTTTATTCATTGTTAATCATTCACTAGACCTGGCCTAATTCATAGCCTAAAATAAACTCTCAGTTAATATCTCTTTTCCAATAAGCTTATAGAATGTTAAAACTACATTTTTCTCTGAATTACAGCCAGTTCTTAAAATATGGTCATCTGCTTCATGAAACAGAAAAAGATGCATTTCAGAAAACAATTTGCGCACAGTTTGATGTGCCTAGTTATTTTTACTGCACTTTCATCTTTCATCACTTACTCCTTATAGGCAATCACATTTTGTCAATCTCTCTCTCCAAATGTCTGTAAATGTGTCATTTTATTTACTTGCTAACTCCCACCACCTTGGTTCTGGAGCTCATCATCTCACACCTGGATTACTGAAATAGCCTCTCTTCTGGCAACTATACACAAATCATTTTCTGAATCATTCCTTCCTAAATGAGCATTTAATTTCTCTAAATAGCAACTTTCAAAATGTGACTTCCAAATTCAAAAATTATCAATGAGTCTCTAGTTGCTTATGAGCTAATACCTTCAGTTTAGCTTTCAAAGTTCTAAGAAATCTGTTTCTACTTATATTTACTTACTCTTGGAATCATTCTATATCTTTTACTCTGAGTATAGCATTTTATTTTGTTTTACTATGATCTTTGTCTTCAAAATGACTAGAAGAAAAGCTAAAAGGAATACACTACAGGCAAGCTCCAGTTATCTTTTTTTGTTTGTTTTGTTAAGTCCCTCAGTCATGTCTGACTCTTTTACAACCCCATGGACTATAGTCCACCAGTCTCCTCTGTCCATGGGATTCTCTAGCAAGAATACTGGAGTGGGTTGTCATTTCCTTCTCCACCAGTTATCATAAGGGTCTGGAATTATTTTTACAGTGTTGGAAAAACATGGAAGTTAAAAAGAAAAAATACTTCTAAACCAACATTATTGGGGAATGTAATCCAAATATTATGAGAAATTAGGAAGAACATTTTAAGGAAAGGATGAGAAACAGTGTAAATTTATGCAGTATTAAATGGATGCCTTTCTGATCTCACAATATCACTTAAGAAGCTGTAACAAATATTCCGAAGAAAGATGGAAGCATTTTTTCACATGCATTCATCTCCAGTTCATCAAAAATTCTCCCCAGGAGTAATTAACTTCCTTCCACATCTGGACTGCATGAACCTGAGGAAGGGTACAGTCATATTGCAACATGAAGCTGATTGTTACCCTTACAAATTTGGACGCTGTAGGTAGAAACAAACAAGCAAACATATAGGTGAGACAGAGAATTGTAGTGGTGCAAAACCAGTATCAGATATACTCCACATCTGCACTGCTCAGATATGCTTTGTCATTCTGTTAAATCTAAACAATATTTGAGGCATAGGAAAAATGGTAGCCCCAATATCTTCAAAGACTTAGTGTAAGAAAACTAGTGAAACAAATTGGAGTCTTTGCTACTGTAGCAATATGTATTGCTGCTGTAGTGATGTATGTATTGATACATACCTCTCTCTTTTCTTACTTTTTGTGTGTTTTCTTCACAGTCTGGTGACACTGTAGCTGATAGGATTACAAGCCTTTTGGTATAATCTAGAACTTAATCACAGAGAGTTCTGAGAACATAGTTACTTTTTCTTTTGAGGATGAATTTGCTGTAATTTCAGTCTTTTGCTTGTGAGCACAGAGGCATCAAAAATGCAAAATTAATCCTATTGGTTTCAGATCGCCCCTATTCTGTTTAAAAAAAATTCTAGATCCTTATGTCACTGGAGTCTGTTGGTAAAATATCTTCCCTTTTTTTACCCCCTTTGCCATTCAGTAGGAAGAAGTGATCAGGTGATGGCTTTAAACTGAACAGTGCTTTTTGTAGAAGACAGGAAATCTAAAAGGACCTCAAATCTTGCAGACACTAAAGTTGCAGTAGCAGTAAACCATTTTCTGGCCCCTGGAACTGTTTCTAAATAGCTACTGAAGTGACTGCACCATATATTGTCTATTGGTTTAGCACGTGGAGAAAAGACAAAATTCTTGCAGAGATTTTTTTCAGAACTATTATGTTAGCCAAGCTGTTGACATGCTATTTGAACATACCATTAGGATGGAGGTTTCCTGTAATATTGCATGTAGTAGTATCACTGGATTCTGTTGCCATTTCTCCATTGAAGCACTTCCTTTAATATTAGAGTGAATTATTTATAAGCAAAGTTATGCAAAATATCACAGAAGTAGACCAAGAATTCTTTGCCTTCAGATGTTAGTGTTTTTTAAAGGCAATGCGATCAGGAAAAGCATACTTGTATTAAAAATTTGTGTCAAACTTCTGTCTTTTAACAAGGGGAACGGTCTGAAGAAATCCATCTTTCACTTTCAAAAATTTTGCCCTATTGAAGTCACAGTGTTGCTTTCCTTCATGCTAGTTTGGAGGAATCCCCAGAAACAATAACTGAACTAGACTTTATGAGAAAGAATCCATGTTGGTAGGTACATGTACATCTTTTATCTCTGCCATTATGACCACATGTTTATGGTCATAGGATTATACACCTGTCTTTTTGATTGTTGAGAGTCTCTTGGTATGGATAATTTCCCAGTGAGCATTAACATAAGACATGAAATTCTCACATTGTATGTTGTCTCCATACAACCATCCACATCACTGTTTCCTAAACTCATTGTCTTTGATCTTTGAAAGGTGGTTCCTAGCAGTCAAGTTATTTACTGGTGCCCAGATCACTCTGCCCTGTCAAAAGAAGAGATCACCAGTTGATGTCTAAAACTGAACACACACACACACACTGGAATTCATTTGGCTATTTGGTGGCATGAATTCTTTATCCTTCTTTCTGAATACCCTTCAGGCCTGGGTAGGGGTGAGCTTGAACACACCATTACTGAGTGGAAGGATAATGACAGTAGTCTTTAAGAAAGAACAACCCCCTCTCCAACCCTGCCACTATCGCCTTCCCAAAGCCATAAGCTTTCAACCACACCTAAAAGCACCTCGGCCCCCAGCTCGTCCTCCACAGTCTGGCTTCTAGCCTGGGTGTCCCAGGTTGAGGTGTGATTCCACACCCACTAGGGCCTGAAGAGGCATCATGTGAAAGCATAGTGTGATCTCTGTGCTACCTCCTACTTCTCTTGGTTATAGACAAGGTTGTCCCCACAGGCTGGCAGGGCAATGTGAAGGGAAGGGAAAAGAGGGGGAAACAGAGAAATGGCTCTTTCATAGATAAAAGGATGAGGCAAAAAAAATTTTAATAATTTCCTTACTAAAATTTTTTAAAAAATGCTTTGAGTTTATTACTGATGGGATTTCACAACTGGTTAAGGATTCTAATAAATCAGATTACAATGATCTTGGTTTTGTATCTAGAAACTAGATGAATCAGATTGGAAAAGCAAAAAGAAGAGATGAGAAATAGGTGAAAGGTGCAGTAAGAAAATGAGTTCAATTTTGAACATTTCCCTAGTTCTCCATTGCTGCCTTATCAAATCACCATGAAATTTGTGACTTAACAGAAATCTTTCATCTCACACAAATAACACAAACTTATCATCTCACATTTCTGTAGGTCACAGCCCTGGTTGGTTGGATTAGTTCCTCTACATCTCATCTCACAAAGCCAAGATCAAGCTGTCCTCATGTTAAGCCTTTATGGGAAGGTGTTGGAAATCATCTGCTCCCAAGCTCATTCAGGTTGTTGGCCCAGTTCTGGGTCTTGTAATTTTATGACTTATGTTTCCATTGCCTCAGTGAAATGTCAGCCAGGGCTCAGTCATTGCTTTTAGAGACTGCCTGCATTCCTTCTTGAGCTTTCTATATGACAGCCCTATAGCAATGAGGGGTCAAATTCCTCTCACTCTCCAATATTTTCAACAACCCTTCTACCAAATCTTTGCAACTGACTCCTCTGTTTTCCTCTTCTTTTTAAAGACTCAGGTGATTATCTTGGACTCAGTCAGATAATCTAGGATAATCCTCCTATTTTAAGGTCATGTGCAGGCTTTAAACACATTTCTTATCTATCTAGGCTCTCTGGGAAAAAAATAATCTCAATATAATCTTCTTGTGAGCATGCTAAAGATTAGTGTTTCTGGAAAAGACATTGATCTTAGTTACCATCAGAAAAAAAATGAAGATCCTTTAGTAATAAAATATTTTAGCAGCATATTTCTTGCTACATCATTCCTCCTATAAACAAAAACAAAAACAAAAAATGACACAGCTTGTGGATTTATGGAAATATATTTCTTGAAACAGCTCTTTTGCATAATCATTGTCTCTTCATATATTGACTGTAAAGTACCTCATCTTTTAATTCTAAAATGAAGCATGCTTAAATATGGGAGAAAAGGGGCAATTTCAGAAGCTGCATGTATGCTATCTGAGCTCTTTTAAAAAAGAATGGTTTATTTGTGCCTGATGTTTGTATCCATTCAGTAATTCATAAAAGCTGATTCTGAATAAGAAATAGGATTAATTTTATTTTGACTTAACTATTCAAATCCTTTCTGTTATACATATATCTGAGATATGAAAGTGTTTATAAAGAAAATCCAGGGAAAGAAAAACCTTTAAAGAATGGTCATAGAAAGAAGAGTCTATTAAGAACTGGCCAGACTATGGAAAACAATAAGGAGGTTCCTTAAAAAGCTAAAAATAGAACTACCATATGATGCAGCATCCCACTATTGAGCATATACCCAAAGAAAATAATAATTCAAAATGACACGTGTACCTTGTGTTCATAGCAACACTATTTACAATAGCCAGGACATGGAAGCAACCTAAAAAAGTCCATCAATAGAGGAATGGATAAAGAAGATGTGGTAGATATATACAATGGAATTTTACTCAGTCATTAAAAGGAGCACATAGGGGCATTTGTAGAGATATGGATGGGTCTAAAATCTGTCATAGAGAGTGAAGAAAATCAGAAAGGAAAACTACATCATATATTAATGCATATAGGTGGAACCTGTAAGAATGATATAGATGAGCTTATTCACAGAGCAAAAATAGAGACTCAGACATAGAGAACAAAAGTATGGATACCAAGGGGGAAAGAAGTGGAATGAGAGGACTGGGAGATTGAGAGTGACACATATACACTATTGATACTATACACAAAGTAGACAACTGATGGGGACATACTGTATAGCTCAGGGAACTCTACTTTATATACTGTGATGACTTAAATGGGAGGGAAATCCAAAAAGGAGAGGATATATGTATGTGTATGACAGATTAACTTTGTTATGCAGTAGGAGCTAACATAACATTGTAAAGCAACTCTACTGCAATAAAAAATTAGTTAATAAAGAATTGGCCAAACTGGAGAATATCATACAGTAATATAATAGTTAATTTTATGGATCAACCTGACTGAGCCACGAGGTACCCAGACATTATAACATTATTCTGGGTATGTCTTTGGATGAAATTTATATATATACAACAACCAGGACTTTCCTGGTGGCTCAGATGGTAAAGCGTCTGTCTACAATATGGAAGACCTGAGTTTGATCCCTGGGTTGGGAAGATCCCCTGGAGAAGGAAATAGCAATCCACTACCGCCTGGAAAATCCCATGGAAAGAGGAGCTTGGTAGGCTACAATCCATGGGGTCTCAAAGAGTTGGACATGACTGAGCGACATTACTTTCACTTTCATACAACAAATTGCTGTCCATAATATGGATAGGCCTCATGCAATCACCTGAAAGCCTGAATACAACAAAATGGTAGATCCTCCTGTGACTAACAGGAAATTTCTCCTCTCTGATTGTCATTGAACTGGGGCATTAGATTTTTCTGCTTTCAGATTCAAACTGAAACACTGGCTCTCTCTGAGTCTCAAGGCTGCCAGCCTTCAGATTGGAGCTCAACCATCTCCTCTTCCAGTCTCAGGCTTTTGGACTTAGACTGAAATTGTATAATCAGCACTCCTGGGTCTCTAGCTGGCCAGCTGCAGATCTTGGGATTTGTCAGCTTCCATAATCATATGAGTCAATTCCTTATAATTCCACTTTCGCTGTATGTTTCTCTAACTAACTGGAAGTAAATAACTTTAAGGAAAAACAAAGAAACAAAAAATAACTTTAAAATACAATGCAAAATCAATAAAAAATTTACAATGTTATCTGGTATTTATTGAAATTATTTTTAGACTGTTTTGTTTATATGTACGCTATCAGTTCTGTTCCTCTGGAGAACTCTGATTAATTCAGGTAGAAAGAATGAAAAGAGGATATTTAATAAATAAGTAGATAATAATATCCAATGCTCTGTTAGATTCAGTTACAAAAAAAGAATGATAAAGGTGGTTAGATCAGAGTGACAAGACTTTTAAGTTGTCACTGAGAAAAGAGAAAGTGAAAAGATGAAAATAGCAAATGTAGAAAATCCCATTAAAAATTGTTGCTTATCTTCCTTACTAGACTGTATTCTTGGTTACAGAAAACAATCTCCATCCACATCTGTTTTATTTATAACTATTCTCAGCAACCAGGGAAATTTTAGCACATATTCAAAAAAAATATTTTATAACACTATAATTTCCAACCCATTGTGCATATATCATTTTATTTGCTCAATGACAGTGTCGAACAATCTTATTATAATCCATAAAAGAAAATTGAATCTCAGGCAAGCTTAGTTACAAAACTAGTTAATTGTAGATTATGGATTGATCTCATATTTTCCTTTTTTCTATTTATTAGAATTATTTCACATACAAGGCAACATATTGAGTGATGGGTATTTTAAAGTCTATATTCATAAAATCTAGGCATGATAGCTCTTAAAAATTTCAGGTGTAGTAAGATACTGATGTTAAGATATACTGTCTTATTATTTCAATATTCTAGTAGCTAAATTATTTATATGAAAGTGAAAGTTGCTCAGTCATATCCGACTCTTTGTGACCCTATGGACTATACAGTCCATGGAATTCTCCAAGCCAGAATACTACAGTGGCTTTTGCCTTCTCCAGGGGATCTTCCCAACTCAGGGATCAGACCTAGATCTCCCACATTTCAGGTGGATTCTTTACCAGCTGAGCCACAAGGGAAGCCCTAATTATGTATGTATGTGTATGTGTATATATACATATGTGTGTGTGTGTGTGTGTATATTTAAAATATTACCTGTCATTTAACTAAATAAAATGTATAATTGCTGTGTCCCACTTAGTAGATTGGGCTTCCCTGGTAGCTCAGAGGTTAAAGAGTCTGCCTGCAATGCGGGAGACTCAGGTTTGATCCCTGGGTTGGGAAGATCCCCTGGAGAAGGAAATGGCAACCCACTCCAGCATTCTTGCCTGGAGAATCCCATGGACAGAGAATCCTGGTAGAAAATTTCTACTGGAAGCAAATGATTGAACAGGGAAAAGAAAAACATAAAAATTCACTCAAAAACATAATGCAAAATTAGGACAAAATATACAATGTTATTTAACATTTACTAAAATTATTGTTATGTTTAAAAACATTGCTTAGTAAATATACCCAGGTGTAAAGAACAGTGTTCTGGAGAATTTTACCTTGTGTTTTACCATCACACAGTGCTTCTATAAAATTGAATCATATATTTGATATAGAATAAAAGTGAATTAAGGCGTGTAGAAAGTTATGGCTTCAAAAGTCAGAGAAACTGATTTCAAACCAATGAGCCTGGGCTTTTTTATTAAGAAATGATGCTATATAATATTGACTCATTTGAAGAAGTTAAATAAAATAACAATAATAACAACAAAAGAAACATTTACTTTCCTTTCTATAAAACCAGCACTATATTAGAGAGCTCTAAGAAAATAACAAAATATTCTTCATCCACAGATGCTTCCAGACTACTAATAAAGCCAATTAAGCTCAGCAATATTCTGTTCTGTTTCAAGTGGGTGCAATGAATTCTGCTAGGCACTTTGAGTAATGTAAAAAGGAATGATATACTTTCTCTACCCTCTAGGAGATCTCAATTTACTGGCAGGGGGGGTGGGAGGAAAATAAAGAAGAGAGAACTCTAATGAGTAATGTAGTGAAACAAAGAAATTGCAACAGGAGAACAAGGAAGGTGAATTTAATTCTGAGACCAGTGATTAAAATGTGGAAATATACTCTTATACAGGGTCTTGAACAATAAATTGATACTTACCAGGAAGAGATTAGCCGGGTGGCATGAACAGAGGACAAATGCAAGGTCTTCCAAGGGAAATGAGTAGAATGAGGACAAAGAAATGGGAAAGTACATTCTGCAAGCCAGGAGTGATAGACTGTCTACTACATCTTGGGCCTGGTATGTGTGTGTGTAATGTGCATATGTGTAGCAGTAGTGTGAGTTTACGGAGAAGGCGATGGCACCCCACTCCAGTACTCTTGCCTGGAAAATCCCATGGACAGAGGAGCCTGGTAGGCTGCGGTCCATGGGGTCGCGAAGAGTCGGACACGACTGAGCGACTTCCCTTTCAATTTTCACTTTCATGCATTGGAGAAGGAAATGGCAACCCACTCCAGTGTTCTTGCCTGGAGAATCCCAGGGACGGGGGAGCCTGGTGGGCTGCCGTCTATGGGGTCGCACAGAGTCAGACACAACTGAAGTGACTCAGCAGCAGCAGCAGCAGCAGCAGCAGCAGCAGCAGCAGCAGCAGTGTGAGTTTAACAACTGTAGTCTAAGATTTTAAAAATATGGTTGAACCACCTGATTTGTCTTATTTGCTAAGTTCTCTGGTATAAATGTCCTTGGTGGTCAAGTTACCAAAGTGACATCACTGATACAGAATTGGGGTGAGATGCATTCTGTTGATTCTACATATAAACTAGCTCCAGCTTATTACTGTGTTTTCATTTATGTGTGGTGCTGTTGTTGTTCAGTTGCTAATTCATGTCCAGCTCTTCGTAACCCCATGGACTACAGCATGCCAGGCTTTCTTGTCCTTCACTACCTCCTGAATTTTGCTCAAACACATGTCCATTGAGTCGCTACAGGAACTTTATCACCTTGGCCACTTAGCAGGCTAGAAAAATAAAAGAAGTAAAAAAGTAAATAAAAAAGGTACCACTTCTTAAAAAAAGAATTCTTTTTAGAAGTCCCATCCACACCTCTATTCACACCACATAGTCCAAATCTTAGTCACATTGAGTATATAAATGTAAGAGAGACTCTGGAATTTTATGTATTGTAAAATTGTAACCTGAAATAAAAATCATTAAAGAGCTATAAAGTAGATCTGTAAATATAGGAGATATGTGAAAGCAATTTGCAGCCTCTGCCACCAGATATAATGGTAGAAAAATAAATTAGAAAACATATCAGGGTCAGAACTAAACATCAACACAGGCAATTTAATACTACTCTATACCTACCACTATCAGATGTCCAGCTTTATTACATTTCGTGAAACTACTTGCCACTGTTGGAAAGGATATTTGACTAGCAATACAAAGACTTTGTTAACTTAAATACTCAACTGTCTTATAAGACATAATTAATGAAAAACTAAAGATTATGAAGATTTTGAAGACTACAAATTCAATGGGTTTCCCTGATAGCTCAGTGGTAAAGAATCTGCCTGCATTGCAGGAGATTCAGGTTTTGATCCTGGGGTTGGGAAGATTCCCTGGAGAATGTAATGGCTACCTGCTATAGAATTCTTGCCTGGGAAATCCTTTGGATTGAGGAGCCTGGCAGGCTACAATTCATGCAGTCCCAAAAGAGTCAAACACAGTATAGCAACTGAACCACCACCATCATGTCTACCCATACATAAACTAAAATTTCGCTTTTGTCCCACTAAAATGAAACCAATAAATGATGTCTAAGATAAAGAGAGTTTGTTCCACTGTTTTAGTATGGCACTTGGCAACTAGAAGGTTGGCTTACAAGCAGAAAGTATTATGGAGATTGTGGAAGTGGAGGCAAAGAAGAAGGAGAGTCAATAGGATAAAAAACAGAAGGAAAGATGGCACTTTTCAACTACACAATGATGGAAAGGAAGTCCATGTGAATTTTTGACTATATAAGAGTAAAATTTTATTTCCAGTTAACATTTTACTCAAAGTACTTAATGTTTTTGTTGTAAGTGAGCTTTTAAACATGCAGTCACTGGAGGTGCTTGAGAAAAAAAAAAAAAAAAAAAAAACAAAGTTTAGGTTTCAGCTTAGAAAGCTTATTCTGGGAGTAAACTGCAGAACTCATGTATCATGAATAAGGGGACATTGGAGGCAAGTCAATTGGCCAGAAATCTAACCCAACAATTCAGGAAGGAAATAATTGGATTCAAATTAATGCAATAGTATTAGGTGGCTCAGTAGTAAAGCATGTCCTAATGTAAATTAGGAAACACAGAAGACACAGGTTTGATCCCTGGGTCAGGAATATCCCCAGCAGAAGAAAATGGAAAATCACTCCAGTATTCTTACCTGGATAATCCCATGGACAGAGGAGCCTGTTGGGCTATAGTCCATGGGATCCCAGAGAGCCTGACATGACTGAGTGACTTGGCACACACTCACATTATTACAAGGGGAAGGAGGAAGTGAAAAATTGTGTCAAGTTGTATCACTAGGATTTGCAAGTAATTACCTAAGGGAATTTGAGGAAAATGTATGTAAATTTTCCCATATAGAATACTGGTTGTTTAACAAGATAGAAAATGCATTGGAAAGAAAATATTTGTGGAGAAAGAGGTACAATCAAATTGAGTAATATTTATTGTTGAGTGAAGGTGAAGTCGCTCAGTCGTGTCCGACTCTTTGCGACCCCGTGGACTATAACCTACTAGGCTTCTCTGTCTGTGGGATTCTCCAGGCAAGAATACTGGAGTGGATTGCCATTTCCTTCTCCAGGGTATCTTCCCGACCCAGGGATCGAACCCGGGTCTCCTGCATTGGAGGCAGATGCTTTAACCTCTGAGCCACCAGGGAAGCCCCTGTTAAGTATTTGTTAAATATTACAAATATAGGCACTATTTAATTTCTGAAAAGATAAATGTAGGTATTTATTCAAGTTGGAAAACACCTGCTAGAAGACAATTTTAAAGAAAAATATGTGGCAGAAAAGAGAATGAGCTAAGACTGGAATTTGAGGTCATCTTCACTATAAAGATTAACACAGAAGGGAAGATTAACACAGCAGCACAGAAACTAGCAAGCAGTATTGAAAGTTACGGGCTTCCCGGGTGGGTCTAGTGGTAAAGAGTCTGCCTGCCAAAGCAGGAGACACAAGAGACTTGGTTTCTACTCTTGGGTTAAGAAGATCCCCTGGAATAAGAAATGGCAACCTGTTCCAGTACTCTTCCCTGGAAAATTCCATGGACAGACGAGTCTGGTGAGCTGCAATCTGTGGAGTTGCAAAAAGAGTCGGACATGACTCAGAACACACACACACTGAAAGTTATAGGAACAACTCATCTGCCTAAAATATTAAATTTTGAATGCTCTTCTAATCTGTATCTTTTTCTCATAAGAAAATTAAAGGCAAATATTAGAGAAAAAAAATAATGATGATTAAGTCCATCAGGGCTTTTGATTGCATGCTTCAAACAATGATTCTAGGTTCCAAAGAAAAATCAAAGGTTTAGAGGAAGGACAGGAAACTAGAGGCAGATACAAGAACTGATTACCTGGTGTTCAACAAGAACAGAAGACAGTGCCCATGTAGTGGCCCCTACAGTGTTTGCCTCTGCGATAACTCTTCTTCCCTGCTCCTCCTATTCTCCAAAGTACCAGAAAAGCGATTTGTTGCCCTTCTCTACAACACGTGCTTGCCCTGTGACGGGGCTCAGAGAAGGAACTGGGAGCACGGGCAGCTTGTAGTTCTGAAGGCAGTACTGCCTCCTGTACTGCTGCACACAGTGGAGAATTTCACAGAAAGAAGTGAAGGGGGCATTTCAGGGACACTATGAATGCTCATAACATGCTAAGGGTTTATATTAAGCCACACACTGAACTAAAGAATTAAAATGCATGCCCTGAGATAATTATCACAATTGATATGGCTTTATTATTCTTAATGTACAGAGTACGACATTAAAGTTCAGAGAGATTAAATACTCTAAGTGACACAATTTATAAATGAAGCAAGAATGAAAACTCAGCAAGTTCAGCTCAATAAATGAATTACACCAGATTTAAGGCTGTTGTACTTTAATGCTTCTCTATATTATTAACTTGCCTTGGAAAATTCAGCTAATTAGAGACTGAGTTGTAACTTAAAAGAGTTAACAACTATCAGTATCAGGGGGTGCGTTATAAAATATTTTCTCCAGGTACTTGGAAATAATGGAAATCAGAATTAGTGCTCAGGCCAAATTATGAATTGAAAATATAATTAATGAGGGAATAAATAGGAAATTAAGTGACACGTCTCTGTTTCCTCCAAATTTTGCTCGAGATCCAGTTGATGCTAGTGGTAAAGAACCTGCCTGCCAATGCAGGAGATGTAAAAGACTGGAATTCAATCCCTTGGTTGAGAAGATCCTCTAGAGGAGGGAATGGCAACCCATTCCAGCATTCTTGCCTGGAGAGTCCCATAGATAGAGGATCCTGGTTCATAGGGTCACAAAGAGTCAGACAAGACTGAAGCAACTTAGCATGCACACATCTTAAGATTACAAAAACTACTGGTGCTGCAAGGTCAGGTGATATCCCTGTCTATCACTTAATTGAGAGTATGGAAAAGGAAGCAAGAGTATTGAACAAAAAAGTTTACATGGTGGACATTTATTTGGGAAAGGGTTGAATCCTAAACATTTTTATTTCCCCCTGTTTATTGGGATGTGAGAATGCCTGCTATCTTCCTCCTTACTTCCAATCAAGAAAGGGGTGATTTTTAAAAGAAGTAGTTCCCTCTTACACTGTTGGTGGGAATGCAAACTAGTACAGCCACTATGGAGAACAGTGTGGAGATTCCTTAAAAAACTGCAAATAGAACTGCCTTATGACCCAGCAATCCCATTGCTGGGCATACACACTGAGGAAACCAGAATTGAAAGAGACACATGTACCCCAATGTTCATTGCAGCACTGTTTATAATAGCCAGGACATGGAAACAACCTAGATGTCCATCAGCAGATGAATGGATAAGAAAGCTGTGGTACATATACATAACGGAGTATTACTCAGCCCTCAAAAAGAATTCATTTGAATCTGTTCTAATGAGATGGATGAAACTGGAACCTATTATACAGAGTGAAAGTAATTGGAAAACATGACCTGTGCCCACCAGAGAGCTAATGTGGCCATGTATGAGGACAGAATGCAGAGAGAGCAACCTGACTTCTAGATTTGGATAGCTTTTCTCAAGATTCAGGTGGACCTCATGAAAGGTAGCTGAGTTTGATTTACCTTGAAGATACTCTGGCCCAAGTGAACAAAGTGCCAACAAGAATCACATCAGAAAGACTTTTGGGAAGTGTTTGGGAAAGGTGATTGATAAGAAACTGAAACACTTTTATCAGAAAGAAATGCAATAGAAATTTATAAGAAAGATCTTCAAATATTCTTGGAAAATTCCCATAAAACAGAGCATAAAAGAAGTCTCTAGGATCAGATTTTAACCAGACTCTCTATCTCTCCTTCCCTTTGCCTCCTGGTATTATCCAGGATCTGGAGGCTAAAAGTAAAAAAGGAGAAAGAATAAAAATGAAAATGGGATAAACATGCTAATCCTGTCATGCCCCACATACTCCTAATTGTAGACATAAAACTAAGTCCTGGTGGAATTATGTGAGTTGGGTAGAGGGGGGGTGGAATTGGAGAAATAATTAAGGTTTATGTTAGACTTTACTGGGCTCTTCAATTTCTTAGAATGATATGGTGTGTCAGTAAGTGAAGCTGAGAAGAAAAATTAGGTGATATGCCTTAGTTTTTGAGTTAGGGAAGGATAATCTGATGGACCAATTTAAGAATGAGAACAACAAAAACCAATGTTGACTTCTGCTGTCTTACTATTCCTGTTCATTCAATAAATCAACTTAACACATTAAAGATCATCTGAAAAAGACAAACTGGTTCTTAGTCTGTGAAGTATGACTACTAAATAAACTGAATTCATAAACCTATCTAAATAAAGAATGGGCCAACAATGGGCAATGGACATGGACATTTCATGGAAAAAAAACACTTATTAATGGCATTTTAAAACATTCACCTAAGAAGATGAAAGAGAAATAGAGGAGGGGTAGGATAATTAAGCAAATAATTAATTACAAAAATGATCATATTGATATGTCAATATTATTTAAGTGCTTGTCACAGGAGGTACTTTGCTAAACAACATGATAGAGTCATTTATTTTAATCCTCTCAAAAGTAATGCAAAGTAAATATTATTTACATTGTACAAAACAAGAAACTGAGTCACAGAGAAGTGAGACAACTGGTCCAAGTTCATAACTATTTAATGTCATCACAGATGCCTGCAAAACTATAATAATTAAAAACTCAATTATTGGAGGAAACTACAAGTGTATCAAGTCTCAAGAAGCCAGGATAGAGACCGTGAATTTGTCTAAAAAAGGATTTAGTTTGGCCTTTTGGCCAATTGTATTATATCAAGCTAACCTAATTTTTCATTTCACTGAATCTATTACAAATTAAGTCTGATCTCATTAATGTTGTCTAAGTTGAATGCTTTTGGGGAAAAAAAAATAACTCTATTAAGCCTTAAAGACACAACTGGTGAAATGGATTAGATGTGATTATAATATGACGGATTATTTTTATAACCATATCAAGCTTATAGACTCAAATGAATATTGGACTTTACACTATACATTGTAATAAAGCTTTTCTTGTTGAATTTTTTTTCCTGTCTACTTTTGAATTTAGCTCAGAGAAGTTTTCAAGGCATATCAAAAATATCTGTATTTTAGGCAAATTATATTAACAAAATATTATATTACTGACTGATAACATGGACTTTTCCCACAATGCCTTTGGCATGCTTCTAGAATCTACTTTGTAATTGTAAATATTGAAGGCATTTCTAGGTCTCATTTGCAGATATTTTAAAAGGAACTGTTCCTTAGTTTGAATGGTGACAGGATAATCCAAAGAAACTCATTGACTACTAGGTAATTATCTTGAAAGGACAATACTCAGATATATTTTTAAAATATCAGTTATGGCATTTTATATTTATACCCTAATGACAATTTCCTAATTGAATAATTTCATACATACCTATGTATCATGATAAGGGATTGAACAATAGCCTCAATATATTAATAGCATTAGACCAAGTGATGCCACTTTGAGCTTAAATGCCGTATCCAAAAATAAACAAAATCTTACCCACTGAAAAGAAAGTATTATGCACTATTATGTTATCTATAGAATTACATGCAATTGCTTTAAACTGCCAGCAATTTGATGAAATATGAAACATTTATCAGCCTTTTGTGAACATCTTATGTCCATTTTAAAAGAAAGAAAATGACAAATAGAAAGTTGAATGACAAAGAACCATGAAACATTTAAAGAGTGCTAGTTTAGGTACTAGATTTGTGGGTGATTTTCCTGGTTGTTTCTTTTTTTTTCCCCCATTCAAATCTTTCAACATAATCTAATATCATGTATTACTAAAATGACAACATAGTAATATTCAATAACTCAATAAAAATAAGGGGATGTAATTACACAATGCTATAAAGATGAGGAGTTGGGAGAACTGAGGGCCCCTTAAAAAATGGCCTCACACAATCTGCCCTCTGACGCCCCTGATTCATGTCCTTCCCACATGCAAAATACACTCATTTCCTTTGAAAGTTTTCATATAGTATCTGCTTAAAATCCAGAATCTTGATTTTTATATCAGGTTCAGGTATGAATGAGGCTTCTTGAAATATTTCTTGAGTACTTGACCCCTACCTGTGAAAGTGCAATGACAAGTTATCTGTTTTTTCACACAATGAGCAGAAAATTGTGAGGTAGACATAGAAAAATTGTTAAAAGCATTCTTGTTTAAAAATGGAAAGAACTGGAGGGACAAAGGAATCATTGGATCATACTGATTTTGCTGTTTGGTTAGACAAATGTTGGATATTTCTTGATTAGGTTGCAATTCTCTGGAAAATGTTCTAGCTCCATTGCTTTTGTGTCTCCCTTTGGAATCTTAGTACTACCCTCTGAGTTGCCAATTCTTTTCTATTATTCTTTTAGTTACTGTTGGCTGTAAAGTAGCAATTTCAGACTCTTTCCTGCCAGTATAATTTAGGGAATCCAAGGGATTTTATTCTCTACTGTTTCTGTCTCCCTCAGAAAATGATGGTGATGTTTCTGCATGTGTAACTCTTTTAAGACATTTGTGGATCTTCTGTAAATCTTCTTTGGGACTACTGAATTTGAGAGAAGTCTCATCTGCAGATCTTTTCAACATAAATTTCTCGCTATGTTGATTTTCTGCTGAGACACAGTGTTCTGCTTCTTCTTAGAAGTGCTACTGTTTGATTGTGAGGACCTAAGATGGATAGCTTTAAAATCTTTAGAGGATTTTTGTCTTTGGCTTCATCTTTAGATCATGTGTTTTTTTGTTTGTTTGTTTTTGTTTTTTGCAGTGCTCTAGATTTGAACTTTGCTTGAAAGTCATTTCTTTATTTTAGTATGAAAAATTATTTGAAGAAGCTGAGGATATTCACAAACATTGGGTCTGTTCCCTTTATCTAACAGTTGTTTTTTTTTTTTTTAAATTTATCTATCTTGTTTCACATTTTCCAATAGGAAGCAATAAATCAGTTGGCATCTTCAAGGATTTAGTAAAAACATTAGATAGATAAATTTTGTTCAGTAGGTGGATTTGCTATTCTCCATTCAATTGTATGTCACTGCATAATAAGAACCTCTTTTCCTTTTGTTTTATATGTTTTTATATTATCATTGTTGTTTAAGCCCTTAACAGCAACTTCAAGTCTGAAATTCCATAGAGTCTTCTAACATTTTGAGCTTTTAGTTTTCTGAAAGCTCATTGCTCAGTCCCAAAACCACTTCCATAGTTTAAGTATTTATTATTGCTGCTGCTGCTGCTGCTGCTGCTAAGTCGCTTCAGTCGTGTCCGACTCTGTGCGACCCCATAGACAGGAGCCCAACAGGCTCCCCCGTCCCTGGGATTCTCCAGGCAAGAACACTGGAGTGGGTTGCCATTTCCTTCTCCATTGTGTGAAAGCGAAAATTGTAAGTGAAGTCGCTCAGTCGCATCCGACTTCTAGCGACCCCATGGACTACAGCCTACCAGGCTCATCCATCCATGGGATTTTCCAGGCAAGAGTACTGGAGTGGCTTGCTATTGCCTTCTCCGATTATTGCTACTTATTGGCAATAAAAGCATTATTAGTTATTTATTATTACATAATAATTACCAAACCTTTGATATCTCACAGTTTCCGTGAGACAGAGTCAAGAATCCAGGTGCATCTTCACTGGGTACCATTGCCATAGTTCTCTCATGAGGTTATAGGCAAATTGTTCAGTTGCAGAGATGAGTGCTTTTCTGAGTCCATGTTCATTCATTGTTTATGGAAGGCCTTGTTCCCTTACCACAAGGGCTTCTTGACTTGCATGCTTCTTTTTTTTGTTTTTTTTTTTAAATTTTATTTTTACTTTATTTTACTTTACAATACCGTATTGGAATCTGACTTCCCCTATGGTAATAAGCTAAGAAAGTGTAGGATAGAGAGTCCTCAAGTATTTATGCCCAAGTTGGAAGCCACTGTCTCATTTTGAAGTGATACTTTATTCTATCTACCACAGTCTATCTGTCAGAAGTAAGGTAATAAGTCTGTTTCATTCTCTTTTAGAATGGATTAAAGCCTTCTTAGAGCTTGACTACATTTGAAATCTCCCACCTAATTAATTCATGTGAAGTTCATGTGTGGGAAACATATCCTGAATCATTTTAAACAGTTCATAAACTTTGAGCTTGTCCCCAGAAGCAGCCAAGAAAAATTTCAATCTATACCATTAGTTTATACCATAAACAAGTCATCAACATTATCAAAATAGAAGATACAAGTAGAAAATTCAAAACCAGCTTATAAGAATTTGTTGATAGCATGTTATGCCAAAAATGGTTTTTAATGATTAAAATTATTATGTTGGGCTTTTTGCATAATTAAATGAGCTAAAGGATGAAGCACAGTTGGAATCAAGATTGCTGGGAGAGATATCAATAACCTTATAAATGCAGATGATTCCACCCTCAGAAAGCGAAGAGGAACTGAAGAGCTTCTTGATGAAAGTGGAACAGGAGAGTGAAAAAGTCGGATTAAACTCCACGTTCAAAAAAACTAAGATTATGGCTTCCAGTCTCATCACTTCATGGCAAATAAATCAGAAAACAAAGGAAAAAGTGACAGGTTTTATTTTCTTGAGCTCCAAAATCACTGCAAATGGTGACTGCAGCCATGAAGTTAAAAGACAATTGCTCCTTGGAAGAAAAGCTATGACAAACCTAGACAGTATATTAAAAAGCAGAGATACTATTTTGCCAGCAAAGGTCCATCTAGTCAAAGCTATGGTTTTTCCAATAGTCATGTATGAATGTGAGAGCTGGTCATACAGAAAGCTGAGTGCTGAAGAACTTTGGCCACATGATTTGATGAATCAACTTATTGGAAAAGACTCTAATGCTGGGAAAGATTGAAGGCAGGAGGAGAAGGGGTCGACAGAGGATGGAATGGTTGGATGGCATCACCAACTCAATGGATGAGTTTGAGCAAGCTCTGGGAATTGGTGATGGACAGGGAAGCCTAGTGTGCTCCAGTCCATGGCATTGCAAAGAGTTGTACATGACTGAGCAGATAAATCAAACTGAACTGAATAAATAGTAATCATATCTATTACTACTATTATCATTGTTAGTAATTATTTTTATCATTAATGAATAGATACGTACTGTTTTTAAAAATACAAAAGCCTTTTAAAATATTTGTTAAATAAGTACATTTAGTCTTTTTAAATAGATTTTAAATTGTCCTGCAAGTGTAGGTTGCAGAATAGGTGGTATTTAAGTCATATTTGAACAGATATTATCTTTTGCAATTTAAGACCAGCACATATCTGTGACTTATGCCTGAATTTTTCAAACACATGTAAAGAACAATCTACTTTATGAATTCACGTGATGAACTCATAACCTAAGTTTAAAAAGGACAATGAAGCATAAAATACATAGTGTCAATATAGAAAACCATATATATTGCAGGTACATAGCTTGCTGAATTTTCACACACTACTGACATAAGGTGTACACACATTTAGAAAACATTATCTCTAATCCAGAAATTCTTGAGCATCTTTGTAGTCTCACAAAGGAACACACTCCCACAAAAGTACTCTCTGTTTGTGAACACACTCTCACAAATTCTCACACTCCCACAACAGTAACCTACTGCTTACTTTTCTTATGTCTTAAACTGTAGACTCATTTTGCTACTTTTGAACTTTGTATAAGTTTATACACTTTGGTGGACTTCCCTGGTAGCTCAGATGGTAAAGAATTTGCCTGCAATGCAGGATACCCAGGTTCGATCTCTGGGTCGGGAAGACCCAGACTTTTTGTATATATACCAGATGTGGAATTGTTGCTTGAGATAGGGTTACAGCATGAGCAAGGAGTCCTCGTGAAGAAGATTAATAATTTGTTAAGGACTTCCCAGGGGTCAGAGTGGGAAAGAATCTGCGTGCCAATCCAAGGGATGCAAGAGGCAAGAGACACCATTTCGATCCCTGGGGCGGAAGATCTCCCGGAGTAGGAAATGACAACACACTCAGGTATTCTTGCCTGTAAAATCCCATGGACAGAGATGGCTACAGTCTGATGCAATTAAGCACAGCCAGATGAAAGAAGAATCCAGAAAGCTAGATAGCTCTCTATCTACCATGTGATGATACAAGAAGTCAGTTGCCTGCAGCCCAGTAAATATCTCTCCCCAGAATTTAACCATGCTGGTATGTTGATCTTAGCACTCTGTCTCACTTTATGTCATTTTGTTATAACAACTCAAACTACGGCAATCAATTGCAGTTGTTTTTGTGTTTTTTTTTTTGTTTTTTTTTTTTTTTTTACTTTATTTTACTTTACAATACTGTATTGGTTTTGTCATACATCAACATGAATCCGCCACGGGTGTACACGTGTTCCCAATCCTGAACCCCCCTCCCAACTCCCTCCCCATACCATCTCTCTCTCTGGGTCATCCCAGTGCACCAGCCCTAAGCATCCTGCATCATTTTATATTTTATTAACTTTATTTTACTGAAAATTTATTTTTATCTTATAATGGATTTAATTTGTATAAGACATAAGTCCAGTGTCTTGATGGAAGTATTTCCAAAGAATGTGAATATCTTTAACTTGCTAGAAAGAATTAGAAATAAAGACTAAAGAATAATAGCTTAATTATACAATGGTATGAGAATATTTGTTTAATGAAGTTTATCTTAGATGGTACAAAAAGAATATAAAATAAATGTTTTTACCTTATGCTTATATAATACATTAATTCTTTTGCGATAAACACTATTCATTGCACACACACAATTTTGTCTGCAAAGTTCACCAAAAACGTCATTTTTTTTTGGCAAGGTTTGCTAAAGTTCAAAGTGTCGCAAAGAGTCAGACATGACTAAGTGACTACGCACACATACATGCTGAAAGAAATTTCAATGCTTCTTTTTTCCTTTATTTTAGTTATATCTTAAAATAAGAAAAAACCTAGGAAGATGCTCAACTTTCCATTATATTCATAGTATTGTGTGAAGCTGAGATTTTGACAGTTGTATTTCTCCAAAGAAAAGCTTTTTGAGGATTTTTGGGTTTCCCAATGGTTTAAGGGGGGGAATCCAAAAAAATAATTTTAATGGGAGCAAATAGTCATGAAATTTCACTAATAAATACAAAAATTCAAAGTCATATTGTTTCTTATCTCACTCACTATTTCTAAACTATGCATGCTAAGTTGCTTCAGTCTTGTCTGACTCTTTACGACCCTATGGACTAGAGCCTGCCAGGCTTCTTTGTCCATGGGATTCTCCAGGCAAGAATACTGGGATTTAACTAAGTATATGAAAAACTAATGTCCACAAAAACCCTGTAAATGGATGTTCATTTATAGTAGCTTTAAAAACAACTGTCAAAATGCCAAAACAACCAAGACTCCCTTCAATATGTGAATCAGTAAACAAACTGGACATTTTGAGTGTTAATCCAAAAAATGGAATATTAATGATAAAACTAGCTACTTAGTCACAAAAAGATGTGGAGAAATCTCCAATACATAGTGCTAAGTGAAAGAAGCCAGTCTGAAAAATCTATGCATTATATGATTTCAACAATATGACTATGAAAAAGGCAAAACTATGGCAACAATGAAAAGAGCACTGATTGCCATACGTACAGGGAAAGTGGGGTGAGATAAGTAGATGGTACACAGATTTTTAGGGCATTAACATTATCTCATATGATACTGTCATTGTGGATACATAACATGAAGCATTTTCCAAGGCTAACAGAATATGCACCACAAAGAGGGAGCCTTAATATAAACTGTGGGCCTTTTAGTTAATAATATTGTGTTAACATTAGTGCATTCATTGCAACAAATATATGACACTAATGCAAGGAGGAAAAAAAAAAAAGAATATTGGAGTGGGCTGCCATTTCCTCCTCCAGGGATCTTCCTGACCCAGGGATCAAACCCACGTCTCTTATGTCTCCTGCATTGGCACGGGGTTTCTTTACCACTAAAGCCACAAGAGAAATCTATTTCTAAAGCATACCCAAGCCCAAACATTTAATTCTCCAATACACATAGAAATGATCACTGCAAAGTGTAAATTCACCATTAAATGTATTTGTAAATAGTAAAACAAGTTGCAAATTTTATAGGGAACAAGATCTGTAGATTTATTACTCAGAGATTTTCTGAATTCTTGAACTTAAGACATTAAGTTCTAAGCCATTTATGAAATTAAGAATGTTGAGATTTATCTTACTTTCACCATTCTATTTCCCATGAAGTGATGGGACCACATGCCATGATCTTCGTTTTCTGAATGTTGATTAAGGCAACTTTTTCACTCTCCACTTTCACTTTCATCAAGAGGCTTTTTAGTTCCTCTTCACTTTCTGCCATAAGGGTGGCGTCATCTGCATATCTAAGGTTATTGATATTTCTCCTGGCAATCTTGATTCCAGCTTGTGTTTCTTCCAGTCCATCGTTTCTCATGACGTACTCTGCATATAAGTTAAATAAGCAGGGTGATAGTATACAGCCTTGACATACTCCTTTTCCTATTTGAAACCAGTCTGTTGTTCCATGTCCAGTTCTAACTGTTGCTTTCTGGCCTGCATACAGATTTCTCAAGAGGCAGGTCAGGTGGTCTGGTATTCCTGTCTCTTTCAGAATTTTCCACAGTTTATTGTGATCCACACAGTCAGTGGAAGCAGTGTCAGACTTTGTTTTTTTGGGCTCCAAAATCACTGCAGATGGTGACTGAAGAAGTTAAATAAGCAGGGTGACAATATACAGCCTTGACGTACTCCTTTTCCTATTTCAAACCAGTCTGTTGTTCCATGTCCAGTTCTAACTGTTGCTTCCTGACCTGCATACAGATTTCTAAAGAGGCAGGTTAGGTGGTCTGGTATTCCCATCTTTTTCAGAATTTTCCACAGTTTATTGTGATCCACACAGTCAAAGGTTTTGGCATAGTCAATAAAGCAGAAGTAGATGTTTTTCTGGAACTCTCTTGCTTTTTCCATTATTCAGCGGATGTTGGCAATTTGATCTCTGGTTCCTCTCTACTTGTGGTTAATTCATGCTGATGTATGACAAATCAAACCAATATTGTAAAGCAATCAATTAAAAATAAATAAAATTAAAAAACAAGCAACAGATCAAACAGAAAGGTGCACCACAGCTTCCGCAGGTGCTTTTCTCTTCACGTCTTCCTCAGTCCTCACAAAGGTCACCCCGACCACAGCGTCCCTTTGCCCTTTTTCTCGGGCCTTGACTCCACTGGGCTCCTAACCGGCCGAGGCTGTCCATCTTCCACCATCTGGATTGGCTTGATGACCTTGCTTCACCCCTCACCCCGCCCATCCAGCCCTGTCCCCACATGACACATCCTGGGCCCCTCATCCAACCAACAGCCACCCTCCAACCACACGGGACCTTCACCTTCCCTGAAACAGGGGGCGGTGGTGTTGGCCCCACCGGGTTCTTGTCCTGCAGCCGCCTGCGAGCTGTTCCCTGCTCCGATGGGACTCAGCACCCCAGGGGGCCCACTCCTCACCCCAGTGCAGCCAGTGCCACCTGATGACTCGCAGTCCTGAGAGGGAGAGCACCCCAGCCTCAAGGGGGCCATTCCTGAAGCGTGATGCTCGCCCTGGGCTCCCTGCCCCCTGAAGCGGGTGGAGCTGGTCTCAGCTGAACCCACACTTGTCCGCCCCCGCCCCACCCCCTCCACCTCCGGCCTGAGGCTTGCCCTCTGCTCATCACCTGAAGTAGGATGCCCTCCTTCCTAAGAGAGTTGGAAACAGACTCCAGCGCGGGGGTCTCACCGGCTGGATAGAGGTGGGGACTTCCTCCGAGGTCACAGGTTGGGGACAGAAGTCAGGCAGGTACATCGGCGGGTGCAAATCTCTGCATTTTTCCAGGAGGATGGGATCCGTGAGCATGAGGACGCAGAGCTGGGGTGGCAGCCAAGTGCCATCCACCCGCTGAAGAGACAAAATGACAGACGGACTGGCCAACAGTTTAAATACAAGTATGGATGCAGTTGTACCCACACCTCGCCTCCCACAGCAGGCAAAGAGCTCCTCACTGGGGCAGCTGGGGGTCAGACACAGGATGACACAGCTGCCATGTCAGCCACCTGGCAATGGCTCACGGACAGAGTAGCCACACGTGACCCCGCAGCATGGGCGCCAGGCCCCAAGGCCGGTCAGACACGATCAGTGCAGGAGGACAGCCTGCCAGCCAGGGACAGCGCTGAGCCCCAGCATGGAGTGCCCTTGAGGGAGTCCAATCAGCCACTTTTTAGCAAGTCAGTTCAACAGGACACCCCCACCCTGGAAGGGACAGGGTTCCACTTGACCAGGATGGACACAGAGTCTGGGCATGGGCTTGCTCTCATCACAGGCACGTGGCTACACTTCTTAGCAAGTCAGTTCGACAGGACACCCCCACCCTGGAAGGGACAGGGTTCCACTTGACCAGGATGGACACAGAGTCTGGGCATGGGCTTGCTCTCATCACAGGCACGTGGCTGCCATCAGAGGGCTTACAGAGGTTGGACCCTCAGCCTGGGGATTGGGGGATGAGGTTCACTGGACCTCGGGAGCATCCTCATGGCAGAGGGCCTTTGCCCCCTCACCTCTCCTTGAATGGACACACATGCACACATCTGCACACACACACATACACATGCACAAACTGTTCCAAACTGTCCATAGTTGAGTGGACCACACACAGAGGGAAAAGCTTCATTTTTCCTTTGCCAGACGTCTATATAGTCAGACTCACCTCACCTCTGAATTCACGGGTCTACTCCCGGACTGCAGGCCTTGGGGTCTCTGCAGACGCTGTGGAGGAGACGGTGAGGGTCAGGCTCCAGGGGAGTGGCCCAGGGCTCTGCTGTCAGCCCACTGCCGCACAAAGACGGGAGCCACGGACCTGGAACTATGACACAGAGTGAGTGTTCTATGCGGGCCACAGAGAAGGACTGAGGACTCATGGGTCAAGTCAGAGAGTGCTTCTCTTTAAAATGAAAATAAGACACAGTCTCCAAGGTCGATGCTATTACCATCCCGAAACTCAGGAAGACAAGAGCCACAGGCAACTTCACCCAAACCCATGTCCGTTGAGTTGGTGATGCCATCCAACCGTCTCATCCCTGTCAACCCCTTCTCCTCCTGCCCTCAATCTTCCCCAGCATCAGGATCTTTTCTTTTTTTTTTTTTTTTTTTGCTGTTTAGATACCATTTTTATAAAAAGAAACAATTATTTGTGAAGATTTAACAAAACAAAGAAGCTTGTGCTTGGGGTATTAGGCTAATGGAGAAGTAATAAAATCCGTCTATACAGTTAGAAATCATTTTTTTTTTTAATTTTGAGGAAGATATCAGCTTTGAGAGCAAATTTAATCTTTTCTTTTTGTCTCTCAGGAGAGCTAAAGTTGAAATGGGAAGATCATAGTTTCTGGAGTTAGATAGCAGTGAATTCATATCTTGGCTGTTCATAATAACTGAATGAATTTCTAAGTGTTGCCTCTTCTGCTTTATCTGTAGACTTGGGGTAATCTTGCCTACCTGGCACGATTCAGGGTTGTCACAAAGAGTACATAAGATAATACATGCAAAAGAGTCAGGTGCATGAGAGATACTCAACAAAGGCTGGTTCTTTCCTCCACTTAAAAATATACTTTTTAAAAAATATGCCTTTTCTCTCAATTTTTATGGTCATCATCCTGATCTAAGACCCCCTCACCTCCTCTCTTGCTGGACTTTCAGAACAGCTTTTTGTTTCATTCTTTGCTATTATCTTTACAGCTTTTACTCTGTAGTATACCCAGTAAGCCCCTCTAGAAAGCCCCTCAATCTTCCCCAGCATCAGGATCTTTTCAAATGAGTCAGCTCTTCACATCAGGTGGCCAAAGTATTGGAGTTTCAGCTTCAACATCAGCCCTTCCAATGAACACCCAGGACTGATCTCCTTTAGGATGGACTGGTTGGATCTCCTTGCAGTCCAAGGGACTCTCAAGAGTCTTCTCCAACCCAGCGCCTCTACTTAGTAAAAAAGCCAGAAAAGTGAATAAAGCAGATCCAGTGTAAAACACACAGGCTCTGATGCAGGAGGAACCCCCAGCATACCGCAGGCGTGAGGGGCAGCCACCACAGCAGCCGAACTGCCTGAGGAAGATGGCGCAGGAGGCATGCTGGTCGGAGCCCTGCGTCCCCACAGAGACGATAGTGGCCCACCCTGGGGGTTTCGGGGAGAGAACTCGGAGCCCCGCGGGCCTGGGAGGGACCACAGAGTGCAGGTCTGCGCTGCAGAGCAGTCGCAGTGGTAATTTAATTTGCTCTCAGGACGACTGCAGGAACAGCTACCCTGTCGGCACAGCTCATTTTCCGAAACAAAACTTGGTGACGGAGATCAGGATCTGACAGACGGTTCACTTCTGGGCGTTTGAAGGACACGCCTTCAGAATCTCCCGGGAGGGCAGAGCTCACTTTTAGGAACCGAGATGTAAACACAGCTGTAAACAGACAATCCTACCTTCCAAAGAGAGTCCCTTCCTTCAGTGCCACAGGCTAAGACCACGTGCACAGAGCCCAGCGCCTAAGGGCCACACACAGTAGGTGCTTAATAACAGCATTGCAATGAGCAAATGACTTACTATTTATCTAACAGGCCACAAAAATGGGCAGGGACGGTAAGAAGATGACAGTGGCTGAGCCAATCACAACCACCTTAGAGCCCCAATGCTGGTTATATCTCCCGACCAGGGTGCAATATTTTTCTGGGGGATTAAGAGTAAGACTGATCTCAGGGTGAGTTTCTTTGGAGACTTTACTGCCACTCTGTGGAGACCAGTCTGACTGGTACTAAGTCTCTTAGGGTCCTTTGGATACAAGCAGCTGGAACAGAGCTTGAGAGAGTCCCCCAGTAACATCACCAAGACAAGCCTGACCGGCGAGCAGGATGGACGTTTCCAAGGTCTCCAGGAACAGTGGTGGGCGTCTTAGTCCACGCACGTGTCTCCATCCACTGCCCCCTCCTCACAGGCATGAATCTGGGCCCCATTCCCTCCACTCAGCCAAACCTTTGGGACCAGAAAACAAAACCACAGTGACTCGTTTCTGAAGAAAGTTTTAGGCATCAACTAGGGCACTTCAGAGACACACCCATCAGGAAAGAGGATAAATATGGATCTTCAGCTTAATTCAGGCCCAAAGGAAAAACTAAGGCTTGGGGTCTGGTTTGAATTCACTGAGTCTTTGTCTAGAAGGGCCTGTATTTGGGGATACTTTTCTACCTTGACTCTTTCTTTTAACCATGGGTGACCTTCTCCTTTCCTTGAACTTGCACAGGACGTTTCCTTACTTAAATGAGGCTGTTTGATCCCAAATTGCCTCAACTAGTGAGGGTCCCCATGGCCCACTGATAGGCACAGTAGTAAGCTGGAACTCACCAACACCTCTTGAGATTATTGTTTTTGACAAAAATTAGGTTTTTATTGTTACTTTTCATTCAGTCACCAGGATGCTCATTTTGATTAAGGAATTTTCTTTTGGAGAAGCAATCCTTCCAGACTCTGAGGAGACTAGAGACAGATGAAGAGAAAAAACAGAGGCAGAAGAGAGTTAAGGAGGTTTCATGGAGAACTGGCAGAAGGCGATGGCACCCCACGCCAGTACTCTTGCCTGGAAAATCTCATGGATGGAGGAGCCTGGTAGGCTGCAGTCCATGGGGTCACGAAGAGTTGGACATGACTGAGCGACTTCACTTTCACTTTTCCTTTCATGCATTGGAGAAGGCAATGGCAACCCACTCCAGTGTTCTTGCCTGGAGAATCCCAGGGCCGGGGGAGCCTGGTGGGCTGCCATCTATGGGGTCGCACAGAGTCGGACACGACTGAAGCGACTCAGCAGCAGCAGCAGCAGCATGGAGAACTCCAAGTGGGAAAGAAACGCTTTTAAAAGGGAGGAAGTTGTTTCTATGGTTTTCCAGAATCTATGTAACATGTGCAAAGATGGAGCTAGAAAACAAACACGGCCTCCGGAGAACCTCTGCTCTGTGCTCAGAACCCAAACACGAGAATCAACACAGTTATTCCAGTCCCCTGCCCTGAGCTTAGCCCCATAGATAAACACACAGACACCCTCACCACGTGTGTTGATCCACAGACTACAACCAAGGCACATTCTTACATCCATGTTCAGCACTTACGAGGCTATTTGAACTGGCCTCGATGGGCTCATACAGACCCACCTCCACTTTGGAGCTCTTGTGCCCACAGGATAACCAAGGTGGTCTGGGAACAAACCCCTAGCTTGAACGTTTCAAGTAACCACACAGCAGCAAGAGGTAGTCTGCCTTCCTGTGCAAGAAAACTGACGGTGAAGTAGGATTCACTTGCAGCCCCAGGTACCTTCCAAGGGCAAGTGCTTCTCCAAATTTAATCCCTACAAGAATCACCTAAACAGCCACTGAAAATTCAGACTCCTACACCTGCTCTACATACCCGACTCTGTAGCTTTGGTAAAGGGCTCAAGAAATGGCATTTCACAGATGTTGGTGGTAGTTCATGTGCAGCTGGTACTCGGGGCTCTGAGAAACCCAGGATAGCTCTACACTGCACCCCACCACTCCCATCTCCCCAGGACCAGCATGCTACCTCTAGGGGAGACACTCAGCACGCTCACGTGCTCGTGTCCGAAGCATGGGTGCTGAGAACACAATGGACTGGAGATCAAGTAGACGGCCCAGGGGGCAGTAACCCTGGGAAGAAGGGCCGTGGGGCCCCGGCTTCTGCACCCCAGGCTGGCACACGTCTTCCCCTGCAGAGGCCATGGCTGGGGGTGGTCTTCCCCTTGACCCCTCCTTGCAGACAACGAGGGGCTCTGGGAGGCAGACCTCTCGGCCACAAGGCACGGAAGTGGCTGGAGTTGGGAGAGGAGGTGCTGACCCAGTCCACCATCCATAGCACCCAATGTGGTCCCCCTGACAACAAGACCTTGTAGGGTGACGGGGCTGCAAGCTACGTGGTGGGCGCCTTGACCATGATGGATGAAATATGCCAAGAGCTGGCTCCGCAGCATGCCCGCGCAAGCAGCATCGATGCCATATTTTGGACCTTTCTGGGTGGGGCGAAGGGACTGCAAGGTTTTCTTTAGCTTCCTCTTGCTAGCCACAACATAGTTGACTCAGACAGAAGCCAAGAAAAGAGGTGATGTGAGCATGAAGCTCCTGGGGCTGTGAAGACAGGAAGGAATGGGGACGACAGGTGCTCTGCCCGCGCCGACGCTGGGAGCCTCTCAGGCAGTGAGAACACGCGTCTCCCTGCCCTCGGCTCAGCCTCTGAGAAGGACGGCTGAAGCTGCAATCAAGGCCCTGGATTAATGGAGCTTGAACAACTTCAAACACTGCTGAACAAGTTCTGACAACCTCTTGTGAAGTTTCTCCTCTACCGGCTGGGTAAACAGCACACTGTCTCTTTAACTGATTTTATTTTTTTTTCTTTTCTTTTCTTCTTTTTTTTTTTTAGTTTAAAGATTACATTTAATATCTATTTCCCAGCAGTGTACAAACTGACATCATCTACTCATAAAAGCGGAATGCTTTGCTTTTTTAAGCTTCAAGCTGAATAACAAATTGCCACAGATGACAGCATAAAAGAATAACAGAATGGAATCAAAAGAAAATTCATTGTCAACAGAAACCCCCTGCTGAGGAATTTCAATTTCATATATCTAATTATCCCTGTCAGTTGGAAGAACTGACAAAAAGCATTCTTTGTTCTCGTCTGCCTCCCGCATCTCACTCTCAATTAATTCCGGCATACAAATATGACTAATTGTCTTTGCAGCGCTCAAGAGCGCTGTATATAAATGTTCACGAACTGAAAATGATTTGCAGGGTATTCACGCACTGATTTATGATATCTGAACACAATAGACATGCATAATTCAGGTGACCACGTTCGCACCCTCCCACACCCGTATTACAGAGATTAAGCAAGATTCTCTTTTCACGTCCCTTTTTCATATCTGCTTTGTGACAATAACTCACTTTGCACCTATTAAAAGAGGAAGCATTATATGTCTGCTGTTGCTCATTGAAATTACCATGAACAAGATTATCAGCATTTAAATAACATACGGGCAGTGAAGTGACTCGGGGAGGAGGGCGGGTGGTGGGATCGGGAAAATATTAGAGACTTTTGAAAAGCAAGACAAGATCTCTGTGTGAAGGTTAAAGTTTGAGGGTTTTATTTCAGCTTGTTGGTGTGGCTGAGGGATTTGCTTTGCGTTTTTGTTGTGTTTTCCTTCTCTTTCTTTGCCCCTCCGTCATGATCGATTATTGAAATGCTTTTCAATTAATGTAGCTAAGGCTTTCATTGTCTTCTTTAGTCAATTCAGGTAGCTTTCTCCCACTTTTCTCAACTTCAGCAACTTAAACTTTACGCTGTTTGTGGTAACATCTAAACAAATTGTAAATAGGATTCAACACGTAATAAAGGGGAAATAATATGTAAGAGGACAAAGGCTTTTGCCACTAGAAAATGCATGTTTCTAAAAATTAGGTTTTTCTCTGCTTCTTAACAAAATCATTTTTACAATTATAATTTAAAGTTAACTGTAATTCAGAAAATGAAAGTTAGAGTTCTGCCCTAATTATGGCAGCCAAGTAGTCTGTTCCAACAAATCTACAAAACTACAACATTTACTTAACTGTTACCAGATATGTGTAATTGCAGGCTTGATCTAAACATACATTTTATTATTATCTGTGCTTTTTGTTGCAAAAAATTAAAAAACGAAGCCTACTTTGGTCAGAGCTGAGTAGCCTCTTTAAAGTTTGGAGAATGAAAGCTATTCACTAACAAGTAGACATTTTTTGGAGTCTAATCATATTGTCAAGGTTACTAATAAAGGACCAATATGACATTCTAAAGGGCTTAGTATAAATTACCCCCAAAAAAAGTGCTTTTGAGCAGTGAAAGAGATTTTTTTGTGAACTGCTTCTCCTGAATTTTTTTAGTGTGGGAACTTTAAAAAGTGTGCTTCCGGGGTAATTTTTATAGGAAAAGCAGCAATTGAAGATACATGCTCTTTCCTCAGACACACACTGTCAGCAGCTGCTTACCTGCTAGAAATAGCTAAACAGCCACCAAGCTGGAGTGCTCCTCTGTTGTCTGAAAGTGCGTGGACTGGAATCCTGCCTGATGCGCAAGACCCCGGGGGCCCTCCTCCCCCAGCCCCCCTCTCTGAAAGCCCGTCTGGCTCTGTAGCACTGGCACTCCTGCTTCTGCTAAAGGCCATCTCAGGGTCCACGGAGGGCCTAGACACCGACTGTAGACTTCTATGTTCAGGGAACAAGGACTAATTTAACAATAATTCTTAAAGCATGAGCAGGGTCTCATCAAGATTTGACTTTGAACTTGAAGTTGTACGTGTAGGGCCACGGTGGACACTGTCGTGTTGGATCACAGTCTCTATTTCTATGCTTCTATATTTCCACAAGGAAAAAAAAATACATGTGTGTGTGCGTGCTCATCTAAGTACAAAAGATGCTGTGAGATAAAATGTAACTGTGGCTCAGACAGTAAAGAATCTGCCTGTGATGCAGGAGACGTGGGTTCAATCCCTGGATCAGGAAGATCCCCTGGAGGAGGAAATGGCAACCCACTCCAGTATTTTTGCCTGGAGAATCCCACGGACAGGGAGCCTGGCGGGCTATAGTCCACAGGGTCACAAAAGAGTCGGACACGACTCAGTGACTAAACAATTATCAGAACAAAATGCAACTACATTCTTGAATTCACTACTACTAAATCCAAAGGGACAACAGCTTTGAAAAAGAGGATCATATCATAAACTTAAGTGGATCTTAGGTAAAGATGAGGTGCAGGACTGACCCTCATAACAGGTCTGAGTGGAAGTGCCCACCGGTTGTTGGACAGGCACTGGGGTGTGTGTCGACATTTGGCCAAGTGTTCTCAGGGTGACTGAAGGGAAGACACGATTCTTCTCCATGTTTCCAAAACAACAAACACCTTCCTATGTGTCCCTGCAAAGCCATCCTCCCCTTTGACAGTGTAGCGGTGCTAGTTGCTCAGTCGTGTCCGACTCTGCGACCCAACAGACTATAGAACTAGGCTCCTCTGTCCATGGGATTCTCCAGGTAGGAACACTGGAGTGGGTTGCCATTTCCTTCTCCAGAAGATTTTCCCAACCCAGGGATCGAACCCCTGTCTCCTTCTTTGCAGGCAGGTTCTTTACCATCTGAGCTACAGGGAAGTCCCCCTCTTTAAAGAATGACAAATATTCATGAACTTCAGGGAAACTTTCTGAAAGCTCAAGTTATAAACTCCCAGAACAAAGCACAGACACAGTACAGTAAATTATATCTCAAGGGAAAACCTGTTTGTTTTCAGAAGATATCTTGGGTGACCAAACAGAGTGCTCAGTTTGAGACAGAAGCATCTCTGGTCAGAGGGAGACTGGCGCAGCTGCGGGACTAGGGGCTCGGGGAGCCCTCTCCTGCCTTCCATCCTGAAGGCAGTGTGGCTCCCACCTCCACAGCCTGAGCCTGACCTTGGTGTGAAACTGCAGTGTGAACTGGAGTCTGGAGTGGCTAGAGAACTGGGCCTCGAACTGTCCAGTGTGCCCGGAGCAGAAGGCCCAGTGAAGCAGGGAGGCACTGGGTGGCGGCCATCAGCAGTGACAGGAGAGCCAAGGAGGGTGGGGAGGGGCAGGGGTGACAGTGGACAGGAGCCCCCCTGACTCCCCCAGCTGGGGGCCACTTAGACTCCACCCCAAGGACCTTGTTTACTGAGAGCCTCCCTTTGATGGTCGGCCTTGTATTATAGAGATGAGGACTTTAAATCAAACTGCACTTCCTTTCAAAGCTAGTGAAACTCTTATAGGTTTTGTATTGCCAAGCTGCTTCATCACTTTCTCTGCCAAGATTTTTAAAAATTTAAGATGGTAATAGAACAATTGATTGCTGGGTCCCTCCAGGACATATTGTATTATGACTGTTACCAACACGAGGACTGAGTGTCCGAATCCCAGCAAACTAAGACCAAAGCTGGGGAGGAGCCCAGGCTATGTTGCAGGTTTTCTTAAGGTGCCAGCAATTCTCATGCAACTGACTCCATTTTGGAATTTCATCTCAGAATGTAGGCAGAGACAGGATGCTGTTCTCCCAAACAGGTGTGGCTGAGGGACTGGTGAGCACAGGGACAAGAGATGACCCATATCTGCCTCTGGGAGATGTCAGCTGCTTGATGCAGGCGCCAGCAGAGCAGCTCTGGGTCCCTGGGGATCAACAGCTGATGATGCTCTGCACCCACATCGGTGCAGATGTGGTGGCCCTGCATCCTCCTGGCCAGCGCCTTCCCAAGGGCAGCACACACATGCCCTCATACACTGAGTGCATGAGTAACTCAGTGCTCAGTCGCTCAGTCATGTCTGACTCTTTTCAACCCCACAGACTGTAGCCCTCCAGGCTCCTCTGTCCATGGGATTCTCCAGGCAAGAATACTGGAGTGGCTGCCATTTTCTTCTCCAGGGGATCTTCCCAGATCAGGGATCAAACCCAAATCTCCTGCATTGACAGGCATCTTCTTTACCACTGAGCCATCTGGGAAATGGGTTTCTGGTATGGGAGGGGAAAGATTAATGATGGGGGGGTGGAAGAAATAGAAAGACCATTGAAGCCTAACTCATTAATCAACAATTTCCAGATATTATAATTTCAAAAATACAACTTGCTACTCTTAAATTTTTTAAGACATTGCAATCATTATAGATTCATAAGCCTTTGTGAGCTATAGTAGAGTCTGGGAAGATCTGCTGGTCCTTGCCCAGGAAGGCACCTCACTATGAAGCAGCCTCACAGCCAGGAAAGGAGCACTCATGTCATCCCCCATCTGCTTCTAGACACCATCACTCTGATGAGATGTATATATGTGTGCAGCTCTGTCAAGTGAGCTTGCTCATGCGACCACGGCCCGGTCACGAGCAGAACAGCCACCACTGGGACCCTGAGCTACCCGTTGTCGCACAGTCGCCTCCCTCCACAACCCCTACCCCTGATTTCTACAGTTTTGCATTTCAAAATGCCAGGTGGATGGAAATTTGTAGCTTCTTGCAATGGGCTTTTTTCACTTGAGATGATTCCTCTGTGACCTTCTAGGCTGTTGCATGAGTCAGCGTCTTCTCTTTGTTGCTAACTCATGTTTCCGGGCATGGGGGTGCCATGATCAGCTTAACCTCCCACCTGTGGATGGACACCTGGATTGTCTCCAGCCTTTGCAGCTAAAGGGAAAGCTGTTGTGAACATTCCCATAGGAGTACTAAGTAAATACCGATCTCCTTTGTCTTGGTCTGCACCCACATGCGATTGCTGAGCTCATGATAAGGGTATGTTTTGCAAGAATCTGACATCCTTTTGCTTTCAATTTGCCTATGTCACAGTATTTGAAGTGAAATTCTTATAGACAATCGTTAGTGTTGCTTCATTTTTTACATCTCTTCTGCCAATCTCTGAGTTTTAATGATCATATTGTTTAGACTGTTTACACTTAATTATTGATTTATTAAGGCTCAGGTGAGCCATTTAGTTTGTTTTCTGTTTGTATCTTCTGTTTTCATTTCTCAATTTCTGTTTTCTTACTTGCCTGTGGGTTACCTAAACATTTTTAGGAATCCATCTTGATTTATTTATAGTGCCTTTTGGTATATCACTTTATATAGTTTCATTTCTTGTTCAGTATTATAGTATACATACATGATTTATCATAAAACTCTTACCATGTTTTACCACTTTGAGTTAAGTATTAGTTCAGTTCAGTTCAGTCACTCAGTTATGTCTGATTCTTTGCGACCCCATGAATCGCAGCACGCCAGGCCTCCCTGTCCATCACCATCTCTCGGAGTTCACTCAAACTCATGTCCATCGAGTTGGTGATGCCATCCAGCCATCTCATCCTCTGTTGTCCCCTTCTCCTCCTGCCCCCAATCCCTCCCAGCATCAGGGTCTTTTCCAATGAGTCAACTCATTGCATGAGGTGGCCAAAGTACTGGAGTTTCAGCTTTAGCATCAGTCCTTCCAATGAACACCTAGGACTAATCTCCTTTAGGATGGACTCGTTGGATCTCCTTACAGTCCAAGGGACTCTCAAGAGTCTTCTCCAACACCACAGTTCAAAAGCATCAATTCTTCAGCACTCAGCTTTCTTCACAGTCCAACTCTCACATCCATACATGACCACTGGAAAAACCATAGCCTTGACTAGACGGACCTTAGTTGGCAAAGTAATGTCTCTGCTTTTGAATATGCTATCTAGGTTGGTCATAACTTTTCTTCCAAGGAGTAAGCGTCTTTTAATTTCATGGCTGCANCCACTGGAAAAATCATAGCCTTGACTAGACGGACCTTAGTTGGCAAAGTAATGTCTCTGCTTTTGAATATGCCATCTAGGTTGATCATAACTTTTCTTCCAAGGAGTAGGTGTCTTTTAATTTCATGGCTGCAGTCACCATCTACAGTGATTTTTACTTTGATATAATTCTCCATGCCCAGGATCTGACCTCTTACCTCTTTTCATGATAGAAGCCCCCTTAAATTAATTGAAATTTACTGCATTATTTGATAAAGTCACATGGTATTTTTGTTTCTGAGAATGTCATGGAATTTTGAAGTCCCTATTATTATGTCCTTTACCAAAGTGCATTCCTTTCTACGTTTCAAGTGACAGGAAGGCCAAGGGCTTGACTCTTTTATAGAAATGCCGCTGACCCCTCTCTTTGTAATAGGTAAATGTTCACCAAATAATTCATTGCATTTAACAGATGCAGTGTTGAATGTCTGTTCTGTGTGGGGCACAGTTGGTTTTACTTAATTTTCTCAGGGTCTCATCATCAGCTCACAGTCATCCGTGTGAACACCGGTCCAGAGAGGTTAATGACTCTCCGCTGTTGGCTGGTAATTGGCAACCGCGGGTCTGACTCCAGACACTATGTTCTCCCCGCACGCCCTGCTGTGTCTGTGCAGTCCCCAGCCGCCCAGTCGATCCTCTGTTGGCTGATGTCATCCACTCCATGTTGACTTTTTCTTGTATTATTTGCTTTACTGTTCATCATCTAAGGAAAACTCTGAAAGTCCAGCTCAGGAGAGGTGCTGAGTCTATTTTTGCTACATAGCTCAGAAAAGGACATGTCCTCTTGCCAGTTAGAATGGCACAGCTACCAAGTAAAGTGGGTCAGACAGAGAAGAAGAATTATCATATAACATCCCTTATATGCAAAAGCTAAAGAGAAATGACACAAATGAACTTATTACAAAATAGAAACAGACTCACAGAGAATGAGTTTACAGTTGCCGGGCGTGGGTGAGAGGATGGGAAGAAGGGATCATTAGGGAGTTTGGGATGGACGTGAACACACATGGGCCTTGGTGGCCCTACTGTGTAGCACATGGAACTCTGCCCAATGTTAATATGGCAGCCTGGATGGGAGGGGAGTTTGGGGGAGAATGGAAATTGCATCCAAGTACTGCATTTCGGACTCTTTTGTTGACCGTGATGGCGACTCCATTGCTTCTGAGGGATTCCTGCCCACAGTAGTAGATATAATGGTCATCTGAGTTAGATTCACCTATTCCAGTCCATTTTAGCTCACTGATTCCTAGAATGTCAACGTTCACCCTTGCCATCTCTTGTTTGACCACTTCCAATTTGCCTTGATTCATGGACCTGACATTCCAGGTTCCTATGCAATATTGCTCTTTACAGCATTGGACCTTGCTTCTATCACCAGTCACATCCACAGCTGGGTATTGTTTTTGCTTTGGCTCCATCCCTTCATTCTTTCTGGAGTTATTTCTCCACTGATCTCCAGTAGCATATTGGGCACTTAATGACCTGGGGAGTTCCTCTTTTGGTACCCTATCATTTTGCCTGTTCATACTGTTCATGGGGCTCTCAAGGAAACAATAGTGGCTTGCCATTCCCTTCTCCAGTGGACCACATTCTGTCAGACGTCTCTACCATGACCCACCCATCTTGGGTTGCCCCGCAGCATGGCTTGGTTTCATTGAGTTAGACAAGGCTGTGGTCTTTAGCATGTGTGAAGGCAGCATATTACATTGACCTTTATTTTCCCCATTCTGGCCATCTCTCCTTTCTGAAGACTCAAGGCTTCTTCCTTTGTCACTTCCTCTCTGTCTGGAAAGCTTCCTTTAGTTGTTCTTTAAAGGTAGGCTTTCGAGCAACAAATCCTCTTAGCTTTGCTTCATATAAGCATGTCCTGATTCCCTTTCATTTCCAAAGGATATTTCACTGGACAGAGAACTGAAATATATTGTCCAACTTCCTCCTGGTTCCCATAGTTTCAATAGGAAGTCTGCCATCCTTGAAGTCGCTATGACCCCAGCATACTGTCCTTTCTAGCTGGCTACTTTCAGGACTTTTTCTTTCTCTGCAGTTTCTGAACATTATATAGAATGGCTCTTGGTGTAGATTTCTTTGGATTTACCTAACTTTGAATTTCTTTAGCTTCTTTAATCTGTAGGTTTGTCTCTTGCTAAATTTGGGGGTTTTCAGCAAACACCTATGCAGCACGTTCTCTCATGTCTCTCCTTCTGGGAATCCAACAATACAAATTCAGGTCTCCTGTTATTGTCCCACAGGCCCTTGAGGGGCTCTAGTTTATAGTTTACTCTCTTTGTTTTCAGTTTAGGTTAATTCTATTGACTTTCTCCTCTGTTGGATGGCATCACTGACTCAATGGACATAAGATTGAGCAACCTCCAGGAGATGGTGAAGGACAGGGAAGTCTGGCATGCTGAAGTCCATGGGGTCACAAAGAGAGGGACACAACTGAGTGACTGAACAACAACAACTCTCCTCTGTCATTTCCATCCTACTATGCAGCCCATTAAGCCAGTTTTTTTATTTTAGAAATCTTATTTTTAGTTCCATTATTTCCATGTGGTTCTTCTTTATAACTTCTTTTTTGCTGAGATTTTCAATTTTTTATTTTTATCAAGAGAACTTGTAATTCTTCACTGAAGCATTTTCATAATGGCTGCTATAAAATTCTTGTCTAAACATATTATTATGTGATTCATTTCAGTGTTAGTGTCTGTTGACTATATTTTATCATTCAACTTGTGGGTTTCCCACTACTTGGTTTGATGAGTGATTTTTGGTTGTATCTTGGATATTTTAGAGATTATGTTATGGCAACCTGGATCTTGTTAAATATATTTTTAGCAGGCAGTCCCCATGTTGAGAGGGCCAGGTGAGTGTGTATGTTTAGTTTCTCCAAGCCCTGATGATACCACCCCAGCAAAGGTAGGAGACTGACTCCCACTACCTTGTTTCTTAAGACCAACTCTGCTGGGCATTGGTAACACTAGGTGGGATCAGGGTGGGGGAAAATTCACATTGCAGAAAGGGGTTGAAGCTCTGCTCCCTCCTTTGTCCAATCAACACCATTCCCACAAAACAAACAAGACACTGTCTCAGCGGCTGCAACTGAAATGTCAGCAATGTGCTCACATGGTCATCCCCACAGACACCACCGCACAGCTTGCCCCACAGGAGTCAGTGGCAGGGGGCAGCTGCTGTGAGACGTCTGCTTCACATGAACCTGTTGGAGTCACAGGGAGGAAGGAGCATGTGAAGCTTTTCTGGGTTTGGTTGGAGTAATGTTGTCTATTGTTAGGCATCGTTTGCCACCATTTTCAGGCTAAGGGGAACTGAGTTTTCTTGGAAGTTTGTCTTCTGTGCCCATTGGTGGTTCTGGGTTGAGGATGCTGAAATGTCTGCTCATCCTCCAGGATGTCAGGTAGGCGATGAGGACTCACTGTCACCCCAAGCTCAGGCTCTCTATCCAGCCCCACTGGCTTTCTCTTTCCACCCTTCAGAGTCTTCTTGTAGTTATTTGTTGAGGTATGGTCAGAAATTCTTACCTGTAAGAGGGAGAAATTGGGAGGAATGGAGCTATTCCCTCTTGACCAAAACCAGAACATTTTCTTATAGTTTTTAATCCATTAGGATAGAATGAAAAGGAATTAAAGAGATGTTCCTTGTGAATTAAGCTTATCACAGGCAAGCATTTCTAAATTTCAGCAATACTGATGTTCGGGGAGAACTGGTTCTCTGTGTGGGGGCTGCACTGCATGCTTGATCTCCATCCATTCGATGCCAATGGCACAGCCCTCCCACACCCTGACCATGACACACCTGCAGATGTCACCAAGTGTCACCCAGGAGGCAAAGTCACTCATTGCCGAGAAGCACGAACTGTGATCAATTAGAAATGCTTCATATGCCTACTGACGTGTGTGTGCGTGTGTGTGTAAATAGGATATTTTATTGATTCTTCCAGGAAAATAACAAACTCTAGTGAGTCTCTCATTTTTAAAAGGTATGAGCAATAGGTATCTTGCCAAAGTGTCTGAAACTTGTACAACTCAAGAGCTCACCGCGGGCTGCCTCTGAGAACGTGAGAGTCACACCAGCTCCTACAGAAGAGATGTTCACACTATCATTTACTCAAAGTCACCAGTTTCCAGAGGCCCTCTGGTCTAAACATGTTACATTCAAAGAAAGAAAAACAAAAAACGCTCACAGCCCCTATCAAGTAAGTGATGCTATCAGCTTTGCCATGTCAGAACCTGAAGAAATATGCCCAGAAGTTAACAAGAGTCAGAAAGAAAACCAGAGAATTCCAGGAGCCAGTAAACAGGGGCGTGTGGACGGGAAACTGGTCACCATGGGCAGAGAGGAAACCCCAGGAGGAAGGGCTGTGCTGCTGTCCGTGGTCCTGGAAGCCCTGCCGTGGGGGAGCTCTGTCTGCTAATCCCACATCCCTTGGGGTCCCGCCCACCGGAATGCGAGACCAGGTGAGGGGAGAGGAGTGGGGAGAAAAGAGTGGGAACAGGGAGGGAGGGTCCTGAGAGGCACACAGAGGGAGGGCCTCTTTTCAAACACCCAGGTGCAAGGTTTATTTCTAGAAAAACTGCCAAGAGTGGCTGTTCGCTTTTCAGTCTCACTCTCAAAAGATAAAAATTTAAAAGGTGGTTCTCAGCACAATCCATGAGCCATGTTAGTGTGAGATTTCTGGCTTTCTGCCTAAGTCCAGGTCTCTCCTCCTCATACTGCCTCTGACACACCACCATCCTAAATGAAGAGCCAGGATAACAGCCCAGTGAAGTGAGAGTTGCTCAGTCTTGTCCAACTCTTTGTGACCCTGTGGACTATACAGTCCATGGAATTCTTCAGGCCAGAATACTGAAGTGGGTAGCCTTTCCCTTCTCCAGGTAATCTTCCCAACCCAGGGATCAAACCCAAGTCTCCTGCATCACAGGTGGATTATTTACCAGGTGAGCCACAAGGGAAGCCCAACACTCCAGTTCAGTTCAGTTCAGTTCAGTCGATCAGTCGTGTCCGACTCTGTGACCCCATGGACTGTAGCACGCCAGGCCTCCCTGTCCATCACCAACATGAGTTTGAGTTTACTCAAACTCAGGTCCATTGAGTCGGTGATGCCATCCAACCACCTCATCCTCTGTCGTTTCCTTCTCCTCCCGCCTTCAATCTTTCCCAGCATCAGGGTCTTTTCCAATGAGTCAGTTCTTCGCATCAGGTGGCCAAAGTATTAGAGTATCCAAACACCCCAGTGGATGGATCCAAATGGCTGATTGGGCTCCTTTGCTTGCATTACTCTTTTCTGCTCACCTTCAGTTCCTTGAGAGGTGAGCTTTCCTTGTCTGTGTCCTGGAAACAGGTTGCATCCAAGCAGCTCGCTGAGCAGAGCACGAGGAGGAGGAGGAGCAGAGAAGACAGCGGAGCCTCACGAACGGCCGGCAGCTCGCGCTTCGGACACCGGGCAGATGTACAGATGGAACTGTCGGCAGTGGAGACACAAAGAGAAATACTGCTCTTTCTATTATCCACAGGCTTCCCAGGAGCTGTTTGCCTCGTTGCCATGGCATGGGCGGTGAGATTTCATAACTCTCCCCCTGCCTGCCATGTGCTCCACCAACAATGTGAATTTAATCAGCCCAGACAGTCGGTCGGGTTTTGTCCATGTGAGTGGAATAAAACTTTTCTCACCAGCTAAACCCACAAAGTATCTAAAAGCCATAAATAATCGGTAGCCTCCTAACTTGCACCTGCCCGCTCTGTTTGACCAGGGCTCTGAGGGGCAGGGAACGACCGCGGTTCCCATGCACTGCCTGGCTCTCCCGGTCATGAGGCCCAACGCGTTTGCAGTGGAAAACACCCGTGCTGGGCAGGGACGTATTATTTCTGAGTGGCAGAAAATTCTGCTCCAAGTGATTCTCTTACATGGAAAAATCTTCACAAACATCTCTTACACAGGTCTAAGAGAATGACCAAAGGACGGCAAGACGAGAGGAAAACATGTCAGAAAGATCATCTGAAAGGTTGGAGATGGCAAGAGTAAATTTCACTTGCATCATTAGAAATGGAAACAGAACACTGAAATTCCACCCTTTCCTTTATGGTGAAAGATGCCAATAACACGGTCAGCAAGCTGGTGACGGAGGACCCAGAACTGAGTTTATTCATCACACCTGGAACCGTATGAAAACTTTTGCATCTTTTCAGAAAATAATCTGCCCCATTTTGAAGTGATAACAGTACAATATGATCAAGAAAGGCTTCTTCTGAAAAAAGTCACCTTATATTTGCATATCTTTAGGGATGGTACTAGATTTAAATGTACAGTAGTGGATATTTAGATGTGTTTATTTTTATGTCTCTATTCTGTGATATAAGGTTATGAAATTCCCAAAAGCCTGTTAAAAACATATTCACTTTCTGGTCAAGTGCCTATGAAATTCCTCAGTGTGTTTTTAATGTATGAAAGGGCCAAAAATTATAAGACATAAAAAACACTTCTTTGACACAAAACTAGGAGATAGGATTTTAAAGAATTTATCTGCTGATCCATTTTTTCAAAAGAACCAGAATATTTCCATTATAGATTACCAAAAGTGTCTTTACTTTTGAGTGACAAAGCAGAAAGACAATTATTTAAGCTATTTCTCAGTTCAGCTCCAATTAAAAAATAGGACACAAATAATAGGATACTTGAAAAGTGACTTTCTTAGGTTAGAAGTTAGAAGTTTTAGTCACTCAGTGGTGTTTGACCCTGTGACTCCATAGACTGTAGCCTACCAGGGCTTTGTCCATTGAGATTCTCCAGGCAAGAATACTAGAATAGTTTGCCATTTCCTTCTCCAGGGGATCTTCCTCACTCAGGGATCGAACCTCATTCTCCTGCATTGCAGGCAGATTCTTTACTATCTGAGCCACCTGGGAAGCCCCCTTTTTAGGTTCAGTTCAATTCAGTCACTCAGTCGTGTCCGACTCTTTGCGACCCCATGAATCCCAGCACGCCAGGCCTCCCTGTCCATCACCATCTCCCAGAGTTCACTCAAACTCATGTCCATCGAGTCAGTGATGCCATCCAGCCATCTCATCCTCTGTCATCCCCTTCTCCTCCTGCCCCCAATCCCTCCCAGCATCAGGGTCTTTCCCCATGAGTCAACTCTTCGCATGAGGTGGCCAAAGTACTGGATTTTCAGCTTTAGCATCAGTCCTTCCAAAGAACACCCAGGACTGATCTCCTTCAGAATGGACTGGTTGGATCTCCTTGCAGTCCAAGGGACTCTCAAGAGTCTTCTCCAACACCACAGTTCAAAAGCATCAATTCTTTGGCACTCAGCTTTCTTCACAGTCCAACTCTCACATCCATACATGACCACTGGAAAACCATAGCCTTGACTAGATGGACCTTTGTTGGCAAAGTAATGTCTCTACTTTTGAATATGCTATCTAGGTTGGTCATAACTTTTCTTCCAAGGAGTAAGCGTCTTTTAATTTCATGGCTGCAGTGACCATCAGCAGTGATTTTGGAGCCCAAAAAAACAAAGTCTGATACTGTTTCCACTGTTTCCCCATCTATTTCCCATGAAGTGATGGGACCAGATGCCATGATGTTCGTTTTCTGAATGTTGAGCTTTAAGCCAACTTTTTCACTCTCCACTTTCACGTTCATCAAGAGGCTTTTTAGTTCCTCTTCACTTTCTGCCATAAAGGTGGCGTCCTCTGCATATCTGAGGTTATTGATATTTCTCCTGCCAATCTTGATTCCAGCTTGCGCTTCTTCCAGCCCAGTGTTTCTCATGATGTACTCTGCATATAAGTTAAACTAGACCACTAATCTGAAGAGCTCCACTTTGATAAGAAGCAAGTGGCAGCAGAGGGACCTTCTGAAAACTTCAAGCACTTGAAGGAGTGAAAACATGATCAGAAGGTGGGAACCAGACACAGGGGCCCATGCTGCTGTCCTATCCTCTCCCTCATCACTGCCCCGCCTCCCCAAGCCACGAGCCACACTTTCCACCCATCTCTTTGGACCTTTGAGGTGGCTGCAACTGGTTCCCCATGGGAGACATTAACAAAAAAGATCCTCATTTTGAGTTGAGACACTGCCCAGGGAATGCTAGTGAAGTGAGGGAAACCAATAGGCCCCCTGCACATCTCACCTGGAGCCTGGGCACACTGTGAGATGACTCACGGGCACCCGACTCCTGCTCAGGCCTGGGCAGGTGTGCTCCAGTCCAGGCCGTGACGGTCAGCTTCCCTCAAGGCCATAGCGGTTCCATGAAACTAACCCACTGATATTAACAAAGTGAATTCAGAAGTGGGACCCTGAAGGCACCTCTCAAAAGACACCAAACAATGTTCAGTGACCTTGAATGAACAACAGTCGCAGGGGAAACACTGAAATTGGATACTTAACACCCAGCACATAGTATGTGGCCACTGTGGGTCTGCTTTCCTGAAGTTTTCACACAGGTGAAAAGGAGTCATCTCGCCACTAGACAAGCTCCATTTCCCACGCTGCTTGTGATTAAGAACAAGGATACTGAAGCTGGAGTTCCAGTACTGGGGCCACCTAATGTGAAGAGCCAACTCACTGGAAAAGACCCTGATGCCGGGAAAGACTGAGGGCAGGAGGAGAAGGGCATGACAGAGGATGAAATGGTTGGATGGCTTTGCCAACTCAGTGGACATGAAACTGAGCAAGCTCTGGGAGACAGCTGAGGACAGAGGAGCCTGGAGTGCTGCAGTCCATGAGCACATGGACAGACACAACTAAGTGACTGAACAAGAAGGAGGCTGGTTGAATCATGTTGCTGGGGCAGAGATACACATATTTATTATCATTTCCACTGAAATGCACCAGCTTCAACTTGTGGATTTTTGAGCAACAAGAATAAAAAGGAAACTGGTCTTTATCTTCCATTTTCATCTTGGCCAAACTCTACACTGAGCAGAAAGTCAGCAAGACTGGAAAGGACCTACCCAGGACTGAGCCCAGGGCTCTGTGGGTCTTGTCCACTTTAAGAGGTTTTATTACTTGCCAAGTACAGAGCTGAGACTCCAAATGGTTAAATAGCAATGTTCTGGGCCATAATCAAAATGAAAACTGGATCTTTAATCAAAACATCTGAAACCACCTTGACCGGTGCCTCCACCATCCTCAGAACAGACCCACTTCATCTGCCTTAGCAAACAGCCTGTCCAGTCTATGTTCCGGCTCTGGTTCTCAGGTCCTACAAGGCACTGCCCTTGATTGGCATGCTGGTTGACCCAGCAGCTCTGAGACAGTCAGGAGGGCAGGAGGTGTGGCTCTGCCAGATTGAGGTGGACGTGCAGAAAGGACCTTCCAGAAGCAGTCCCTGCATTTTCTGCTCCCATCTCCTCTGGTCAAGGTGAACTCTGCCAACCCTGTCCTCTGACAGTGTCTCGTGCCAGCCCTGGGCAGCCAGGGCTGCAGGCTCCAGAGGCCCTGGTCCAGGCAGGTCCAGATGTGCCCGTACAACAAAGAGATTTCTTTATAGCAAGAGTGTCCCCTGTACAGGCCAAGAGCCCCCCAGGCCCACTGATGACCTGGCTTCCCCCTCCATTGTCATGGGTACCCACAAAGAGTACAACAGAGCCCAGGCCGCCAGTGCCCGCACTTCTGGGGAATGTATCAGTGAAGGCAGGGGGAGATAAGCTCAAGACAGGCCAGTGGAGGCTGAAAAGACCACCACCGGTGCGAAGCAAATGGCAACCCACGCCAGTACTCTTGCCTGGCAAATCCCATGGACGGAGGAGCCTGGTAGGCTGCAGTTCATGAGGTCGCTGGGAGTCGGACACAACTGAGCAACTTCCCTTTCACTTTTCACTTTCATACATTGGAGAAGGAAATGGCAACCCACTCCAGTGTTCTTGCCTGGAGAATCCCAGGGATGGGGGAGCCTGGTGGGCTGCCGTCTATGGGATCTCACAGAGTCGGACGCATCTAAAGCAACTCAGCAGTAGTGAAGCAAAGATGCCCATCTCCACACAGCATGTGCCATAGCGCATGATTTAGAGACACAGTTAGCAGTGGGAGGAAGCAGTGAGAGTCTGTCCTGAAGAAGGGCGGTCCTGGGCGCGCAGGTGCTGCTTCTGAGGCCAGTGTGGTCAGGCGAGCCCGCAGGCCAGTCCTGTCCCAGGGCTCCGCACTACAGACCTCCTGGGGTCTGCAAGAGCGTGGTCAGCGCCCAGCTTCTCCCCAGGGACGGCAGACTGCCTGGGATGGCCCCGGGGCAGCCTGGGGTTGCAGGACACACCCACCGGCTGGTACCCCGGCCTGCTTGTGCTTTGTTCTAGCACTCAGCAGAAATGCCCCCAGGCACTGGCATCCCCCTGCAGAGACGTGCTGGTGAGTGAAAGACCACAGCTTCTTCTACACGCAGACCATAATTAAGGGGAAGGGGAAATACCCCTCTGTAACTAGGCACTGGTCTCACCCTTCACTGGTGCAGCAAGGGTGTTCCTGTGCAGCCAGGGTGTTCCCTGTACAGCAATGGTGTTCCTTGAGAGCAAGAGTGTTTTCTGTACAGCAAGGATGTTCCCTGAAGAGCAAGGATGTTCCCTGAAGAGCAAGGGTGTTCCCTGAAGAGCAAGGGTGTTCCTTGTTCAGCAAGGCTGTTCCCTGCACAGCAAGGCTGTTCCCTGTACATAAAGGCTGTTCCCTGTGCAGCAAGGCTGTTCCCTGTGCAGCAAGCACGCTCCCCGTAACACAAGGAAGCTTCCAGGAGCAGAGCTCTGCGTTGCCAGTGCCTGGAGGTTAGCTGCTGGGGGTCTTCTGCATGAGCTCCTTTTCTCTGGGGTTCCTGACATGGTTAATCTCTGCTTTAGTTGCTAGGGCTACAGTAGCAGACTATTACACGCGGTGACTTCTATTCTCTCCCAGTTCGAGACCAGAGTCTCGTCCGCGTGCTGGCGGGGCAGCCCCCTGTCCGCGCCCTCTGCCCTCCGCTGCTCCGCTGCCTGCGGGACGCTGCCCCCGGTCCCAGCCCTCCAGGTCCTGCAGCGGGGGTGTCTGTGTGCTGTCTCTTCCCGCATCTGTGTCTCTAGGCGCAAGCATCTCTTTTCGGTCAGGACACAGTCACGCCAGACTAGGGCCCATCCTCTGCAAACACCCCATTTCCAAACAAAGTCATGCACAGGTCCTGGGTCTTACGACTTCAACACGTGCATTTAGGGGGACACCACCACAGCTGGAGGGCGAAAGACCCTGATCTCAGAGAACAGAGTCACGTATGAGGGATTTCCACTCCAGATACACTCGGAGAGGAGGTGTTGAAGGGTCCCCAGGTCTGGGGGCATCCTGTCTGCCTTTGAGGTGCCAGCACTTGGAGGGGCTGCAGACCCCCGCCACGAGCCAGTCCACTGGCCCCACAGCAGCTTCGTGACTGCCGCCTGGAGGCGGCAAAGCACCCAGAGGAACACTGAGACACCCCGAACCAGCCTGATGCTCTGAGGGCGGCAACAGGGTGGGTCACAGACGCAGGACCGACACTGCTCTGCTATTTATCGCATTCCAGTGTAAAAAGTCAGAAGAACCTGTGAATAAAGAAAGGGACCTTCCTTGGGGAGCTGCTCCTCTTTCACTCTTTTTCCCCTACCTGCTCCTCCAGATTTCACACTGTCCTGACCCTTTCATCACCAGCGTGGGTTCAGGAGAACTCTGCAGCCTTGAGCGGCACAGAGCTAGTGGAGAGGTGGCTCCCGAGGGCCCAGAGCAATGGCCAGCAGTCAGCTCTGCCCAAGGCCCATCACAGGTCCCCAAGGCCCCCACAGGGTCCCATGGGCACCAGAGGGTACCACCGCTCCCTGCGGGAGACCCTGAACGACAGAGGGGACAGGACGCAGGGCCGCCCAGTGCGCTCCGAATGGTCCCAGCTCCTGCGAACTAGGAGGTGTCTTTCAGAAGCAGCCTCGGAACCACAGCGCAGCCCTGGAGAAAGCAATCTGGGGCCGCCGCGGGTGCAGCCCCTGAAACGCGAGGCCTCCCTTCTTGCCCACTTGGCGCAGCCCCGGGCCAGCCAGGAAGACTCACCAGCCTCAGCCGGGGCCTGTGCCCGTATTAGCAATTCACTGTCAACCGGTAGAGAGTTTGCCAAAGAATAATAGATGCTTTACATTTTATGCATAACTAGATCTGAGACCAGGGCTATAAAAGTTTTCTATTAACATGTAAGCACTAAGACAAGTTTTTTTTTAACTTGATAAATATACATAACTCCTTTACAATGGGGCTCTTGTATTGCTAATGGGGACCCTTAATGGAGAGTTATATTTCCAGGATTATATCTTTATTCAGTTGCAAATGATTTTTGAGGGGGGGGAGTTTTAATACTCTGCTCCCTCTATGAATAATAGTATCATTTGAATGCAGGGGACACCTGGTCCCGCGAGGAGGACAGTGGGGGCCCTACACGGACCTGGCAGGGCTGCCAACTCTGCGTTTTCCCAGCCTCCCCTATCCGCTCCATTCAGCATCTAATTTCATTCTCCCTCAGCAAAATGCTAGACACTTGTAACTTTATTCTCCCTCTGCAAAAACTTGCTCTCTTGTAAGGAAAAAATGCTGGAAAAAAAATTTTCTCTTATCAATCTCTTCTTATATGGAGTCTCGTAATTTGAAGGCTGGCTAAAGTTTCAGGAAAAACCTTCCAATTAAATACTGTAAAAAGATAAAATAACAGTGGCCTTGCCGCTGCCCACTGGCTTTATTGAAGCGCTCTTTTGTTGATTTATTGTACATTAGCCACTGAGCCGTGCAAAGAACATTACGTTTCAGAAAGAGCTATTCGTATGCGGCCTGCATCCACTCCAAAAACAATCAGGCCTGTATTGCGTTTTGCAAATTTATACCAGGATGTTGGTTTAGAGTGTTTCCCTGAAAAGTTTTTCAAGTAAGTGTCTGCTTTCATGGGGGAGAGTGATTGAGGCACACAAACAAACCTTTGTTTCAAAACTCACAGATGTATGGCCGGGGCTGGGCTTTGTTTTCTCTTTAAGAAGTATTCTCAGATTTTTGTTTTGAGCACAACACAGGATTGTACCAAAAAAAATCAGCTTGAGGATGAATGTCTTGTATAATCTTTGACTTTCCCAGATTTTCCCAGGGTTAATTTTTCTACTCCAAACTTTGCCTGTTGGGTTGGTTTGGGTGAGTTTTGGGGTTTGTTTGTTTGTTTGTTTTTTAAATTCGGGCCCACACTGAAAAGGAATCTGGCTGCTTCAACCCCTAATGGCTTCAGGAAACTTCATGTCAACGTTACTGGGGGTCAGCAAGCTCCATAAGTGCCCACCAGTTGGGGTCCCGGTCTGCCTCTCGCTCGCCTGCATGAGGACCCCTGTCCAGAACACCCATAAGCCCCAGGCCAGGATGTTCTGGGGGAAGCATCGGAGTTGGAAGGGGGGCAGGGGGCAAACTGTTTATACTCGGAGCCAGGCATCCTTGGGAGCATGAAAACAATTCCTCCTCCCCAAGAGATGAGGTGTCTTTGCATTCTACGTGGTCACAGGTTCAACTAAAAAACACTTGTGCACAGACATGTGAAGAGTGAGCAGTTAGGAGAAGAGTCTGGTGGGGCAAAGCCAGGAAGTGGAAGAGGCCCGCCCGTGGCCCGGTGCCCGAGGTCATCCGCGGAGCAGGGAGCTGTCTGGTGGCCGGGCGCTGGCACCGGCAGCAGCCTCCCCAGGCGGCCAAGGCTCAAGTCTGCACCCAGAGAGATACTGGTCGGGCATCTGTCCCCACACAGGTTGGGACAGCAGGACAAGCCTGCGAAGGAGCAAGGCTCTTGTCCAACCTCAGCGCCCCGGAGCCCGCAGCCCACGTGGGAGCCTCACTTGGAGAGGTCGTGGAGCCCCGCCAGTGCCCACCTGGAATGCGGTGGCCTCCCACGGTGTCAGCGTGGCTGGGGGGCCACTGTGGGTGAAAGGCAGATGCCAGACATCAGTGAGGGCGTGAGTGTAGGCACGACTGGCTGAGCGGAGTCACAGCTGAGTTGAGGTTGGTCACTGTCCAGTTTCGTTACAAATTAGTGACCACTGATCATGCCCTTTTCATACTCATGGTTTATTTAGTTATTTTTATTTTCTCTGACTCTCAGAGCAGCCCTACAAGTCTCATTTTCAGCAGAAAGGAAGTTAGGAAGTTGAGACTCAAGGGCACTTAAATAATTTGCCCAAGGTGCTCCAGTTGGTATTCAAGTCCAGGTTCTTGCAGGTGTAAATTCAACTCCTGTCCACAGTGTGAACTCGTCTGAGCTTCCCAAGTCAAGGTAGGTGCGGAGACATTCTCATTCCTCAGATGAAGGATATGTTGGCTCATTTGTGGACTCTCTTCCTTTACTTCGCCCCATCCCCCCAGAAAATGGTTTATTCGGCTCCTCCCTCTCACCGGAGCTGGCTAATTCTGGCGCGCCATCAGCCTGAGCCTCTGCCCTCATCGTTTAAAGACCACGCCTGAGTCAGGCTGTGCCAAATGGTGCTGTGGTGTGAACAGTCACTGCCGCTTCGTGATCCCAAGACTTCAGTCTCCCTCAAGTAGCACAAATATCCTGTTCTCCCGGGATGTTCAAATCACGTCTAGAAGTGGGGTGTTGGGTTAGTCTCTCAGGGGAAGAGACGCAGATGGGCGGATGAGATGGGGAACCAGCAGGTGCAAGGTGGACTTCCAGGTAAATGCCCACAGTCAGAGACCTGGAGGGGGTGAGCCTGGGGCCCGCAAGCTGACAGAGGCCACGGCATGCAGTTGCTCCAAAGGAGAACGTTCCTGCATCTCAGGTGTGGAGCTGCCAACGCCCCCCTCCCCACCTCCAGCTTCACCAAAAAGCAATGCTCTGAGCTCACGGATGGTAGTGCAGCGAGATCCATGAGTCTGAGAGGAAACACCTGAAATTATGAATGGAACCTCAGAGAAGTCAAGGGCCCCAGGAAACCTTTGCAAAGTTAAAGGAAGTTCCCCTTACCAGGTAAGGGGCTCGTGCAGGAGTCTTGTGTGGCGCTTACATTCCAGAATCCCCTTTAGGACCGACGGACCCGCGTGCAGACACCCTGTCACGCCACCTGCCCTTCAAGTCCTGCCAGGATCACTGGGACACCTGCCCGCCTGATCATCAGTCACTGACAGTTTGGGACCTGGCACACAAAGCATCCGTCATCACTTAAAGCATTTATTGTCTCAGATCTGAGACTCATGGCTTACTATCTTTCTCTTCAGGAAGCTCACATTCTTTGTGGCATGTTAAAAAAAAAAAATAGGTTTTGTACTGCTGTATTTTGTAGTATGGGGGTTGGAGGTTTTGTTTTCAAAACCCCAAATCTCACCACCACTTCAGAGTCTCAGAAACCCCAGGACACTCCTAACATCTTCTGAGGATAAGAAAGGCATGAGGTGACCCAAGACGGCTGAGGCATGAGGGAACGCAAGTCTGACCCCTCCCTCAAGTTCACAGTCAAGAATTCTGGCGTTGCCCTTGGGAAGTACTGTGCCAGACATAATTCTCTAAGCTAACTGGTACTATTTCCAACACGAAAGGAAGGCGTTTCTTATTAACTGAAAGTCAGTTTTCCAGCCACAAGCCATGTGATGAAAACCTCTTTTGAGCCCAGGTAAGAGTTGGGGCAGATATCTGGGAGCACGGAAGCCCATAATTGCTCTCTTATTTGTCCTTTTCAAGGAGGAAGCCAGGACCCACTTTCGATCATCACTCAGCACCTTTGCTGACCGCCGCCCCAGAGCCAAGCGGCACACAGAACACGCTGGCTGGCAGCCCCGGTCACACTGGCCAGCCCCGGTGCCAGGGGGGCCCTCGAGACGGCCACGCTCATCCGCCCCTCCCTCACGCCGAATCCCTCCCCTCGAAGGTCCGGTCCTGGTTTGCACCCCCTCCGCCTTCCCAAGCTAACACTTCACCAGCCTCGCCGGCCGATCACCAAGCACAAAAAGGGCAAAGGATGCCACGAGCCTCAGGCGACCCCCGCGCCTTATCCCTGGCCCCCGCAGACCTGGGTTTCAAGCCAGCTGGAGTGATGCAGCCTGTCGGTCAGCTCAGCCTGTCCTTCTCAGCCCCGCTGGGCTCTCACTGCACCATCCGGTACCACAGCAGCAACCATTGAGAAAGCAGCCGCCCCAGTCCCCGTGCGTGAACGTCCTGTGCGTGGTCCTGATGCCACGTCTAGCCGGTTCTGCCCAGGGCCACACGCCCAAGGGCCGGCTTTCTCTGCGGCAGCTGCTCTGGTCAGACAGTCAACGCAACACAGCCATCTGCCCAGAGCCAGGCGGAGGACAGCATCGCACAGGGACCCTGTGGCCTCGCGGGGTCCCCTGTGCTGGGTGATGGATGGCTGGTGGGCGCCCTGCCAAGCGGTGTGCTTCCAGACTGGAGAGCGGCGTGCGGGGCTATCAGCGTCCTGCCCTGAATTACTGGTTTCTGCCCTGATGCCTGTGTTTTAGCCAACTTGAATCTTGGAAAATTATTTTTATTCAGGTGACATCTGCAATAAAGAGCCCATCAATAAATATTTTCTGCCTGAGAAATGTGCTCAGTCCACTCACCAGAACACGAAAACCAGGCTTGGTGATGCTGGCCTGGAAGGCTGAGGAGAGGGAGCGTTGTGGAACACAGAAGCGGCCCATTTCTCGCCTGCAACCCATGCCCAGGGCCCCTGGCCCGGAGCCTGCGTGGCTCTGTAGGGGGTGACCAGCCACGGTTCCAGGTTCACCGAGGAATTGGTCCTTGGCCCCCACAGTGAATCTCATTGGGCTGTCACCCTTGACCACCTGTCCCGGGAGTGAGGTCCCAGCAGCAGGACGAGTGGCCGGGTCAATCTGTGCCCTGGGGGAAGACCAGGGGACTCCCAAGGGCCCTCCAAGCCCAGTGACTCAGTTCTGGCAGGAAGCAGAGGGTGGGAGTGGTCCGTCTCACTCCAAGGACCACTGCGCCTCAGCACCCCTCACCTCCCGGCCCACCTGCTCCTCTGCTGGCTCGGGGGCCCCCAGACAACCTAACCCCCTGCCCAGAACCTCCCAGAGCCCCGTGGACCACCACTCCCAACCCCACACACCACCGCCCCCAGCCAGCCACCTGTGTCTCTCCTGCTCGTCACCACAGTCCTGTTGCGGGTTCCCTGGTCTGTTCGCTCACAGCCTCTCCTCCCTGCGGGAAAACGAGCTCCAAGAAGGTCAGACACACTGTGTGCGTGACTAAATCCTCCACATCCAGGACCGGGTCCCTCAGAGGAGCTCAGCAAGCCTCTGTCTGGAGGATAGTTTTAGTGCCACATAGCTGTCAAGATGAATGTACATCGGGGTGAGCAGCAGAGGATGGGGGAGTCGGAGGTCTCGCGGGTGTGGCTCCGCAGAAGCCAGCCTGGAGCTGGGTTATAGAGCAAAGCTCGTGAGAGCATGCTGCCTGCGGGCCCCATGGCAGAGGCCGTTCTCCTCCGCCACCTGTGCAGTGATAGGAAGTCATGGTAGGCAGCAGTGAGGTAAATACATATGCCACAAAGTCTAAAGTTAATATCAAAATAAACAAAAAGAAAGTTATAGGTAATTAGCTACAAGGGAGAGAAGTTTATTAAAAATTACCTGTGTGATCCAAAGGAACTGAGAAAGAAAGGGGACAAGAGCCAGTGAGAGCTGGGCATTGAATTACACACCAAGTCCTGGGCCATGTGGATCGCATCTCTGATGAAAGGGTTAGTCTCTCAGTTGTGTCTGACTCTCTGCAACCCCATGGACTGTAGCCCACTAGGCTCCTCTGTCCACTGAACTCAACAGGCAAGAATACTGGAATGGGCAGCCATTCCCTTCTCCAGGGGATCGTCCCCACCCAGGGAGTGAACCCGGGTCTCTTGCATTGCAGGCAGATTCTTTACCTTCTGCGCCACCAGGGAAGCCCTCATCTCTGAGGCTGTTCTTAAAAAAAAAAAAGAGTGGGATGAAAAGTGGCGACTGGTCTCAGGACACATGCACTGGGTCGGGGGGAAATTGTGTGCTCTGGTCTCTCCAATCAGAAGCAAGGAAAGGCAGCCTCAGGTCGGGTGGGTGAAGCGCTTGTGACCGGCCGGCCCAGGCCGCTCGGGGGTGAAGGTTGCTGAGGAAAGAGCCCGCAGGGTCCCCCTTCCTGTAGTTGCACTGTGGCCAGAGAAGTCACACTCGAGCCTGAACAGCACAGGTCTGCTCACATAGATTTTTTCAATATTGTTGTTCAGTGGCTAAGGCTTGTCTGACTCTTTGTGACCCCATAGACTGCAGCATTCCAGGCTTCCCTATCCTTCACCATCTCCTGGAATTTGCTCAAACTCATGTCCATTGAGTTGGTGATGCCATCCAACCATCTCATCCTCTCTTACTTCCTACCCTCAATCTTTCCCAGCATCAGGGTCCTCTCCAGTGCATCAGCTCTTCGCATCAGGTGGCCTGATACTATGTTCTCTCAAAATAGTGACTGTTTTACCTTTTATGGATCTTTAAACTAACTAAGTGTGGGGAAATGCTTGTGTTTGATTAGAGACCATGACAGGAAGGATCAGAAGAGGAGGGTGGGCCCTGCATCCCCTGGGGCTGCTTCAGCTCCTGCCCCAGCGAGTCCTTAACTGTTTCGGAGGCAGAGAGAGCAGTAGGTGAATTTTCTACAATGTAGGGGCAGCACCCAAACCCCTGCATTGTTCAAGGGCCAACTATCTTTTGCTCTACTTTTTATATATCAAAAAAGTGATTTTTCCCATTTTCAACAACCGCATAGTACCTGGCTTGTACCATTCCGTGCTTCTAAATGTGGTCTTTGCTAACGTTTAACGGGCACGGTTTCTGCGTCTCCCCAGCTGAGGATGCGGCCAAGGTAAGAACAGGAAAGCTCCCCACCTGTGAGTCTTCGCAGGTGATGTTTGATCCGATCCATTCCAGCCTCACAGCAACGCCCCCCGTGTGCTGTGCAGGCCCCAGCCCTGGATTATCACACTCTCTGCTGGTGCAGATGCAAGGGCATAACTTCAGTGTGTCCAGCACCCAGGCAGGCGACCCCCAGGAAGGGGAAGCCGAGTGTTGGTAGCCCCTCCTCTCACAATGGGGACTCCACCCTCCCCACACCCTCTTTCTCCACCCAGACTAATTCTTGCTTGGGCTGCCTTTGAGCTCCACTAGCCCATGGAACAGAGAAGGCAATGGCACCCCACTCCAGTACTCTTGCCTGGAAAATCCCATGGACGGAGGAGCCTGGCAGGCTGCAGTCCATGGGATCTCGAAGAGTCAGACACGACTGAGTGACTTCACTTTCACTTTTCACTTTCATGCACTGGAGAAGAAAATGGCAACCCACTGCAGTATTCTTGCTTGGAGAATCCCAGGGATGGCAGAGCCTGGTGGACTCTCATCTATGGGGTCGCACAGAGTCAGACACAACTGAAGCGACTTAGCAGCAGCAGCAGCCCACGGGATGATGTTTTTAATGCAGAACCAGATTTGCTGTGAGCCCCCAGCCCCCAGGGCGGGACGTTCCCAGGAAGCCAGCTGCACCTTCTCCGGGGCCACTGTGCCCCATCCAGCCTCTCGGGTACCTGGTTCAGTGGCTGACCTGTCATCTTTGTGGTTATCAAGTTGCAGCCAGAGAAGTCAGCCCTGGAAGCGAATCTGTTCTCCATTGATGAGATCTCTGCATGGGGAGATGCTAGATAGGATACACATAATACCACCATGGTGCCCCAAAGAATCGCCAGGAAACTGAGCTTTTTCTCAGATGAAAATTCCTCCTGAGTCTACAGGACAGCACATGGCCCCTCAAAAGCTGCCGTCTCTCGTGCGTTCCCCTCCCCGGACAGCAGCTCCTCATGCTCCCACGTCCACTGCAGCGCCCTCTCCACACCCCAAAAACCCAGACAGAGACTTTGACCTCTTTATACACTCAGTGCTTCCTGAAGTCGTCCATTCTAGCAAAGCACCTACAAGAGGGCTTCAAGTGCGGGTTTATTCTGACAAACGTGCAAAGGCCAGTCAGAGCTGGTCCAGGAAAACACTGGTCTCGTCAACCAGCCTGCACATCCCAGGAGAGACAGCAGGACACGAACGGAGAGCACAGCGGTGGAGATCTCCACCCCACACCCCGTGTTACTAGCATCTGCTATTAGATGCTGTCACGATCCAGTTACTATAGGACAGCAGCCCAGGATATAGCTTCCGGTTGCTGCTTTTTCCCTTTATTTTTAATCATAGAATACTGTTAGTGGCTCAGTTGTTCAGTTGTGTCTGACTCCTTGCAACCCCATGGACTGTAGCCTTCCAGGCTTCTCTGTCTATAGGATTTTCCAGGCAAGAATACTGGGGTGGGTTGCCATTTCCTTCTCCAGGCGATCTTCCCAACCCAGGGATCAAACCCAATCCCTCACTGCAAGCGGATTCCTTACTGTCTGAGCCACCAGGGGAGCCCAATCATAGAATAATAAACATGAAATTTACCATTTTTAAGCATGCAGTTCAATGTTGTTGTGCCTACATCATCACCACCCATCCCCAAAACTTTTGTCCTCTTTCCCCTTAAACCCTAACTCAAAGATCTAAGAACTAAAACTATAAAGTCTTAGGAGAAAACATAGGGGAAAAGCTTCTTGAGACTGGATTCTCACAGGTCCTTCCCTGAGCGTCTCCTTACGCCTCTGTGACATTTTCATCAGCAAATCAATACAGAGGGAGACTTCATTTCACACCCTTCACTGGCAGGTAACACAACCTGGATGCAGAGAAGGCAGGACCATGCCATGCATGGGGCCGGGTCGCCTAAACATAACACGTTCAAGCCATATCAGAGGACGAGGCATGGGAGGGCTTGGCATCAAGATAGACAGCATCTTAGAATGGAAGCTCTTTGCTGGAGTGATGAGCGGGACTCTTGGGCTCCCAGGGATGCAGGAGAGGAACCACCCTCAGGGAGGCCTCCTGGGCCACGAGGGAGGCTGTGTGTGTGTGTGTGTAAAATAACATGTAACCACAACATTACACCATATGTACATGAACAATGACATCACACAACTACATACTATCCATTTACAGATTTGTGGGCGGTCCGCCGTCGCATGCACCACACTCCTCAGTATCCCAGAGGGGCCTCTGGGCCCAAGGCGCCTTGCTCTCTGGGGTCTCAGCCTGAACTTGTGCTAACACCCCAGCGTACCATGGCCACAGGGCAGCCTGTCTGGGGTCACGGCTCGTCCTCTGTGGACCTGGCCATCAGCTCAGGTCTGCTGACTGCGTTCTGGGTCTGCCTCCAAGTTTCACCTCCTGCAGGAGGATGGTGGAAAATGTGGAATCTCAGCTCTGGTGGGAATACAGGCAATAACCTCCTCAAAAGTCATGTCACAAATGAGAAATCGAGTGCTTTGCCTGAAGTCACAGCTCAGGCCCAGAACAGAGCTGGCGTGGCTGCCCTCTGTCCCCTGGACCATGAGAAAGTCCAGGTGCTCATTGCCACAGGCCTTGGACGTGATAGCAAACTACACAAAAGAATCATTTGGAAGGACTCAGACAGCATGGTTGCAACAACAGCAGCGATAATAATAATAAATGTAGTTTGTGATTTGGGGAAGATCAGATCAAGACTCACAAAGCCCTTACCTCCCTAACTCCCCATCCACCCATCAGGCCAGTATCAGAGAGCCTGGCCAAGGTCTCCAAGTGGTAGATTTGGGGTTCGACCTCAAGGTTTTCCAAGTTTGTCACCAGGCACTTCGGAGGTTCCCCTGAGAGGGGACAGGCCAGGGGAGCCTCCCAGTCTCCCTGTGATTGCCCCGGAAGAGACTGGTCCTCTCACCCCCTACTAGCAACTGTCGCATAGTGAGGAAAAGTGCCAATCAGATAAACCAGGACAGAAGGTGATTTGTGGGCTCATACATGGAGACCCTGGAGCCTCCCCAGAAAATGGCCAGCTCTGGACTTGGCGGGATCCTGCCCAGGAAGCCATCCAGATGTCTCCCATTACCAGCCAAGAAAGGCAGACACGATACGTGGACCCACGCCGGGGTCTCTGGGGATGGCGTGATAAAGGGCCTCCCCTCACAGACAACAGGAAGGAAAACCACCATTTGCCAGCTGGGACCGGAGTGAGGGAAAGCTCACACAACTGAAAAGCGCAATTGTCTGTCATAAAGGAGCTTGGCTAAAATCACATAAACCACGTGACACCACGTACTGTGCTGGATCTAATGCACCCACAGCATGAGCACGCCCAAAGCCGAGGCCACGGTGCCACCGTCCTCCGGGCGTGGCGGTGAGAAGGGAGGAAGGTCGAATAAGCGAAGTCTGCCGGGGTTTCCCCCAGAGAAGGGGCGGCGGGCCACCTGCTGTCCACACCACAGTCAAGCTCACGTGCACAGGAGGCGTCCAGCGGCTCCCTCACTTAACTCTTCCACCAGCTGAAGACGAACTTCCCACAGCTCGGCTTCTGAAACCTTTTCTACAAGAAAGGAGGTGCCTGTGGGTTGGACTAATGTGGGTCACCTGACAGCTTCATAGCCTAAGTTAACAGATTAGCGCGCGTGCTCATACGTTAGCCTCTGGAGAATCTTATCACCTTCAACTGTGTTAGCTGAAACCATGTCTGGAGAGAACCAGCTCTGGAGAAAGCGGAAATGCTGAGTTTCCGGAGAAGGATGTGGGTCGGCAGGGCAGTCCTTGCCCAAACTCTGGAGCCTGAAGACTGTCTGCTCCAGAGTCTCACACAAGCCAGCCCCGAGCAGATGGCCTCCTCCTTCGTCTGAGTCCACAGAGCAGCCCCCAGGAACCGCAGGGCCTCCAGCCGTGTAGGCTTCTGCGGGGTGGGCTGAAAGGATGAAAGCAAAGCAAGATACAGGACTGCAAATACTGCAAAGATCCGAGCATCAACCCACAAAATGTAGTTTCAGTTATGTAGATGGGATCCCGCAGGAAAACCTTAAAAAGGAGGAAAGTCCGAACGCGGCTTTGAGAAGCATCTCTCCTCCTTTGTGGGAACTGATAAAACACCCTGTGCCCCGAGTTCTTTCTGTCTATGCTGAAGAACACGGAGCCCATTGGCTTCAGGCTTGGGCATCCGCTGCTGAGATTCCCATGAGTCACACGCATTTTTCTCTGTGAGGCACACACACTTATGAGCCAGGAGCCTGGACCACCCCTCAACAAGGCCACTGACCACTCGAGTCACCCACGCATCACCGACGGCCCACTGATCCTCAGGCATCTCACAGACAGACTGAACGGTGGTCTGAGGACCCTCCCCTCCATACAGACTGCGATGCTGAAATCAAAGGACTCTGCACCCAGGTCCCAGGTGAGGGCTAGGGAGACAGAGGGGCTGGAGGGTGAGGCCCCAGTGCGCACGTGAGCAGGACGCTGGAAGGACCTCTCTGTCTGGAAGGCCACCCGCCACCACAGCCAGCAGAGGACGCAGAGTCACAGGCCATATCACATTCTGAGGACTCAGCCCGGACGCGGATGCCCTGGAGCCTCTCTCCTTCTTCGGACGCTCCCGGCATCAATAATCAGCAAAAACAGCCTCACAGCACTTTCAGCGCCTCTTTGCCAAAGTTGCTGAGCATCACAGTAGGGACGGAAGCGGGCGGCACAGGCCTGCCCTCCCTCCCCAACACCTGAGAGCGACCACCTGCACCAGAACCAAGGGTCGGTTCGGCCCTGAGGAGCTGGTTCCCTTTCCACCCCTGCTGCAAGAAACTGCTCCCAGGTGAAAGGCTGAAACTCACTCACGTGTCCTGTTACCACTCTGGAGGCCAGAGTGCAAAGAGCCCCAACCTGCCAGATCCAAGGGGTCCAAAGGGAAGCTCCTTCCGGAGGCTCCAGGGAGATGCCCTGCTCCCCGGCCTTCTCGGCATCCATGGCTCCCAGGCCCACACCACAGGGATCCTGCCTCACCCCCTGGGGCCCCTCACGCCATCGCCCCTGCCTACCCCCTCCCCATCCTGATGACCCTTGCCATGACTTTGCTTCTCTATTAGGTGAATAAGTCTCAGTATAGTTTTAAGGCATTTCTCCAGTTATGAGTGATATTCAGTCTAAGATCCACTTGTACTTCTTTATATATGAACTTTTTGTATACATTTTTTCCTATTGGATTGTTAACTTTTTAAAATAAATTGTAAGGTGATCTCCACCTACTAGGAAAATGAGCCTTGTGTCTGTGACATGAATTACAAGTATTTTCCCTAATTTTTCATTTGTCTTGTAATGTTTTTTGCCTATTATATTTGTCATTAAAAATACTTGATTTTATTGTGGTTCAATTACTTAATCTATTATCTACATCTTCTAGGCTTGGTTTCACACTTAGAAAGTCCTTCCACATCCCAAGATTCAGGGGGAAAAAATACTAGTTTTATGTTAAATAATTTTTTAGTCTTTTTATAATTTAAATCTTTGGTTCATTTAGTATTTACTTGGGTGGGAGGTATGAAGCAAGAGTCCCATTTTATTAATTTATTTTTAAAAGAATGCTACCCAGAGTCCCAATATTGTGCTAAGCAATAATGAGCTGGATAACCACAATAGTGTGATCACTCACCTAGAACCAGACATTCTGGAATGCAAAGTCAAGTGGGCCTTGGGAAGCATCACTATGAACAAAGCTAGTGGAGATGATGGAATTTCAGCTGAGCTGTTTTAAATCCTAAAAGATGATGCTGTGAATGTGTTGCACTCAGTATGCCAGCAAATTTGGAAAACTCAGCAGTGGCCACAGAGCTGGAAAAGATCAGTTTTCATTCCAATCCCAAAGAAAGGCAATGCCAAAGAATGTTCAAATGCAACTACTATACAGTTGTACTCATTTCACATGCTAGCAAGGTAATGCTAAAAATCCTTCAAACTAGGTTTCAGCAGCACATGAAGCAAGAACTTGCAGATGTTCAAACTGGATTTAGAAAAGGCAGAGGAATTAAAGATGAAAGGCTTCTGCTTCATTGATTACACTACAGCCTTTGACTATGTGATTCACCACAAACTGTGGAAAATTCTTAAAGAGACAGGAATACCAGACCACCTTACCTGTCTTATGAAAAACCTGTATGCAGATCAAGATGCAACAGTTAGAACCAGACATGGAACAATGGATTGGTTCAAAATTGGGAAAGGAGTATGACAAGGCTATATATTGTCACCCTGCTTATTTAACTTATATGCAGATTACATCATGCAAAATTCTGGACTGAATGAATCACAAGCTGGAATCAAGATTGCTGAGAGAAATATCAACAACTTCAGATATGCAGATGATATCACTCTAATGACAGAAAGCAAAGAGGAAGTAAAGAGCCTCTTGATGAGGGTGAAAGAGGAAAGTGAAAAAGCTGATCTAAAATTCAACATTCAAAAACCTGTCATTATGGTATCTGATCCCATTACTTCATGGCAAATAGATGGAGAAAAAGTGGAAGCAGGGACAGATTTTTGTCTTCTTGGGCTGAAAAATCACTGCAGACAGTGACTATAGCCAAGAAATTAAAAGATGCTTCCTCCTTGAAAGGACAGCTATGACAAATCTAGACAGCATGTTAAAAAGCAGAGACATCACTTGCTGACAAAGGTCCATCTAGTCAAACCTATGGCTTTTCCAGAAGTCATGTAGGGATGTGAGAGTTGGACCATAAAGAAGTCCAGTTCAGTTCAGCTCAGTCGCTCAGTCGTGTCTGACTCTTTGCGACCCCATGAATCGCAGCACGCCAGGCCTCCCTGTTCATTACCATCTCTGTTCACTCAGACTCACGTCCATCGAGTCCGTGATGCCATCCAGCCATCTCATCCTCTGTCATCCCTTTTCCTCCTGCCCCCAATCCCTCCCAGCATCAGAGTCTTTTCCAGTGAGTCAACTCTTCTCATGAGGTGGCCAAAGTACTGGAGTTTCAGCTTTAGCATCATTCCTTCCAAAGAAATCCCAGGGCTGATCTCCTTCAGAATGGACTGGTTGGATCTCCTTGCAGTCCAATGGACTCTCAAGAGTCTTCTCCAACACCACAGTTCAAAAGCATCAATTCTTCGGCACTCAGCACTGAGGAGCTGGTTCCCTTTCCACCCCTGCTGCAAGAAACTGCTCCCAGGTGAAAGGCTGAAACTCACTCACGTGTCCTGTTACCACTCTGGAGGCCAGAGTGCAAAGAGCCCCAACCTGCCAGATCCAAGGGGTCCAAAGGGAAGCTCCTTCCGGAGGCTCCAGGGAGATGCCCTGCTCCCCGGCCTTCTCGGCATCCATGGCTCCCAGGCCCACACCACAGGGATCCTGCCTCACCCCCTGGGGCCCCTCACGCCATCGCCCCTGCCTACCCCCTCCCCATCCTGATGACCCTTGCCATGACTTTGCTTCTCTATTAGGTGAATAAGTCTCAGTATAGTTTTAAGGCATTTCTCCAGTTATGAGTGATATTCAGTCTAAGATCCACTTGTACTTCTTTATATATGAACTTTTTGTATACATTTTTTCCTATTGGATTGTTAACTTTTTAAAATAAATTGTAAGGTGATCTCCACCTACTAGGAAAATGAGCCTTGTGTCTGTGACATGAATTACAAGTATTTTCCCTAATTTTTCATTTGTCTTGTAATGTTTTTTGCCTATTATATTTGTCATTAAAAATACTTGATTTTATTGTGGTTCAATTACTTAATCTATTATCTACATCTTCTAGGCTTGGTTTCACACTTAGAAAGTCCTTCCACATCCCAAGATTCAGGGGGAAAAAATACTAGTTTTATGTTAAATAATTTTTTAGTCTTTTTATAATTTAAATCTTTGGTTCATTTAGTATTTACTTGGGTGGGAGGTATGAAGCAAGAGTCCCATTTTATTAATTTATTTTTAAAAGAATGCTACCCAGAGTCCCAATATTGTGCTAAGCAATAATGAGCTGGATAACCACAATAGTGTGATCACTCACCTAGAACCAGACATTCTGGAATGCAAAGTCAAGTGGGCCTTGGGAAGCATCACTATGAACAAAGCTAGTGGAGATGATGGAATTTCAGCTGAGCTGTTTTAAATCCTAAAAGATGATGCTGTGAATGTGTTGCACTCAGTATGCCAGCAAATTTGGAAAACTCAGCAGTGGCCACAGAGCTGGAAAAGATCAGTTTTCATTCCAATCCCAAAGAAAGGCAATGCCAAAGAATGTTCAAATGCAACTACTATACAGTTGTACTCATTTCACATGCTAGCAAGGTAATGCTAAAAATCCTTCAAACTAGGTTTCAGCAGCACATGAAGCAAGAACTTGCAGATGTTCAAACTGGATTTAGAAAAGGCAGAGGAATTAAAGATGAAAGGCTTCTGCTTCATTGATTACACTACAGCCTTTGACTATGTGATTCACCACAAACTGTGGAAAATTCTTAAAGAGACAGGAATACCAGACCACCTTACCTGTCTTATGAAAAACCTGTATGCAGATCAAGATGCAACAGTTAGAACCAGACATGGAACAATGGATTGGTTCAAAATTGGGAAAGGAGTATGACAAGGCTATATATTGTCACCCTGCTTATTTAACTTATATGCAGATTACATCATGCAAAATTCTGGACTGAATGAATCACAAGCTGGAATCAAGATTGCTGAGAGAAATATCAACAACTTCAGATATGCAGATGATACCACTCTAATGACAGAAAGCAAAGAGGAAGTAAAGAGCCTCTTGATGAGGGTGAAAGAGGAAAGTGAAAAAGCTGATCTAAAATTCAACATTCAAAAACCTGAGATTATGGTATCTGATCCCATTACTTCATGGCAAATAGATGGAGAAAAAGTGGAAGCAGGGACAGATTTTTGTCTTCTTGGGCTGAAAAATCACTGCAGACAGTGACTATAGCCAAGAAATTAAAAGATGCTTCCTCCTTGAAAGGACAGCTATGACAAATCTAGACAGCATGTTAAAAAGCAGAGACATCACTTGCTGACAAAGGTCCATCTAGTCAAACCTATGGCTTTTCCAGAAGTCATGTAGGGATGTGAGAGTTGGACCATAAAGAAGTCCAGTTCAGTTCAGCTCAGTCGCTCAGTCGTGTCTGACTCTTTGCGACCCCATGAATCGCAGCACGCCAGGCCTCCCTGTTCATTACCATCTCTGTTCACTCAGACTCACGTCCATCGAGTCCGTGATGCCATCCAGCCATCTCATCCTCTGTCATCCCTTTTCCTCCTGCCCCCAATCCCTCCCAGCATCAGAGTCTTTTCCAGTGAGTCAACTCTTCTCATGAGGTGGCCAAAGTACTGGAGTTTCAGCTTTAGCATCATTCCTTCCAAAGAAATCCCAGGGCTGATCTCCTTCAGAATGGACTGGTTGGATCTCCTTGCAGTCCAATGGACTCTCAAGAGTCTTCTCCAACACCACAGTTCAAAAGCATCAATTCTTCGGCACTCAGCTTACTTCACAGTTCAACTCTCACATCCACACATGACCACAGGAAAAACCATAGCCTTGACTAGACGGACCTCAGTCGGCAAAGTAATGTCTCTACTTTTGAATATACTATCTAGGTTGGTCATGACTTTTCTTCCAAGGAGCAAGCGTCTTCTAATTTCATAGCTGCAGTCACCATCTGCAGTGATTTTGGAGCCCCAAAAAATAAAGTCTGACACTGTTTCCACTGTTTCCCCATCTATTTCCCATGAATTCTTCGGCACTCAGCTTACTTCACAGTTCAACTCTCACATCCACACATGACCACAGGAAAAACCATAGCCTTGACTAGACGGACCTCAGTCGGCAAAGTAATGTCTCTACTTTTGAATATACTATCTAGGTTGGTCATGACTTTTCTTCCAAGGAGCAAGCGTCTTCTAATTTCATAGCTGCAGTCACCATCTGCAGTGATTTTGGAGCCCCAAAAAATAAAGTCTGACACTGTTTCCACTGTTTCCCCATCTATTTCCCATGAAGTGATGGGACCAGATGCCATGGTCTTCGTTTTCTGAATGTTGAGCTTTAAGCCAAATTTTTTGCTCTCCTCTTTCACTTTCATCAAGAGGCTCTTTAGTTCCTCTTCACTTTCTGCCATAAGGGTGGTGGCATCTTCATATCTGAGGTTATTGATATTTCTCCAAGCAATCTTGATTCCAGCTTGTGCTTCTTCCAGCCCGGCATTTCTCATGATGTACTCTGCATATAAGTTAAATAAGCAGGGTGACAATATACAGCCTTGATGTACTCCTTTTCCTATTTGGAACCAGTCTGTTGTTCCATGTCTAGTTCTAACTGTTGCTTCCTGACCTGTATATAGGTTTCTCGAGAGACAGGTCAGGTGGTCTGGTATTCCCATCTCTTTCAGAACTGTCCACATTTTATTGTGATCCACACAGTCAAAGGCTTTGGTACAGTCAATAAAGCAGATGTTTTTCTAGAACTCCCTTGCTTTTTCGATGATCCAGCAAATGTTGGCAATTTGAAGGCTGAGCACCAAGGAACTGATACTTTCAAATTGTGTTCTGGAGAAGTTTTGAGAGTCCCTTGAACAGCAAGGACATCAAACCAATCAATCCTAAAATAAATCAACTGTGAATATTCATTGGAAGGACTGATGTTGAAACTGATGCTCCAATACTTTGGCCACCTGACTCAAAGAGCAGACTCATTGGAAAAGACCTTGATGCTGGGAAGGATTAGGGCAGGAGGAAAAAAGGTCGATAGAGGATGAGATGGTTAGATGACATTACCAACTCAATGAACATGAGTTTGAGCATATTTCAGGACATGCTGAAGAATAGGGAAGCCTGGCATGCTGCAGTCCCTGGGGTCACAAAGAGTGGGACACAACTTAGAGACTGAACAGCAACAATCTGCCTTTATCGTGTAATAAATTGCAGTGTAGATTATTTCTGGGTGCTCTCTTCTATGCCAGTGATAACTCCTATCTAGAAACAAGAACCACCTAACAGTACAATTTAAAATAAGTGCCAGATTGCACTTATTTTTTGTCTAACTATTATTCCTGATGTTCAAGCTGGCTTTAGAAAAGGCAGAGGAACCAGAGATCAAATTGCCAACATCCACTGGATCATGGAAAAACTGAAACTCCATTACTTTGGCCATCTCATGCGAAGAGTTGACTCATTGGAAAAGACTCTGATGCTGGGAGGGATTGGGGGCAGGAGGAGAAGGGGACGACAGAGAATGAGACGGCTGGATGGCATCACGGACTCGATGGACGTGAGTCTGAGTGAACTCCGAGAGATGGTAATGAACAGGGAGGCCTGGCGTGCTGCGATTCATGGGGTCGCAAAGAGTCGGACACGACTGAGCGACTGAACTGAAGTGAACTGATTATTCCTGCTAATTTTTCAATATAACTTTCTACTCACTCAATGTGTTCTGTTTGGGATTGTTGCTGTTAGTTGCTCAGTTATATCCAGTCCCTTGCAACCCCATGGACTGTGGCCCACTAAGCTCCTCTGTCCGTGGGACTCTCCAGGCAAGAATATTGGAATGGGTTGCCATTTCCTTCTTCAGGGATTGTTGCTAACAGTGTTCTAAACGTACAGGACAGTTAAGGAAGAAGTGATCCCTGAGGAGCCTCTCAAATAGATACTCTTTTTCATTTTTCAATTCTTCTTTCTTTTCCCACACTGTTTCAAATTTTTAATCAGATAGACTTTGATATTTTTTTTTTTAAGTTTGTCTTTTGATATTTTCATGTGAATGATTGCAACTGCAAATCAGTTCTTTAACAATTCTAACTGGATATTTTTAGTATATGTGAACAGCATCAATTTCTATATATTTTATTATTAGTAACCACTTCACAAAATTCTCTTATCTGCAATAAATTTTCAATCTATTTTCTTGGATTTATCAAGTAAACAATTGTGTTTCTGCAAATGGCAATAATTTTAACTCTTTCCAATTTTCAGAACTTGTTTTCTTGTCTCATTTAATTGTATTAGCTAGTGCCTCCAGCAGAATATTAAATAATAGTGATGATAATTGTTTTCCAAACTCGTTTAGTTCCTGCCTTAATGGGAAAGCTTCTTGTGTTTCCCTATTACACACAAAGCCACAAGCTTGAAACCTATGTTCTAACACTAACAAAATATATAACCAATCCCACAATAAAGGAGAAACAGAATCACAAAAGTGTTTAAAATCATGTACGGAAGTTATTATACAGTACACAGATGCTATACATATTATAAAGATGTTTTAACAGGTGCTTTTTTACCACCTATGGAAATTTGAAGTCATTTTTCCCTTTTTCATTTTTTTCTCCAAAAGAGCAACCTTTGATAATATTTACTGATTTTCGGCTTTAAAATTCATTCATTACTATTGTTATCTTTAATTGATTCCTTTTGCTTTCCTAAAATTTATGTACTCGCTAATTTTTCCAAATTTTACATTGAGTACTTAATTTATTTTAATTTTTCTTATTTATTTTATGGTATAATTATTTAAGATTATAAAGTTTCCTCTGAGCACTGCTGTAGTTTTAATCCATCAGTTTCAATATATTTTATGATCATTATTTCCAAGAGATTCTGAGATTTCAGTTTTTAATCTCTTTTTTAATCTGAAAGAAAGTGAAAGTGAAAGTGCTTAGCCATGTCCGACTGTTTGCAACCCCATGAACTATACAGGGAATGGAATTCTCCAGGCCAGAGTACTAGAGTGGGTAGCCATTCCCTTCTCCAGAGAATCTTGCTAACCCAGGGATTGAACACAGGTCTCCCACATTGCAAGCGGATTCTTTACCAGCTGAGCCACCAGGGAAGCCCCTTCTTTATCTGAGTTTCTTTTAATTATTTTCTTTTTTTTTTTCATTTTAATTTTTCAGTTAGTGAGATTTTTATTTGTCTATCTTATCTTATGACTTTTGTGGATAATATGTGTTATGATTTTGTGGTTAATTTCTATCTTTAATGCATTATGACCAGAGTATGTAATCTGAACTGTCTCTTTATGTACATATTCTAACAGGTGTGAGGTGGTATTTCATTGTGGGTTTGATTTACATTTCCCCAATGATCAGAGATGTTAAGTCCCTGTTCATTTATCTGTTGGCCATTTGTATATCATCTCTGAAGAAAATTTGCTAAGATCTTTTGTCTACTTTTTCATTGGCTTATTTGGGTTTGTTGGCGGGTGGGGAGTTGTTGCTATTGAGTTGTAGGAGTTCCTTATACATTTGTATAAGGGGGTATTAGCCCCTTATGAGATGCATAGCTTGCAAATGTAATATTTTCTCCTGTTTCAATGATTGCTTTTTCATTTCATCAACTGCTTCCTTTGCTGTGAGGACCTTCTAGTTTGATGTAATCCCTCTTGTTTATTGTTGGCTTTGTTGTCTGTGCTTTTGGTGTCATACCCAAAAAATCATTGCCAAGACCAATTATGACACTATTTTCTGATGAATATTCTTTGTTGGCCATTTTTAAACTTTCTTCCTTTTTATAATCTTTTTAAAATATAACCAGTGCTATGTGTGTGTGTCTGTGCTCAGTCATGTCCAACTCTCTGCGATCCCATGGACTGTAGCTGCCAGGCTCCTCCGTCCATGGGATTCTCCCGGCAAGAATACTGGAGTGGGTTGCCATTTCCTCCTCCACAGGATCTTCCCGACCCAGGGATCAAAGCTGCATCTCCTGCATCTCCTGCATTGGCTGGCAGATTCTTTATCACTGAGCCATCTGGGAAGCCCTGATGGCTTCCCAGAAAATTTGCAGAAAATTCATGCAGATAAAGGACCAAGGCTGCATTGCCAAGTAACAGCAATTCTGGTGTGAGGCTGTGGGTGTGAGTGTGTTCTTGCAGCTCTCATGGCTCACAGGCTGGCGGTTAAGGGGCTACTGAGGCTATAGTGCAGCCCCCTGATTCTAACTCATCAGCAGGCAGCTTCCTGCCAGAGTGGTGTCCTGTCCAACCCTGCCTTTCAGGCCTCGTCCAGACCATCTTAGTCCAGAGAAAGTCAGCAGCAGCCCATACACCTGTCTCTTATGGTTCCAAACTGATTACCTTGCCAGGTGAGCTCCACTCTATTGGGCTTGCCACCGTACAGAAGCAACAAAATGATGATAAGTACATGCCTGCCAATAATTACTTTTCGTTATTCATGCTGACCTAAGGTTGTGACGTTGACCTAATATTTTCCCCACTGATATCGAGGGGGCAGCATCCACCATCTAGTTCAGTTCGTCCCAGTCATGTCTGACTCTTTGTGACCCCATGGACTGCAGCACACCAGGCTTCCCTGTCCATCACCAAATCCCAGAGCTTACCAAACTCGTGTCCACTGAGTCTGTGATGCCATCCAACCATCTCATCCTCTGTCGTCCCCTTCTCCTCCTGCCCTCAATCTTTCCCAGCATCAGGGTCTTTTCCAAGGAGTCAGTTCTTTGCATCAGGTGGCCAGAGTATTGGAGTTTCATCTTTAGCACCAGTCCTTCCAAAGAACATTCAGGACTGACTTCCTTTACCATCCAAGTTACCCTTTAAACCAGGGAACGGCAGGACCACCTCACAACGCTGGGCTTGCTGGGCTTTTCTCACCAGCGTTGTCATCCTGCAAGGCCCTCTCCCATCGCAGGCCAGCCCAGGCCTCCCCTGCAGCTCTGCTCCTGAAACACCTAGCATCATTTCTTCATCAGCCCTCTCCTCACACGAGGACGCCTAAGTCTGACCTAAACCTGACCACCTGCACCTGTGAGTCCCAGCTCCCAGACTGTTTGCGCCCAGAGTGCAGAATCCGCCTGCACAGCTGAGAGGTGCAGGTCTCTGGTGGACGGTGGGGGGCCAGCCCAGCTAAGACTCTGCTGCTTGCTCTGTGGGGCTAGGCAACAGGGCAGCTGCTTTTCCCACTACCTGACCCCAAGGTTCACAAGAGATGACTCTTAATTGGTTTGTATAAAGCCCTGGTCAGGAGGGCGTGCTGTTCCACTCGGCACCCAGGCCCGAGTTGCAGGCTCCGCTAACTGCTCCAGACAAGAGACCAAGATCCAGGCTCAGGGGGCCAGGCCTTCATCAGGTCACATATAGTCTGGCTTGAGATCAGGTTGAAAAATCAATTTAAACAGATCAAAAAAGCATGCCTACAAGGCTGGGGAAAAAACACGGCTTCTCTTTGTGAGCCATCTCCGCCTGGCGAGCCTGCCTCCTCCAGTGGGGTTCCCCCCCCCCACAACTTGGCAATCTGGTTGTGACGTTTGGCAGTCACAGGCTTTCTTTTTCTCTTTTGCTGTTACTAATCTTTCATCGTGTGGCATTAGCACACAACATGTCTGACACCCTCACTGTGTTCTACAATTGGTTTCCGAGTGACCATGTTAATAACACTGACATTAGCCATGTTCATCCGAGGATTATGCTCAGTAACTGCTTGACTCGATCTGGCGTTTGTAATTAGATGGTCTGGATCTTAGTGATGCAAGACCTGGTACCCGAAGGTAAGAATGCAAAGATGCATTTCTTATCCCCAAGATCCCCACAGCCTTTGAAACTCAGTTAAACGGAATTTTGCTGTTTTGAATACTATCAAATAGAATATTTTTCTCCTCTGTGAGAAATTTACAAGACCTAGTTGAGTCGTTGATTTACAGGATATGAGCCTAATAAATATTACCTGAAATTGATTATACTATGAATCCACTGGGAGGAACAAGAGAATAATTGTTAATGCATTATTAGCTACTGGCAAAATACTATATTTTACATTTTATTACACAGATTATATATCCCAGCACACGTGGTTCTATTGCATTGTTTATTCGCCAGCTTGATAGTTATTTTTGAGGGTTTTCCTTTGGTATTACCCTGGATTGCAAAGCTCAATTAATATTATTTATAAAATAAGGATTATAGAATGATGATCTCTGGACAGGCAAAGATGGTCATTGTGAAAGATACTCTGCCCAGTGTCACTGATCGCTGCTTCAAAGCATATTCTGTCTCCAAATAAGTTTTCTCCTCAGAAGATAGTGATTTTAAATATCGCTTCTGATATCTTCTCACCTTTCACAGATATTCCGATGCAAGGAATCTCATTTTCTAAGTACAATCCACAAAGATTAGAGGCAAGTATGCAACTCCTGCTCAAGGTAGCTCCAATAATGAGGGGTGCAGAGGGTTCCCATCTCAGATTCATGGAGCTGGTGGTGTATGGGCAGATGGAGCACTGCACACAGCCTGGGGTGTCAGGGCCCACGTGGGTGCCCACTGCTGACCCTCTGAGCTCCTCGCTGAAGCCCTGGACCCCCAGCTGCAGACCCCATGACCACAAGCCAGAGGCACCACAGTTTATGTGGTGTTCCCCCCTGGTGCCAACCTGCAGGCATGACCCGGGGCCTATGAGTCATCATCTGATAGCCTAGTCATCGGTGGAACCCTCTGATCATCACCTGGGAACTATGAGTCATCACCTGATACCCACTGACCATCACTGGTACCCACTGGTCATCATCTGGTGCCTACTAGTTATCACCTGGGGATAATGGGTCATCACCTGATACTGAAGTCATCATTGGTACCTACCTGCCATCACCTGGTGCCCAGTGGTCATCAGTGTCCCAGGAACCCAAAGGCTCCTCAGCTCTAAAAGCTTTCTCCCAGGAATGTTCTTCAGGATGAAATTTTGTCAGCATAAAACTGAAAATTTTTAAAACAAAAACCCAGCTTGCTGTGAGCACCTTTTGTGAACATTCTAGTTTGAGCAGGGTCCAAATATACTCTAAAACCCCAAATTCCATACGTTTTACAAATTACTTTTTGTTGTTGTTGATGTGTGTGCCTTTTTTAAAATTATTTTTGGTAAAAATGCTTAAGCATGTGGTTCCCTCTGTAGGGTTTTTCTAAATCTTAGTCCCTTCAGCTGCCAGAAATTAAAACAAAAAGACTGTATGACGCTCTTGTTCTGACTCCTGAGGTTTCAAAAAGGAAACTATTGTTAACTGCAAATTACACTGAATAACTCACTTGGTGTGGGTTTTTCACTCAATTCTAATTATTAATAATTACCCTAAAGTTTTGGAGCTGGGTGTAAAAGGCACAGCCTTGTTCCTGCTCACCAAAAGAGCAGGCCCCCTTCCTCTCCAAACCCCGGTGGGCCTTCCTGAGAAAGAGAAGGGACGGAGTGCTTATGGGCCTTGTTTTATGAAATGAACACATTCATGGGTCATTGCGTCAACTCCATCTTCCTGTTAATGAACCAAAAGAATGAGCAGGACCCAAGCAGTAAATCGCTTGATCCAGCAAACTCTTTTCATATTAGTACACAGCTATCCTTTAACTTACCTGGAGGGTTCTAATCATGTTTTTGTGTATTGGATTTTAGTTAAGTAGGACGGCTCCATAATTAAATGAGAATACTAGGCAGAAAGAGCCAAGTAACGTGACTCGCAGGCCAGGGCCCCCCTCAGCCTTGCACTGTGGTACCTGGAGCTCCTGGACACAGCTGGCCATCCCGAGGCCCGCCTGCACTGTCCAGAACTTCAGGCTGGCCTGGAGACCAGCTCAGCCCAGCATCCCACTGTGGCCAAACCAAGGGCCAAACCTGCCCTGATACCCAGACCTTTCCCAGCTTTCGGCAACCGCATCCGCTGTGAACAAGGACTCATCTTGGTTCAGGCTTGGATTCTACAAGAATACGAAACAAAGGGGAAGTTACACCGGATGCAGAACGTTCAGTTTCTGAAGTTATTTTTCCAAAGGGGAGAGAAGATGGGCTTCTATTGACAGAGCACTGACGTTTCACAGATCTGGGGGTTTTGCTTCACTTTGGTTTCTTTCTTCATCTTCCTGATTCATTTCTCTGAGTCTATGGATTGAACCAGATAATGGATGTGAGAACCCAAGCAGTGGCCGCAGAGCTCAGCAAGTCGCAACCAGGAAAGCAGTGGCCACGAGCCGTGGTGTGTGCCAGAGTGACAACAACAATGCCATGCCAGCGACCTGCTCGGAGAGCCGAGGGGCAGCGGGCAAGGAAGCCAGCTCCGAAGGCCCGCGCTGTCTGCAGGCAGCACTCCAGGGAGAGGCGGAGAATCCATCACTGCTCCAGTCGGCAGAACCGGAATTTATGAAATTCCTGGTGCGCAAGGTCGGTGGAATATTCTGCTCCCAGCCCCGTGAGGATGAAACGGGGCTGCCTGCTCCTCGCTTGCCCTCTGCTGCTGCCACATTGTCTGTAATTGACTTAGAATTTTTCCCCTAATATAATTCTTTATGAAACCTGCCTTGAGCAATGGATCCGTGATTGCTCACCGAGGGTCGGGCCTCATTTGTTCCTGTAGATTGTGCCTAATTAACGCTAACTTGTCTGTACATAAAAAGTACAATGGGCTGTCCTTCCCAATTTAATTCCGACAGTTTAATCGAATCTGTATTCTTTTCAAAAATAATTAGATCATTTACACTTCATTAACATGTAATGTAATGTTGAGACATTCATCATAATGATTTCTTATTTTTCTTGTGCAATATTATCTCCTCTAATGAAACTGTTAACACCATGCATGCCTTAATTAGCTGTATCATATCACTGATGATTTCTGAAGAAAGCCACGTTTTAACACATGAAATTGAATTATCTAAGTAGGTATATTTTCAGCAGAATCTGTCTGTTCTTGTTGAGAAACACCTTCTGGCTGCCCAGCCACAGCTCCACAGGCGCCTTCAGGTGGCTCCACCCAGGCCTAGGCGGCAGGAAGGGCGGGCACTTCCTCATGGGGACCCTGGGAGCAGAGCCTACACCCAGGGGTGTCACACACTGGCAGCCACATGCGCCAAGGCCTGGTGGGCACAGGCAGCAGGCCTCTCCCAGCTCAGAGGAGGCAGAGGTCAGCCCCACGGAGACGCGCATGGCCCAAGCAAAAAGTGAAGCCACAGGTTCACCTGGCTCAGGTGGGCAGGGAGGGAAGCTGGGGTTCACCTGGCTCAGGTAGGCAGGGAGGACTTCTGCAGCCCCTCCTGGCTCAGGTGTAAGACCACCTAGCCAGCCGTGACCCCTCCCCGCCATGCACTTCCTTACCCAGGGTATAGCAGAGTCTTCAGATCCCAGGATAAGTCATGTAGGAAAGGCCCCATCAGATCCCGAGTGGCGCTCTCACCTGGGGCTGGTCCCACAGGACAGGTGAGTGGGCAGGAAGGGGCCCGAGCCCTAAGCCCCAGTCCCACCAGGAGCTAGCTGTTGCACACCTCCTTTAACCTCTCCGAGTCTCAGTTTCTTCCAGTGTGAACAGGTGTTACAGTGCGCACACAGCCTGGGGTAGAGATGCCCATGTCCCCGCATGTCAGGAGGTTCTGCACCCCCATGACCTGAGTGGGCAGAGCCACACCTGCATCACACCCCACCATATCTGCATCACACCCTGTCACACCTGTGTCACACCCGTCACACCTGAGTCACACCCCATCACACCCGAGTCACACCCCATCACACCTGAGTCATACCCACCACACCTGTGTCACACCCTGTCACACCCCATTACACCTGAGTCACATCTGCCACATCTGCATCACACCTGAGTCACACCCCATCACACCCATCACACCTGAGTCACATCTGCCACATCTGCATCACACTCAAGTCACACCCCGTCACACCTGACTCATACCTGCCACACCTGTGTCACACCCTGCCACACCTGCATCACACCCCATCACACCCATCACACCTGAGTCATATCTGCCACACCTGCATCACACCTGAGTCACACCCCATCACACCTGTGTCACATCCCATCACACCTGAGTCACATCTGCCACACCTGCATCACACCTGACTCACACCCTGCCACACCTGTGTCACACCCCGTCACACCCCATCACACCTGTGTCATACCGCATCACACCTGAGTCACATCTGCCACACCTGTGTCACACCCTGTCACACCCGAGTCACACCCCATCACACCTGAGTCACACCCCATCACACCTGAGTCACATCTGCCACACCTGCGTCACACCTGCATCACACCCTATCACACCCCATCACACCCCGTCACAGAGCAGGAGTCCCGGGCCTCCTGATGTGCCGTCCCTCCGATGTCAGAGTCCAGAGCCAGACCAGCAGGTGGGAACAAAAACAACTCAGCCAGGAAAATGCTGATCTTTGACCAGAAGATGAGTTAGTACACGCCGTCTGCACTGTTCTGAAACTGGCCTGGAAAGAGCAAGACGTGGCTGTGCGACGTGGGTGGGGGCCTCCCCAGGGTCTGCGGCAGGGGCCACCCCGGCATCTGTGGATGGACCCACCCTGGGGTCTGCAGTGGGGCCTCCCTGGGGTCTGCAGTGGGGGCCACCCCGGGGTCTGTGGTGGGGCCACCCTGTGGTCTATGGATTGAGCCCACCCTGGGGTCTGCAGTGGGGCCTTCCCGGGGTCTGCAGTGGGGCCTCCCCAGGGTCTGCAGTGGGGGCCACCCCGGGGTCTGCGGTGGGGGCCTCCCCGGGGTCTGCGGTGGGGCCTCCCCGGGGTCTGCGGTGGGGGCCTCCCCGGGGTCTGCGGTGGGGCCACACCAGGGTCTGCAGTGGGGCCTCCCCGGGGTCTATGGATGGAGCCCGCCCCGGGGTCTGCAGTGGGGGCCACCCTGGGGTCTGCGGTGGGGCCGCCCTGGGGTCTATGGATGGAGCCCGCCCCGGGGTCTGCAGTGGGGGCCACCCCGGGGTCTGCGGTGGGGCCTTCCCCGGGGTCTGTGGATGGGCTTTTCTCCTAAGCCAGGACTCCCAGCTCCCATCTGGCTGTTCACCTGCACAGAATCTAAAAGCATGAAAGTTGGGAAACCAAAGACCAGGTGGAATAAAACAGGAACCCCTGAAACAACATGGTAACCCTAAGCCAACTTCTCTGTCCAGAGAGACCTGCTCTCCCTGCGGGGCAGCCGTCTAACTAGACTGTCTCCCACCGGCCCCTGGAATTTGCCCCAGGGTCTTCGGCTCAGGGGTGGATCTGCCAGACGCACTGATGGGTGAAGAACGCCTTTGCCCCGGGGCCTGCTGCTTCTGGACCTCGTTCGAGTTGCTCTATCTTCTGCTCACTGTCAAATAAACAAAAAACACACATAGAGGTTTATTTGGGCAAAGGAAGCAGAGAACAATGTGGAGTTCAACATCTGCAGCATCATTTAGGTGACTTTGGCGCATGAGAAGGAAGCGGGGAGACCACAGGATGGTTCTCGGAGGTAGAAACATCTCCCCGGAACTCCGTGCCCTTTGAAAGCAGCTCAGCATAATTGTCCTGCAGAACATTCGGAGAATCCAGGCTACTAATTAAGCACTCGTGCATCAATTAGTTATAATAGCGGTAATAATACACAAACAATGGTACGAAGTTATGCGCTGCTGAGCTTCTCCCCCCGTTTGGTAAGCTTTTCTTCTTCGCAGCTTTGGCTTTGAAGATTTAAGTTAATAATTTGTCCCTAATGAATTTAGCCTTTCTGTTTCTCCAGGACGCAGGGTATTTAAATGACTGAAAGAAACGATGCTATTAACACAATTTCTCTTTGAAGAAAACTTTCACCACCAAGAACAATATTTTCATATGGTTGTTTCCACACTCAGCCTCCAGAGGCGTGTAGATGAGGTCACCTAGTTGGGCAGACGTCAGACAGAGGTCGGGGTCGGGTGAGAATACACAATCTTCACTTTTCTCAGGTTGACGATTTGACAGCATTTCATAAAGAAGGCTGAGTTCCCAAGAATTGATGCTTTAGAGCTGTGGTGCTTAAGAAGACTCTTGAGAGTCCCTAGGACTGCAAGAGATCCAACCAGTCCATCCTAAAGGAAATCAGTCCTGACTGTTCATTGGAAGGACTGATGCTGAAGCTGAAGCTCCAATGCTTTGGCCACCTGATGTGAAGAGACAGCTCTTTGGAAAAGACCCTGATGCTGGGAAAGATGGAGGGCATGAGGAGAAGGGGGCAACAGAGGATGAGATGGTTGGATGGCATCACCGACTCAATGGACGTGAGTTTGAGCAAACCCCGGGAGACGGTGAAGGACAGGGAAGCCTGATGTGATGCAATCCATGGAGTTGCAAAGAGTCAGACACAACTGAGCAACTAAACAAAAACAACAAGAAAATTTAGTTCATCTCCTATAAGATCTATAAGCTTATGAAACACACACACAATCTGTGAATAAAAGAAACTCATCATAAAGCAAAATTGTTCATAAAGGTAGCTTTTTTTTTTTGGATGAGAGAAAATGATAAAGAGAAGTAAATCTATTTACTGAAATAAATTCCAAATAATAATTTTAAAAACCTTTTCAAGATGCATGTCCAGCCACCCACACCCCAGACAGAGGTCCTTGTAAACAAGAGCCTAGAGCAGGTCCCCTCCCCGCATCGTCCTCCTGTGCCCCAGACCCCTTCCTTTCTGTGAAGGCTGGACCCTCCGACTCAAACGCAGCTCACAAACCTGCATTCTCCACAAACAGAGATGCACAAAATCCTGAGACCAGCCTGGGACTCATCGGACAGGCAGAACAGCCACCTTCAGAGAAAAACCGACTCTGTAGCTTTCAGATACTCACATCTCTGGGTCCTTTCCTTCGAGAAGCGTGGTTAGAACAGTAATATCCCCTTTGCATAAATACAGCATGTTTATCCACTCATCTGTCAGAGGCTATAGCTCTGAGGCGAGTCCTGCAGGCAGTACAGATAGCTATCTTGTTTTGATCCATTCAGCCACTGTGTGTCTTTTGATTGGAGCACTTGGCCCATTAACATTTAAAGTAATTATTGATAGGTATGTACTTACTGTCATTTTGTTGTTTTCTAGAGTGTTTTTCTTTTCTTTTTTTTTTTATTGTTCGGTGTTCCTGCCTTCCTCTCTTGTTCTCTTCCTTTATGATTTGATGACTTTCTCTATTGTTATGTTTTATTCCTTTCTCTTTACTTTCTGTGTATCTATTAGAGGTTTGTGGTTACCATGAAGTTCATATGTAACAACCTATGTATACATAGTAACCTATATACGGATACATTTACATGCACATGTGTATAGCAGTCTATAAGTACTGAGGTTCAAGCACATTCTAAAAAGCACTACATTTCCACTCTTCCCCCCATTTTATGTTGTGCGCACTGCTTAACTTATTGTAGATATCAGTGATTTTACTACATTTGTCTTTTAACCTTTACAGCAGTTTTTTAGGTGGTTGACGCCCTATCTTTATGTTTTAACTTTATTTTTTGCATTTACTAGTGAGATCTTCTTCTTTCATATTTTTTTTGTTTCTCCTTCTGACTTCTCTGTTTAAAGACTCCTCTTTAACACTTCTGGTAAAGGATGTTTAGACAAGGTGAACTCCTTTAGCTGCTTCTTATCCAGGAAACCCTTTGTCTCTCCTTCAATCCTAAGCACTAACCTTGCTGGGTGGAGTTTTCTCCGTTGGAGGTTTTTTCCCCTTCCATCACTCTGTGCTCATTTCTGCCAACCTGCAAAGCTTCTGATGAAATATCAGCTGATAATCTAACGGGGCTTCCATTGTACATAACCAGTGATTTTTCTATTGATGCTTTTCAGACTCTCTTTTTATCTTTAACTTTTTCCATTTTAGTCATAATGTGTCTTGGTGTGAAACTCTTTAGTTAATTTTGTTTGGGACTCTCTGTGCTTCCTGGACTTGGGCATTTTGCTTTCTTCCCAGGTTAGGGGTTTTTTCAGTCATTTTTTCTTGAAGTAGATTTCCTGTTCTTTTCTTTCTCTCCTCTCCTTCTGGAACCCCTTTAACATCAATATTATGTTGTCCTAGAGGCCCCTTACACCATCCACAGTTTTAGAAATCTGTTTTTCTTTTTGCTGTTTCAAGTTAGGTGATTTCTCCTGCCTCGTGGTGGGGGTGGCCAGCGGTGGACGGGGTTCCTTGGAGGGGGCGGACGGGAGGGTGCAGAGGCGGCCTTCCAGCCACCGCTCAGGGTTCCTGAAGCATTACGTCCTGGCCTTGGGTGAGGCTGGACATTTCATCTCCAAGCACATCTCTTGCTTTCTGCCTCAGAGCGTGGCCCCCCAGTGGGACACTGGCCGCGCTGGTGTCATGGGGTAGAAGTCAGATGAAGAGACGTCCGTGGGAGAGCCACAGATGCACCCAGGAGAGCAGCGTCAGGGAAACAGCACTAGGGTCTATCTCCTGGGGTCACACAGTTTTGAGAACTTGTTATATTCACCTTTGTGGCTTTCTGTGCTTTTTTTTTTTAATTTTCAAAATACTGTCACTTGTATGTGAAGGAGAAACTTAAATAGAAAGACCTTGGGCCTCAGGAAAGAGAAGAAAAGCCCACACACGGGGACATGCTCGGCCATGCTCACTTGGCTGCTTGCCTGGGGCCTCCCTGTGTTTCTCAAAGAGAGAGAAGTCCCTGGTCAGCCGAGGGTTTGCCAGGCCTACTATGCCAAGCAGCTTGACCCAGAAGGAGACGTGGAACAGGAGCACATGCCTCCTGAAGTCAGGCCCAGGCTCAGCGGGCTCAGTTTGACCATTTGCACGGGATGCAAGCCGTCGACCTCTGCTCTGTCTGAAGCTCTGAGGGGGGCCAGAGGGCTTTTCTTCCTCTTTGCCCTTTAAGCCCCACCCTTGAGGCCTCTGTGCAGAGCTCCCCGGGCAGGGGTCCCCAGGACAGCCGGTGGGGGACGGGAGCCGCTATGCACAGCCACGTGGGTGCGGCTTTCCCTGTGGGCTGGGGACAAAGGCTACAGTGTCACTCAGGTCAGCATGATGGTGCCGGGTTCTGAGCTGGTAGGGGCCAGGCCACCACCCGTCCTAAACAAATGGGCCTAGCACAGCCATCCATGAGAGTCACCGGCTTCGCCTCCACGCGGAACCAGGCTTCCGGAGAACATGCTTGATTTTACTTCCAGTCCTCACTGTCCTTTCAGGAAGGATGCTTGAGATCAAGACAGGGAGGGGGTCAGGTGGCCACTGTGGGCACCCGTGCCTGGAGGCCCAGATGAAGACAGCACCCTGACCCAGAAGGTGCCCAGTCTCTCTCCAAGGCTACCACCCAGCCCTGCAGGTGTCAGGCTCTAATGAATCATTCCGGAATGTAAACAAATAATTTACGTTGGTGGTAAGGGAAAGGAAAATCTTGGAATGTGATGAACATGATAAAATCAAAGACCTATGACCTGGGAACATGTGACTTGGGGACCTGTGACCTGGGGACGTGAGCCAGGGCCCCCAGGCCTCCCCGCCTGCTCTGCAGGGTATGCTCAGCCCCTCCTGTCAAGCTTCCTGCCTGGCTCTCTGTCCTGGCACCCAGCTCGCTCCGGTGAAGACTGGCCACATGTTAGTCAGGGTCCCAGCCCCTCGCAGGTGCCTCGTGCACTGGAGAGCAGGGTGGGCCCTGTGCCCTGTCCCCGTGCCTGTCCCGGGCAGGGGTCCAGCCCCATGCCTCCACTGGCTCCAGACTCTGCCCACACGACCGTGAGGCCTAAGATGGCCCTGGGGGCATGTCCAGCTGTGCCTGCGTCGGGGGCACCCCTCAGGCAGAGGTGAGGCACTGCTGCCCTTGCTTCACCCTCTCTCAAACTCGGGGGCCCTCCGAGGCCCCACAGAGCCACCAGCGCCTGGAAGCCAGCCCACACCAGGCAGGCATCCTGCAGTGACCCCAGCCACCCCGCAGCAACCAGACTGCGTGGGGGTCCCAGGCTGGGGATGGGGCAGAAGGAGGGGCCCACACGAGGTCACCAGTCCCCACGGGGTCCTCGGGGCCCTGCTGGCCACCCCTGGGCAGGTGGCCCACCCCAGCCTCCCCCCGCCCTCAGTCCCAGAGCGCAGACGCTGCGCCAGGTGTGGACAGAACCCAAGGCCCGGGTCTCGCTGGATACAGTGGCCACGTCCCCTCCAATGACACCCCGTGGCCTCGCAGGCAGTCCTTGCACACAATCGATTTCCCGCAGAGTTTTGTCTGAAAGATGCTTCTAGATTATGGCAAGAAAGCACCGGGTAATCCTCCTGCCAATGTCGTTATGCTAACAGACAGGCCCCTCGTGGCTGATTGATAGCACTTCCCTGCGAGCGCGTTTCAGCCCCAGGCGTGCCCACCAGCCCCCAGCGAGGCTGACCCCGCGCTCCGCTTGTTTGCCAGGCACGGGCCCTGTTTGTGGGGCAATCTGTGAGGCGGGGTTGCAGGCAGGCTGCTATGGATTTGCCTTCTTGGCCTGCAGCATGGGCTGCTGACTGTGTGATTAAAGCGATAATCGTTTCTGTGGGACCCCGCGCTTCCCCGCCGTCTCCCGGCCACGACCAGAGCGGAGACGTGAGCTCCAGCGCTGGCCTTAGCGCCTCGTTGCAGAGAAAACGCAAAAGCCATGGCAGGTGGCTTTCAGATCTCTTTAGAAAGCAAAATATGATCACGGGTCTCCGGGTAAATAAGAAAGCAACCTTCGTTGTCAGGAGGGAACGTGACAGCTTGGGGAGCAGGGCTGTCAGATCGATGCGGCTGTTGATTCTGGCTTTACCGGGGGCCATGCTGAGCCTTGGGTCCATACTAAGGAGGTCGACACCCTCTGTCTCCAGGGAAGAGGGTTACATCACAGGACACGGGGCTCACTCCTGCACTGGAGGGCTTGTCACTCAGGCAGCACATGGCCTGGGACGGCCCTTCCCCGCTTCTCCTTGGATCTCAGACCCCCGGGGAGGGCACGCCACGCACTCCCACACCCACACCCAGGAGGGCCGTGTAAGCCCCAGCCCCAGGGACACAGACATTCCCGCTTTCAGCTCCGGATCGTCACTAGGAAGCTCCTATGTTTCGTAGCAAATGGCATCAGAAACGCCGTCCACCGTTTTCACGCCACAGTCTGCGCGTGGGCCCGCTCTGGGGGCTTCCCTCCCTCCCTCCCCGCCTGCCTCCCAGGTAGCTGAATGGTTCTACTTCACAGCAAGTTCGTCCCACTCGGCTCCCAGCAGGATAATCTGGGACAATCCAGTCTCCCAGAGGAAATCGCTGGGGCACCAACAGATCTTTAAAAATCAGAACATCTGGTCAGTCACCTTCTCCCATCTGGGTAAACAGAGCTGAGCTAATAAGGCCGCGATGGGAAGCCGGTGGGGGCAGGTAGCTTTAACAGTTATGGGATGGAGCTGCACGAACGTGTCAGCCCCAGGAACGGGGTTGGGCGGTGGGCGACTGTACTAATCAGTCCTTTCAAACCGCAGATCACTCATGGGCATGTTAAACATCACCTTAAAAAAGTGAGATCCCAGGGACAGTGCTCCCCATGTGTAAAAGCCAAGGTTCCTGCATTGAAAGACAGTTCAGCGTTTATTAGGCTTATGCAGTCATGATTGTAGTTATTGTTTATCTGTAGGGAACTGAGCTTTGAAAATACTATTGAAAGTGTTAGTCAGTCGTGTCTGACTTTTGTGACCCCATAGACTGTAGCCCGCCAGCCTCCACTGTCCATGGGATTCTCCAGGCAAGAACACTGGAGTTGGCGGCCATGCTCTTCTCCAGGGGATTTTCCCAACCCAGGGATCGAGCCAAGGTCTCCCACATTGCAGGCAGATTCTTTATCAGCTGAGCCTGCAAAAGGGGAGAAAAGGAGGAGACATGTCCATGTTCTCAGGCTGCGGCAGCCCTAGGCTCCCGAGACGGCGTCAGGCACTGTCTGGCGCTCCTGGCAGGAGGCTGGTTGCTGGGGGCAAACAAGGCCTCCTTCCAGCACCCTCAAGACAGTTCAGCTGAGCCGCGGCTCACTGGGGTCCTTACTGTTTCCACATGAGCCACATCCCCAAGCCAGCGCTCACGGGGAGCGGCCAAAGGGCCCCCCGGCCGGGGCAGCACAGAAGAGGACGCCCGTCCCAGAGGCAGAGCCGGGTGGTCCCTCTGCCTCTCCAAACAGTGCGGAAGATCCACCCAACTCAGCCTGCAAGAATGTCTCCACATCTTCCTCTCCTCCCTTTCTCTCTGATGCACGCTGACCCCACACAGCTTGGAGGACAGCTTTAAATCGTGAGTGATGCTAACCTGGAGCTGCTGGACTTCTGCACTGTGTCCACACACAGAGATAACAGGGACATGGCTTTCTGACAACACTCTCAGGGCCATGCCTACCTGATACCCTGCAGGAATTTGAAAACAAAAGACAAAATTAGAAATGATGCACGCTGGCAAAGACAACAGGATCCTGAAGACCAGACGACGTTGGCCTTAACCGGCCTCAGACCCGCCCTGCACCAGGCCTTGAGCGTCTGCACAACCCCTGCAGGGCAGCCCCGGCCCCCACCTCCTGGGCCCCCAGCTTATCTGAGTCCGGAACCCCCACGGGCCACAACACTCCCTGCCACGCGAACCTTTAAGGAGGGGCCTTGCTGCCTGTCGACTGCATCTGTGGCAAACCAATGATAAGCCTTACATTTGAAAAAATAAAATAAATAAAGACACAGCAACAAAAACAACTGCCTCTTATTTTGGGAGAACCATTTGGTCCATGTCATACTCACTACTGTGTTTAGATTTTCTCCAGCACATAGGTTCTAGTATAATTTATTTTAGAAGCCAAAAAGCACACTATTCGGCAATTTTATCACTCCAGGTGTAAATTTTTTTAAAAAGTCTTCCATTATTGTGTGTCATTTGGTTAAGTCTCTGCCAGCCAGCTCCACAATAAGTAACTACAACCAGAATTAGTGATCACGGTTTTCTTTTTTTCCCCTCAGAGTTAATTGAAACTGATGTGTTTTGAAATCATAGTGGGGGTTTCTTGAGAGGAGTGCTGTGTGTTATTCAATCGGGGTGCACAAAGCCGGCCGGGACCAGCACGACTCACTCCGCAGGACTGGCTACTTTGGCACCGGTGGGCCCCTCACAGCAGCCTCTCCCAGTGGATAAATATTTAAATTACATGTGTGTCGACGAACAGAGTGGCCTGAAAGGAACCCGCTCTTTCTCCTCCTGCCATCCGCTGTGAGCTCTGAATATAGCTCCAGGTCAGTGGAGACGCCCTCTCCCAAATCACAGAGCCGCTGACCGCTCGGGGCAGACCTGCCCTTCTTCTTCTCCCTGGGACTGATGTTGACAGGCTTCGAGGGGCATTTCCAATTAACAGCACCATCGTCTTGGAGCACAGCTTTGCTCAGGTTCACTGCTAAGAAGTAAACACTGGGCTGCTCGGTGGCAGTGATTCACGACAGAGGCAGGAAAGTGCACACTCAGGGTGGAGGCTGGTTCCAACCAGGTCCACTCTAGAATCCCACAGCTGCACCCATACATTCTTAGCAACGATCATGAAATTCTTATTTTTCTCTCATTCCTCCACCCCTTTCATTGCTTCTGGAGTTTCTTTGTGACACATGAAGCATATCCACACTGCAAAAAACCGGCGCTCGCTCACCTGTTGAGTGACAGGCAGGAGACCTGGGGGGTCCCCGGGATCGCCTGTGGGATCTCGGGGGTTGACGTGCTTCCCAGCAACTCCTCGAAGCCTGGTTACTATGATCAGCGGACAAAGGACACCTTCCAGCACTAATTACCTCTGGCCAGAACCTTAGTTTCATGTATTACATGTAGATAAACCTCATAATTTAATCTTTGATTTAATGCAGCCCTTGGTCCTCATTTTCCAACAAGTCAACCAAAAATGTAGTGATTTCTCTTCGGTTAGCCGGAGTCTTTGCTACAAGATGCACATTCAACCAGAAGTTGTTTCTGGGATTCTGCCTCCCCACCCTACTTGGTTCCCCAGCCTCACGGAGAAGGTGGGTGAGATGGAAAGTCCACCGTGGACGCGGAAGCCAGTGGCACGGCCACAGTGCAGCGTCTCCACCGGAGGCATCCTGTGTCCCAGGGAGCTCTAGACTGTCCTGTCCCTGCTCAGACGGCGTGGCTGTCGGATGGGGGAGCCCATGGGTTTCCCAAATGCCCCTGAAGCCGACATCAGGCCAGTGCATGGTAACAAGAAACCGGTAACTGTCTTTGGCTCTGGAGTCACTGATTGTCACAACACTTAGGCTCTCCTGGATCCGAAAGTTGTCAGGAACTGTTTTCTCCCAAAGACATTTTTAAATAAACAGGTGCACGCACACACACACGTGTGCACCAACATACATGCACACACACACCACCACCAGGTAGAAATGACATGTGAGTGTGTAGGTTAACTGGGCAGAGGTGCAGAGAACTGTCCGGAGAGTGATGGAGGGGGCAAAGGTCGCAGAGCCTGAGGACGTGCGCCACCTCTCCTCCGCCTCCCGGCCAGGGAGAGCCAACCATCTCATCCACGGCCTGGGGGAACCAGGAGAGACTTGGGGTGTGGAGACGGATCTGTCCATCAAGACGGGGTGGGGGAGCCTTCAGTGGCCTGGCTGGCCCAAGACCTGAACACGCGATGAGCATCCGTTTTACAAACCCCCGAGTGCTGAGAACAGCAAGTCGAGATCCCCAAGCTTCCGTCCTGCTGGTCACTGGGTCACCAAATAATCACACGTTCAAGAGGGTTCTCCTGAGGGTGAGGATGGAGAAGTTTGCATTCAGCAACTTGAACGAAGCAGTGAATTGTAATGAACGAGCCCTTGGTTCAGGTGTAAGGGTGTTCCGACAAGTGCTTCTGAGGATTTATATTTATGACAAAAACCATTTAATGTAATGGGTACCTTATATGTACAATGGCCTATTACTCAACCATTAAAAACAATGAAATAATGTCCTTTGCCGCTACATAAACAGACTCTAGAGGTTGTCACAGTGATTGAATTAAGTCAGACAGAGAAGGAGAAATAGTATGGCACCCCTTATATGTGGGATCTAAAAAGAAATCTTACAAATGAACTTACTTACAAAACAGAAACAGACTCACAGACTTGGAGAACAAACTTATGGTGACCAGGGGGAAGGGATTGTTAGAAGCCTTGGATCAACATGTACACACTGCTGTATTTAAAATGGATAAGACTGACAGGGAACTCTGCTGAACATGATGTGGCAGCCTGGATGGGAGGGGAGCTTGGGGGAGAATGGATACCTGTATATGCATGGCTGAGTCCCTGTGTTGTCCACCTGAGATTATCACAACATTGTTAGCAGGCTACACTCCAGTACACAATAAAAAATAAATAAAAGTCATTTATTTATTTTAATAAAACTCATTGCTTTGAGTTAATGTGAAAACACTTGTATATATACAATGCATACCTTTATTGAAACCCCCAATGTTATCATTTCTTCTCAGGATATATATTTAACAAACTAGTGAGCTATTCTGTGGTCCATGTAATCTCCTGCTCACAAAGGTCTCATTCATCTGGCAAATCTTATCTGTAAATGATCAGCTCAGCCTCTCAATCTCCAATTTATTTTTTGGTTTGGTTTGGGTTTGGATTTTTAATTATAACACTAGACTAGTTTGCATGAAAGAATTTGGCCTGTTTTCACTTTTTTAATAGAACGGTTGATAATGAAATTGTACATAGTTGGCCCTATTCCAATGTTTATCACCTCAAAGTTTACAAAAATCCTATCCTGGAGCCTCAGAGGCTCTTGACCCATAGTCAGCCCTGCAGCAAAGCGGGTGGTGGATGCGCCTGCAATTCTCGGGGTAGGGGGGTGGTGCAGGCATCCCTCCCCAGCTCCCACCTGGGGACCGAACCCTGACTTCAGCACCCGAGCACCGCGTCCAGCTCCAGCTGGGGACATGAAGAGCAGTCAGGACCTGTGTGTCCTCCTGGGGGCCTGTGAGCTCCGGGCAGGGTATGGCCAGTGCCCCCTCCACCCTGGGAACCCTCCTGGGCCCATCCACCTCTTGGCCACTCCTGAAGTCATGAGGGGGCAAGGGGTTTGTGTGGATCCGAGCCTTAGGGACCCTAAGACTCGGATTCTATGAGACCTTTCAGTCTGGATGTCCTGTGCCTCCAGAGGGTCTGGGCCTCGGGCCTTCCCGGTCCCAGGAAGCAGCGCAGGGGTCTTTCCTTCACAGACCCCTGCCCTACTCTGCTCTTGCTTTTCTGGGTCCCTCCCCACCCTCCCCCCCAGCCAGCACCTCGAGACATCCTGAAACACAAGCAGGACAGCCCTCCACTGGCGTGGGGCAGAGCAGCTCATCTTGTTCAACAGAAGCCTCCACAACTGATAATATCCTTCAGTCTTATACCCGTTAAGATCCAGAAGCAAGTTCTTCCAGTCCTGCAAGGCCCTTGATGTATCATCACCTGGGCTCTTCTCCTATTTCTACCTGGAACCCACCGACCAGGGCCCGAGCTCGCCTCCTGCTTTAACGCCTCCTGCCGGGCCTGCTTGTGTGTTAGTCACTCAGCCGTGTCCGACTCTGCCACCCTGTAGACTGCAGCCCGCCAGGCTCCTGTCCATGGGATTCTCCAGGCAAGAATACTGGAGTGGGTTGCCATTTCCTCCTCCAGGGGATCTTCCCCACCCAGGAATGGAACCCTTGACCCTATACTGCAGGCGGATTCTTTACCACTGAGCCATTAGGGAAATCCCTGTAATGGCGAGGCAGCCAGCAAACACAAATGTCTTGGCTTTTCTGGAAGACCCCCCACAGCCAGAGGCTCTGCAGAAAAAAGGCCAGCCTTCCCAAGTCTTTGCAGGTGACGGTTCTGCCAAACATTCTGCCAGGGTTTAATGGGCCTCCCAGCCTTGAGGCCTGCAGCACCAGCCTCACCATTCATCCACAGACCGCTAGAACTGAGCCAGAGTTTTGGGTTTTATCACACCTGCACCCATGTCCAGAGCGAGTAAAAAAATAAGCCCCCAAGCTTCAGCGGTTTAGCCCATTGTTTCCAGTTCTCTTACAATCCAGTGTGGCTATTTCTGCCACTGGCTGCCCTCCACATGGCCCTTCTGGGAGCCAGGCTCCCTCCATCCACACATCTCCTTCTTGGGCTTCACACATCCCTGCACGAACCATGATGGGCAAAGACCACTGGCAGATCAACACACCAGCCTGGAAAGGACGGATGCAACTTCCACTCCACTCCATCGCTGAGAACTAGTCACTGGCTCCACCAAGATGCAGGGGAGGGCAGGGGCTACAAATAACCCCCCATGTGCACAGTACCTCCTACACCACAGAAGAAGGAACCCAAATCATTGAAGCCATCTCGGCAAAAAGCAGTATGAAAAAGTTCAGACTTGCTGTTTGCTGTTCCCACATTTTCTGTGCACAGAAATCCACATATGGTCTAAATAATAAAAATGCAAAACCCTCACCCCATCCTCAGGGCTGTGCACCCAACAGGTCTGGGCATGGGGCCTGATATTCTGCACTTTTAACTAGTATCCCCAGAAGATTCTGCTGAGGGTACTTTGAAAATACAACTACAGAGCATCTGTGTGTATGTGCTAAGTTGCTTCAGTTGTGTCCGACAGTTTGTGACTATGGACCGTAGCCCACCAGGCTCCTCTGTCCATGGGATTCTCCAGACAAGAATACTGGAGTGGGTTGCCATGCCCTCCTCCAGGGGATCTTCCTGACTCAGGAATCGAATCCATATCTCTTATGTTTCCTGCACCGTCAGGCAAGTTCTTCACCACTAGCATCACCTGGGAAGCCCCTAAGACAGTTAATAAAAGATTGATAAATAGTGTTGAACAGGAGAGAGAAGAGAACTCTCTGCAGCTTTGAGGACATTAGTTTCTGGAGGGCCTCGCTGGGTGCCCAGGGACTCTCCAGCTCTGTGTTGTGTGATCTTGGGAAAGAAGGGGTCATTCACAGTCACTTTGGTGAACACAGTCACCTCTTTGCTGGAAAAATCAAAACACTGCATATATTTAACTGAGTGATCAGACAGCCTGCTCAAACTTTACTCAATGCTTTCTAAATAAATGCATCTTCATGTTCAGTTTGGAACATTGTACCTATAGATTTCAACGTACAGACAGTCTTTTCATGGCACATAAAGAACATCTGCAAAATGCCCAGCCTTGTGCTAAACACAGGGGCAGAAAGAGGAAAGCAAATTTGCCCCAGGAAACCAGGTCTTCTAGACAAGGCAATGCATGTGACAGGGGTCAGGAGAGNGTTCAGTTTGGAACATTGTACCTATAGATTTCAACGTACAGACAGTCTTTTCATGGCACATAAAGAACATCTGCAAAATGCCCAGCCTTGTGCTAAACACAGGGGCAGAAAGAGGAAAGCAAATTTGCCCCAGGAAACCAGGTCTTCTAGACAAGGCAATGCATGTGACAGGGGTCAGGAGAGAAGCATGGGTTACGTGTGGGCAGACCCACAAGGAAAGCAGCCTGTGCAGGGGCTTAGGAGCTCCTGGCATGCTGGCTAACCTCCACTGACCATGTGGGAAGGGCGTGTTTTCTTATTTAATGATAGTAGGCACCCAAGAGCTACAGAAGGTATCAGACAACATAAAATGTCGACTAGGAACAGAAGCAGGCCATTCTGAGAAACAGACGTGCATTTTCTCACTGTTCCTAGACAAGGTGGTATAACCATGCTAGCATGACACCTAAAAACAAGACAATAGAGAAGAAACCTGTTCCAGCACCCCCATCAGAAACTCGCCATCTTTGGACAGCTCACAGCTTTGGAAGGCTCATTGCGTTGTTCCCATCGGTTGAACAGAGATGCTAAGTCCTTTCCCTCGTGAAGATGCTCATGGGGTAGCAGCGGTGGTTGCCAGGGTAACAGCTGGATCCAGGTGCTCTCCTCATCCCCGTTACAGGGTTGGCCCTGCCTTCCAGGCCTGCAGACTTTTTCTGGGCACGGAGCTGTCCGTGGTCCTCACGTTCTCTGGTCACATTCTCTGAAATATCAACTTAATTCTTCAGCTGAACTTTTCTTTGCATAAAGTGTAATTGCCCGCTCGCCTAACAAAGAGTGGAAAACATTAGTAGTAGTTCCATGAGGTCGAATAGGCAGAGATAACTGCTGGTGAGCCTGAGGGACTGTGCCTCTAGAAACTTTGCTTGCTATTCATCAAGCCAGCTGCAGAAAAATAGGATGGGAAGTTTTAATTATCCTGACAGCCAGAGTTTCAAAGGCGTGGAGACATTTGAGGCTGTCTGACAAGAGCATCAGATGAGCTAAAATCACAGAGGAGACAGAGTGTATGTGAAGGCAGAATTCTCTCTTTTTCAAAAAAGATGGACCTTGATGTTTCTCCCCCATGATTTCAGGCAAAACGTACCATTACAGCCTGTGTGCAATACACTCGGAATGTAAGAGAGTGGAGGCTGACTCTTTACAGGGCATCTTGGGATACTCAAAAAATTAAATCTTTTCTACTTCTGTCGGGTGGAAACATGGCTCTGAGAGGTGGGACTAGGTTTGTGGGCTGGAGCTCCTGAGAGCTCACCTGTCGGGGGAACAGCAGAAGACCCCCGGGTGAGAAGATCCAGAGAAGAAGGCCCTGCAGTGCCGGCCCATGGAAGCCAGCAGGAGCCTCTAAGCTGGGCTGGGCGGCTGTCCCCGTCTGCGTATGGAGAGCCCCAGCAGCGGGCCCCCCAACGTGTGGCTTTGCTCTGACCTCTCACCACCATCAGCCCTCCACCATGTCTCCCACGGTTAAAGCGACATTTCTGTGCACTTGCCGAAGCCCCCACCCATGAAGACGCGGGCTCTGGGCCCTGGAGACCCCCCTCCATCCTCCCACCTGAGCTTCTAATCCTTGGCTTCACGACAAGGACTCTGATTGGTTAGATTCCCTTGCAATTGTTTCCAGTCAAATAAATGGAGAATGAAAGTGCAAAACTTTATCTTCTTCTTCTAATGTGATATTTTATGTACAGAATTATGTTATAATAAAAAATTCTCTGTGCTCTATAAAACAGCTGATTTAAAGCTTAGCAGGAAATATCTCGCTTTCTTTGCTAAGACCAGCTGCTAAAGGGCAGTAAAACACTTACGTGCACAAGAACACATCCAACTCACCCAATCTTGCGAAAATATTCTTTAATATCCATGTGTCATTTCGTTGGAAAGACTGAAGGGTAAGGATATATGGTGCCTGTAAAGAGTGTCTACTTTCCCCATCGATTCTAAATTAGACAATTCCATTGATGACTCTTCAGCTTCCTATGTCCTATGTGTTTTCGTTGCTATTGTTAGGTCACTAAATCATGTCTGACTCTCTGCAACCCTATGGACTGCAGCATGCCAGGCTTCCCTGTCCTTCACTATCTCCAGAGCTTTGCTCCAACTCATGTCTACTGCGTCAGTGATGCCATCAATCATTTTACCAGGTCCCTATTTAAATATATGAACTTATAATGACACTCTATATGATTATCTCAAAGAATTTACATCAGTTCAGTTCAGTCGTTCAGTCGTGTCCGACTCTTTGTGACCCCATGATCACAGCATGCCAGGCCTCCCCATCCATCACCAACTCCCGGAGTTCACGCAAACTCATGTCCATCGAGTCAGTGATGCTGTCCAACCATCTCATCCTCTGTCGTCCCCTCAACTAATGTCATTTACATCAATATTTGGCTTTTGAATCATAAAATAGTGTTCTAAGTGGACAAAAATCTTAAAATAATCATATTTAAGTGCACACTTCATTATTCAGTATCGAAGGTACAAAGAAGTGCCTGAGAAAAATGTTATGAACTTAAATAGCAAATAAAATTACACCAGACATATGAATATTTCCTGGATGAATCCCAGTAACAAGAGTTAATTCCAACAGACATTTCCAGCCATGATTTATACAAGAACCATGTTGATATATACTAGGACCAGCCTGAAGCATCCTAACCCCACCATGGGATCCAATAAGTTAGAAAACATTAACAGGAGGAAGAAGTGGCACTTCCTTAGGGGGAAAATATCTAATGAAGAAACACAGAAGAAATGAGAGAGATGGAAAATCACCATTACAGCACCTCACTGATGACTGTCACAGGCAAGATCCATCAGTCTGTGCGTCCCTCACACTCACTCCACAGACGGCAAACGCCAGCTGGAGTCTCGGTTTAACAAGGGGAAGCAGGGAAGCACGGCCCAAAAGCACACAATGGCCCACTGGGAAGCAATGGAGAGAAGAGATGCCTTTTTAAACCATCAAGAAGGGGCAAAACGTCCCTTCCAAAACGGGGCCAGAGGGCAAAACGTGTGGTGCTGACGACGTGAAGAAGGCTGGACAGACAGACAGACAGTAGGAAGGGACAGGGGCCATCCCTGAGGCCCCCACATACCCGACTCCACTCGAGGGGAACACAGAGGGTCCCGCCACAACTCAAGAGGAGCCCCGTTTCCCCCTCCTCTTCTCAAGATGAGGGTTCTTTTCCCTGCTTCGTTGGGAAAGGATTCCCGGGGTCCCGTCGCAACTCAAGAGGAGCCCCGTTTCCCCCTCCTCTTCTCAAGATGAGGGTTCTTTTCCCTGCTTCGTTGGGAAAGGATTCCCGGGGTCCCGTCGCATATCAAGAAGAGGCGCTTTCAACAGGAAAGTCGAGAGGAACTCCAGGGGTCGTGCCACCATTCCAAAAGACCCCCAAATATCTCAGTCCACTCAGACCCCCAAATATCTCAGTCCCTCGCAAGCGTGTTTCCAGCAAGCCTGACCACTTGTGACCTCCCGCAATGCTGACCTCGAAGGGGGCAGCCGGGGGAGTCCTGACCGTGGCTCCACGCTGTGACACCCGCCTGAGGGGGGTCAGTGACCCTCGGATTCATGCTCAGGAACATCGTTTTCAGATGACTCAGACTCCACCCAGAAGAAAGCTGATGGCAACCCTAGCCCCCCCCAAAGCCCCGGCCAGCAGCTGGAGCCGAAGGCCAGGGGCCCTGAGGATGGGCATCACAGCTGTGTCTCCACGGGCACAGTGAGAAGAGAACAAGCAACAGAAGGAAACAGACATTTTCGGATTAAAACACCTACAAGTCTGTCCACTAAAGGAAAATCGCCTCCACGGAGCCTGTCCCTCACTGTCCTCTGAGGACATTAAAACGAGGCTGCCAGTCTTCCAGCCTCTAACACCATATGTGGCAGAAGCTGCTACTGCTGCTAAGGCGCTTCAGTTGTGTCCAACTCTGTGCAACCCCATAGACGGCAGCCCACCAGGCTCCCCCGTCCCTGGGATTCTCCAGGCAAGAACACTGGAGTGGATTGCCATTTCCTTCTCCAATGCATGAAAGTGAAAAGTGAAAGTGAAGTCGTGTCCGACTTTTCGCGACCCCATGGACTGCAGCCTGCCGGGCTCCTCCATCCATGGGATTTTCCAGGCAAGAGAACTGGAGTGGGTTGCCATTGCCTTCTCCAACGTGGCAGAAGGGAGAAGCCTGAAACATTTATATGAGTGCAAGGTAAGATGTAACCAGTGGTCCCTCCCTCGACTACAGGTGTTCTCACATTATGGCTGAGCTAAAGTCCTCTCTCAGTATTTCATAGGCTGTGGCTCCGGCCTGGGCAGGTTCTAGCCCTGACTTCTCCCTCCAGTGCTGCCTGACGTTTACAGTCTGATGGTGCACCACTGGAAGTTCTATGGAAAAGTGAAAAAAAGGAAGCACTTTCACACTTTACACTGGAGTATTTTTGCAGTACATCAGTTATGTGAAGGTAGTCCCACTGCAACCACTTGCCCTGGAAAGTCAGAGGACCTGTTCACTCAGGCGACAGGTTCTGGGCACCCGGAATCTGCACAAGCGCAACATCGCGAACGTTCTCACAGACGGACCAGAGCAGTAGCCAAGTCATCCCAGCAGCGAGAAAGTGACCGGGGCTGAAGGAGGCACAGCGGGAGGTCCGGAGCCGGCCCCAGGCGTACCGCGGCTCAGCGGGAAGGCTGCAGGGAGGCACATCCAGGAAGCCCGGGCCGGGCAGGGACGAGGAGCAGGAAACCCAGGGGCCCTCGACCTTCTCACGGACGCAGGACAGCCCTGGCTGAACAGACCCATCTCCCTGCCCCAGGGGACGCCCCGGGCCTGTGGACACGGGTACGTCAGGGGCCCACTGAATCCACATCGCGAAGCCCTTAGGCCCAACAAGCTTTTCCACATGCGTGCACACCCGAGGTCAGGAGGCAGGTCTGTCCTGACATCTGAGCCAGGAACCGGCACTGGGGGGCCACGCTCATGGGGAGCTGGGGTTCCAGACGGGCATCGGGGTGCTGACCCTGTGCTCTCTCCTCATGGCTCCACGTCTCCCTAGTGACCGTCCAGGACACCTGCCTCCAGGCCCCCTGGACGCGTCTACACCGTGGCCTTCCAGCAGCAGTGGGGCTGCCAGCTTTGCCCAGGCCTCTGGTGTGAGGAGGGTCCCCCATTTCTCTTTCCAGCTGCCCCCTGCCACCAGTGTCAGCAGCCCCGCCGAGCACAGACAGAGCTGTGCTAAGCAGAGCCACGGCACCAGCGGGCAGGACCCACACTCAGCGCCAAACGCAGAAGAAGCTGGAGCCAAGAGCCAGACCTGGAAGGTCAGTGTCTGAAGGCAGGCCCAGCGCACAGCCTGGAGAGAAGCCAGCCCAGCGCTTTCTCCCACGTCTCTAGGAAGGTCCTTGGGTGGAAAAGACGCAGCGGGGTGCCCACAGTCTCCCCCTACCTCCCCTTCTCTCTGACTCCCCTCTCTGAAGCCTCTTTTGCAACCTGGTAGGGGAGTCTGGCTGGCCCCATCCTGGGCCCCTGGGAGTGGCAGCTGGCTCTCAGGCAGCCCCCACGCGTCCCTTCTCGGAGGAAGTGGACAGAGGGGAGCTGAGAGGAGACAGAGCTGCCCGCACGGCCCAGGGCAGCGGGGGAGGTCACCGCTCTGAGCAGACAGAACACAAACATCGCCAAGACAAGACGCTCCTGCTCGCCAGGAAGGGCCGTCTGGTGGACCGCTTTTTCTAACACTATTGATTCCATCCCCAGAGGTCATGAATTACAGGGGGAATTAGTCCTGCGATGTTTGCGGAGCCTGACCTTGTCTAACGACTTTCCCACCACTGGCTGGCAAGGCCAGGAGCATTCTCGCTCCTTGACTGCTGTTAGACCCTGACCCTTGTCATCACCCAGCCTCTCAGGGGAGCTGCGGGCCAGGAGGGGGTCTGCTGGGTAATCCAGGTTCTGTCCACAGCCTGGGCTCTGAGGCACCCCCCGCAAAGCACAGAAGGCCCCTTCAGGGTCGTGGGTCTCCCGCCTGGGGACCCTCTGCACAGAACCACCCACGCTTTCGAGACCCTTCAGGGCCCTGGCTCTGTGGCTTCACAACAAACACAAAGGCCTCAAGTGTCCCCGAGGGGGCCGTGTTTACAGCAAGCCCACAGTCCCTCGGACTGCAGGGAGAGCAAACCAGTCCATCCTAAAGGAAATAAACCCTGAATAGTCATCGGAAGAACTGATGCTGAAGCCAAAGCTTCAACACATTGGCCATCTGATGAGAAGAGTCGACTCTTTGGAACAGACCCTGATGCTGGGCAAGACTGAAGGCAGGAGGAGAAGGGGATGAAAGACCATGAGATGGTTGGATGGCATCACTGACTCAGTGGACATGAGTTTGGGCAAGCTCTGGGAGATGATGAAGGACAGGAAGCCTGGTGTGCTGCAGTCCCTGGGTCGCAAAGAGCTGGACACGACTGAGCGACTGAACAGCAACAAGAGTCTTAAAGTCCCATGCAACTAGTGAGGCCAGCAGAGAGTGGACAGAAGCTCAGAAGTGGCCCAGGGAGCTCTGTTCCAGTGGCTTGTCTAAAAACATCCAGAAGAGCCGGGAGGAAGCCGCTGAGGGAAGCGCCGCCCAGACAGACGCTGTCCTAACTTGCCCCTGGGCGAATTGAGGAATTTGTTACCTTTATTGTCAGGCTTACTGAGTTTCTTTCTGTGAGCACCTGAAGCCTGATAGATGATACAGTACAATGTATTATTAATACAGTGTCCTTCACAGAGAGGACCGGGAACCGTCTGCAGAGGACTGGGACAGAGACGCAGAAGATGCCCCAAGCGCCCCAACCTCCAGGGGCGGGGGTGGAGGCCAGGGCGGCTGGCAGTGCCACCCTCTGTCCGGGGCCCCCTTCACCTGGGCCCAAGAGACACACCTGCGGAGCCCCTGGGGACACCCATGGTGTGTCCGTCACCTTCGGGACTCAGCCAAGGGTGGTGTCCCTGAAATTCACCCATAGAACAAACGCCGAGGTAGAACTCAAAGCTATGAGCACTCCGCCGACTCTGGGGGTTCTTTGGTTTTGTTGTCGTGGTGGTGTTTATTCTCAGAGGCAGATCAGATTAATTTTACTGCAGTTGAAAATCATGCAAATATAGTTGAGAAAGAGGCATTTAATTCTTTATTGCTCTTGCACACAACACAAATAGCACCTCCAGTACGAGCACTGGCAGGCATTTTTAGTGTTGCTCCACAATACAGTACATCACAATGTTAATTTTCCACATTACTTTATTCCTTCTCCAGACCATATTTTACAACAGAGAAAACAAACTGCTTGTAATTACACTGCATGCCAGGACAAATTAAGTAAACACGCATTTTTAATGCTTCGGGCTGTTAGGGGAGAAAACAAAGGACTTCGGTTAAGGTCAATATTAGAGTTATGCCACGGCCCAGGGACATGGGAGACAAGCCCTGATTGAATGCCGGCCGAGAGGAACGCTTCCATTCAAGCCACGGACGCAGACCCTGCAGAAGTTCCCACCAGAGAGGCCAGGATGCTTTTCCTATTTCATATCCATTTTCTGGGAGATTAATGCTAATGTCAGTAATAAAAATATAATAACAAACTAACAGGAAAATCCACTGTGTCGTTAACAGGGACATAAGTCAGCTAAAAGCAAGCCCACTGTGGTCCACACCTGCCTCTGGAACTCATGTCTAAACAAATACATGCCATCAGTAGCAGCCACAGACCTGCAAGCTACGTATTTTCTTTCCTGTTCCCATCTGCAAAATAACAGCTGACAATCATACTGAACATTCAGAGTTGAGGAAATGCAGAATTGAGGAAGGGTCGTGTTTTTAATGAGCCAAGCCCACTGTGGTCCACACCTGCCTCTGGAACTCATGTCTAAACAAATACATGCCATCAGTAGCAGCCACAGACCTGCAAGCTACGTATTTTCTTTCCTGTTCCCATCTGCAAAATAACAGCTGACAATCATACTGAACATTCAGAGTTGAGGAAATGCAGAATTGAGGAAGGGTCGTGTTTTTAATGAGCCAAAGCAACAAAACACAACATCACTAAACTCGGGGAAAGTCCAAAACAAACAAACATTTCTGCTTCTGTGCCTCCTCCCCGCCCCGCTCCCCTGGCCCATGGCAGCTGACACAGAGCAAGTGCCTACATCACAAAGGTGCAGGGGTTGGAAACCCTCGCTATTACGAAACTGCTGACGTGAGTACCCTCGGGCGAACGCCCTCGGTGGCCTTGTGTTCATCCTTGCTCTGAATCTGTCTAGACACCTGCTTCAGTTTCCCCTAGAATATGGAAATATTTGACTTCTCCTCCTTGTCAGGAGCTTCCTGAACAGAATCAGATTCCGTCCATCCTCGTGATTCGTGGATTCTGGTCTTGCAGATTCGCCCACCCCCTGAAGCGTGTTGTCTCCTCAAGTCAACGCCCAGAGCCTCGTGGGACTTCACAGATGCACCAAACGTGCCAAGGGCCCATCCCACCGATGGCGAGCAGTCGGCACCAGCCTCTGGCTCTCAGCCTGGAAACACGTGACCTGTCAGGGTCCATCCAGGGCCACGTTTCTCTGATGTTCATGCTTTTTCTTGGTGGTTTCCCTGTTTACACCAGCCCCGTGTAGGGTAGTGGAAGGCTGGTGGGTGCCCTGAGCTCTGGAAGGTGGCAACTCCCCTCGCAGAGGGCACACACATGGTAGGTGAGGCTCCATCAGGTCGAGTCGCAGTGTCGCTAGCCCTGAGCTCCACACGGGCAAACCCACTGCGTGAGCTAATGAAGGAACCGGGGAGGGCAAGCCACCCGTCAGAGTCCTCACACCTCGGGGAGCTTAGACCCACCTCGTTTTGCTTGCTGACAAGCTTAGACCCTCACATGCACAGAAATGCTTCACCCAGAGAATCATTTCAGAACTCGATCTATAGAGGGTCAAAAATTCGCGTGCGTGGAAACGCCCCAGCCGCACACCTGAGACAGCGTCAGGGCTATCACCTTACACACGAGAACAAGAACCGCCAGCACGCCATCAAATACCCCCACAGGATCTTCTTCTTTCCTGGAGAGTCTGCTGGGAAATATGTAAATTCAGCCACTAGATAAAATCAGAGTTTCCTGGGCCCAGAACACAGCAACCCCAGAAGAGCAGCGGCGGATAGGATGGAATTTGAGACTGAGCTCCACCCCTACAGCGCTGTCCAAAGAGGCGCGCTCGCAAGGACCCCCACAGGATCTTCTTCTTTCCTGGAGAGTCTGCTGGGAAATATGTAAATTCAGCCACTAGATAAAATCAGAGTTTCCTGGGCCCAGAACACAGCAACCCCAGAAGAGCAGCGGCGGATAGGATGGAATTTGAGACTGAGCTCCACCCCTACAGCGCTGTCCAAAGAGGCGCGCTCGCAAGGATGGGGATGGGTGAGCCCGTCCCCACTACCCCCTGGGTAAACACCACTGAAGGCTTGTCCCAGCGACAGCCAGCCCAGACACGCCCTGCCTCAGTGCCTGGGGAGAGGCTGAGATTTTAGGACCAGAGAGGGATTTGGAGCCTCAGAGACTCGGGAGGACGTGGACCAGCTGGGACACAGGCCCGCATCCCAAACCTGACCTGCCGGCTTATCTAATTCTGAGAAACCCGCCAGCTAGTACCCACGCAAGACCCAGGGCAGGTCTCTGGCCCCAGGGCCCCGGAGAGCCCAGCCCGGGGCTCAGCCATGCTTTGCACACACTAGCCACCTTAGTGCAGAGCGGGACATTCTTCTCCGCCAGTGTCCACCCCTCCCTCTCCTTTAGACCATCCACTCCTTGAGACCAGGGTGGTGTCTTATGTTTTCTCCTGTTTCCAAGGCCAAGAGCACTGCCAGACACACAGGAGGTTCAGCGAGCGCGTGTGAAAGGACGCAGGCTGTGGGTGAAGCAGGCCCTCTGCTCCGCGTCAGGGCACCGGCAAGCGCCGGAAACCAGGAAGCCAGCTAGGGGCTCAAGTCAGGCGTTGATTCAACCGTATTAGTTTCAGTTCTCTGTGAAACGCCTCCAGGCTGGACGTTTAGCGGATTCAGGTCAGGATAGGATTAAAAAAGCAAAGAGTGAAGAAGGAAGGAAGAGGAGGCCAGGGGGGAGCCCGATCACTTGTCCGAAGATGCCACACCTCTCAAGGGAAATGTTTACAACGTGCACATAGAGAGCGGGAACGTGAGCTAATTACCGCTAACCTTCTGGCACAGGCACCCGGGGTTACAACAGAGAAAGAAAGCACGACACAGAAAACCTGAGTGAGAAAACAGATAAACACAAGAATAACAATTTACATGGCAAGATTCTATTCTTTAAAACAGTATTATCTCTAACTTCTTTCAAGGGAGAAAAAAAGTAAGTTCCCTGAGAAAACATGAGATGCAAAGTATGATTTGTTTAAATTTGATTTACACGCAGCTGTTCTGGAGGTGGTCAGTGAGGAGCAGGCTGAGCCTCCCACACCACACTCTATTGGGGTGCTGGCCAAGCGAGGGAGCTGAGCGAGGGAGGCTCGGGCCCTGCACAGGCCTTGCTGGACTTCAAGCCCAGGGAGTGGACGGAGCTGCTGGATGGCAGTCTGGGACTCCCAGCTGCCTGAACCTAGGGCCCCTCAGCTGTGCCCCTCATCTTCCAAGGGGATGGGGGCTCAGCCAGGCCCAGGCAACCTGGACGTCTCAGACCTGTTAGCAGTCCAGGGGGCAGGCGGGCACGGGCCCATCCAGCCAAGGGCACAGCGAGGTCAGTGCTCCCTCCCGGCTCACGTCCACTTGACCCACGTCTTGCTCCTCATCATCACACTAGCTGAGGGTCTCCTCTGGGACAGGAGGGTCACGCACAGCCAGCAAGGACCTCAGAGTCCCCACAGGAAGGGGACCAGGCTAAGCAGGGGCACACGGAGACACCCTGTGACAAACTGCCCAGGGGACACTTAATGACCGGGTCCAGGAATGGCCGAGGTCCGGCCTGGTCCCTGCAAGTAACACTCACTGTGCAAAACAAATGCAGAAGCAGGGCTCTGGCACCTTCTCTTCGCCCTCCTCCATTGCCTTCTGTTTCTGTCTAAATGCTGCTGGCATCCACGGCTGGCATCCACTGGGTCATGAACCCCGTGGTCTGAAAAACACGTGCTGGGGGTGCCTGGGCGTCCCCAGGGGCGCCGTGCTCTGGGAGCTGCATGGCTGATGCCGGTATGGGGGCCATGTGAGGAGCGCCCACGGGAGACGGCCCCCGTGCCCTGAGCACCCCGAAGACACTCTGGCCACGCTGGCTCAGGAGGGAGCTCTCCCCAAGGAGGGGGCCTCACGCAGCCTGGATCTGCTGGCCTCCGAATGCTCAGCCTGATCTCAGCCATGCTCGGGGGCAACAGGCTGAGGTCCTCACACGAGCTCGTGCCTCGGAGGCCGGGGGACGGAGGAGGCAGACCAGGGCCTGCAGCCAGGCCAGGACCCCCTGTGGGCCCGGGGGAGGGGACTGAAGGACGGTGTCGCGGGGATCTGCCCACGTTTCCAGGACCCGAGCACTGGCACTGCTCTCTGGGCGCCTGGGCAGCATGTTTCTGCCCCCTCGGCTCTCTGCGCCCCGATAACCAGTGTCTGCTGGACGTCTCTGCTCACCCGGCAGCACCACCCGCCAGCTTCACGCTGCCTGCTCCCAGGGGAGCCCAGTGACGCCACCAGCAGATCCAGGGGTGCACTCAGGACCCAGGCTCCGTTCAGCCAGTGACAGCCTCCAACCGCCAGCAAGTCGTCAAAGTCAAAGACAGGCCTCTAGTTTTAGCAACAAAACACATGTATAGAAAAAAAATCGACTAACGAAATTTGGAAGACCTCTCTTCCTCCTGGTTTGCACAGCCAGCTCTCAAATTTGTCACAGATCGTGTTGAATAACACATGACCCATTGTGGGAAAGTATTGTAACATAATCAGTCAACCTCCTTGCGGCTAAAAGCCCTGCACTGAAAAACCCAGTTTTAAGATGGTGTGCAGGGTGTGAGTTTTTAAAATGAGTCCTCTAGAGCACTGTTGTGTTGGAGAAGACTCTTGAGAATCCCTTGGATGGCAAGGAGATCCAACCAATCAATCCTAAAACAAATCAACCCTGAATATTCATTGGAAGGACTGATGCTGAAGCTGAAACTCCAATACTTTGTGCACCTGATGCAAATAACTGACTCATTGGAAAAGACCCTGCTGTTGAGAAAGATTGAGGGCAGGAGGAGAAGGGGACGACAGAGGATGAGATGGTTGGATGGCATCACCGACGCAATGGACTTGGGTCTAAGCAAGCTCTGGGAGTTGGTGACAAACAGGGAAGCCTGGCATACTGCAATCCATGGGGTCGCAAAGAGTCAGAAACGGCTGAGCAGCCCAACAAGAACAGGGCACTGTTGATTTTCAGAATGGGCGTGTCCTGTTTAGGAGAAGCTGCCAAGATCCACAAGGCTTGTGAAGGCAGAAGCCGGCCCCGTGGCCAGCTCCCGGACAGGGCGGCACCCCCAGTCACTCACGTCTTGTCCAGAAGGTCATCCAACTCACCCTATGGGGCCCCCACGGCCCTCCCGGAGGCTTCTCTGCTCCAGGACCTCAAAAAGCAAGAATTTCATTTTTTAAAAAGCTAGTTAACATATCAAAGAGCAGAAAATGTGCAAATTACTGCCCCAAGGATCCTTTATTGCCTTTCCTTTTCAGATGTGTGCCCGCCCCTGCGCCCACCCCTCCGACAAGGTTACTCATCGTCAGGGAGCAAGCTATTTATGTCCCTCAGATGTTTACCTTCAGTAAAGACACTTCAAAGAGCGCTCACGGGGCTCTCCCTGGCCCGGCAAACACTTAAAACCTATTGCTGTGATGGATGGAGCCTCTCCCCAGATTTAATAAATAGAAGCAGCGGCCTGCTCCTCTTTTAGGGCAGCTGTTCTCCTAATGGGCTCACAGCTCACGGGTGGCCTGGCTGGCACAGCCTGAGAGCAAGGCAGGGCTGCAATGACAACCCAGGGCCTTCTTTTTATTTCTTCCCCCAAGTCTCCCATCTAAGAGCCGGACGGTCTGTTAATGTTTCCCGCCCAAGCATTCCACAATCTTGACTTAATCTTTCTATGGAGGATGATTCCCCATAAAGATTACTCGCTCTTCTTTTAATATCGAGTTGCCCAAATGGGTTTGATGAGCATCCTTAATTAAGTAGAGAATGTAAATACATCTAAATGTTACCTCACCAAACACATTAAGTTGCTCAGAAGGCTTGATGACATCAGTAGCTCCCAGGGGCACAGCCCCGTCCGAACAGTACGGATTTAAATGCACACAAACGCCAGCCAGGCTGCCCCTCTGCGCCCTCACGGGCCTTGGAGAGGCACACGCCCTTGGGGGTCAGGGAAGGGGGCTTTCAGGCATCATTTCTCGACACCCATCATGACCGTAGGGCGCAAGTCATGTGATAGCCAGGATTCTTAGGGACTCTCACTCAGCTTCATGATACGTTGCATGCGTGAATACTCAATCGTGTCCAACTCTTTGTGGCCCCATGGACCATAGCCCATCAGGCTACTCTGTCCGTGGAATTCTGCAGGCAACAATACTTGGACTGGGTTGCCATTCTCTACTCCAGGGGATTTTCCCAACCCAGGGATCGAACTTGTGTCTCCTGCTTTAGCTGACAGACTTTTTACCACTAGCACCATCTGGGAACCCCAGTCTTTACATCATTTGGTTTTTAGTCGCTAAGTCATGTCCGACTCTTTCAACCCCATGGACTGTAGCCCACCAGGCTCCTCTGTCCATGGGATTCTCCAGGCAAGAACACTGGAGTGGGTTGCCATTTTCTTCTCCAGGGGATCTTCCTGACCCAGGTATTGAACCTGGGTCCCCTGCTTTGCAGGCAGATTCTTTACCAACTGAGCTTGGAGGGAAACCCCATTATATTATTTGCCCCTTTTTAAAAATGAAGAAACTGAAGCTGGGAGAGGTCAAACGTCTTGGCCAGGGTCACTCAGCAGCCTTGTATTCCAGCCAGTCTCTGAAATTGGACCCATGCTCTCCAGTCAGTAGACACCACATCCTCATCGAGAGGATGACTGAGCAGGGAAGGATGCACTTCCAACCACACACAGCTCAGAGACTAGTTTCAGTGCCAGTCAAGCCCCACCATATGAGGGTGCCACCCCCCACAAGGACAGGGCCCCGAGAGGCTTCGGAACAGCCAGGGCTGCCTGTGGCCACAACAGAAAGGGATTCTGAATGGAGCCTGTCGTTTCCAAAATTGGTCAGTTTCCTGGCCTGAGGACTAGCACACAGCTGTGACCACGGGAGTCGGGTTTCCTGGAGGAAGAGGGTTTTCTGCTTGACAACAGCTGCCTGGTGTTTCAGAGCATGTTTCTGTTCCAGCCGCAGAACCAGGATTCCGGGGAGAAGCCCCGAGACCCACTGCTCAGGATGGTTCTGCCAAGAGGACCCGTCAGTTTGAGGCCTCAGCATGCACCTGGGGAGGGACTGGTCAGTTAGAGCCTCCAATGCCTGTATGTTGACAGCAACAGGAAATATTTATTCAGCAAATAAATGATGCCTCTCTTTCAACAAATAGTATTTTTCATTTCTATGTACTACTTACAAGTTACTTAGAGATATAACACGTGAGAAAAACTAAAACTTGGTCTTCCAGGAGAAAAAACAATGTTTGGCCAATAGGCACTGGGTCAGACCCTGCAACCTTGGTAAGGAGACCAGGCAGATTTCTCCATCAGCGCTGGGCAGACCCCATCATCTCTCCAGGGTCCAGTCACTTCAGAGACAATCTCCAAGTTTACCCAGAGGGTTCCCGTGACTTTTCGTCTTGGAGCTGCAACTGCATGAGAATCTGGAAGAGGCGGGGAAATGGGACAGCATATTCTCGAGCCCTCATCCCTTCTCAGAGGGAAAAGGGAGGCGGCCCTGGGTCCTCCTCACCCCGCAACCCCAGACGTTGCAGCAGACATGCCTCCAGAGCAGAGCCAGCTGCTCTTGGCGCAACTGGCAGGGCCCTCAGTTCCAGGGGTAGGAACCCAGCAGACCACAGGGGGAACCCCGTGCAGCAGGCCCTCTGCTTTACCCGTTACACGTGAGGAAACCGAGGCACAGAGCTTACGCCATCTGCCCAGGGCGATGTGTCTCATGGCAAAACTGGGCTTTGAACCCAGAAGCCTGGCTCCAAAGTTGGTTCACTTCCCTGCTATGTGAGGCTCAGAAGTGATCAACTGGCGTAAGTATCTGTGTCCAAAACCTCCGTTCCCTGGGATTTCACATGGGACCCGACCCCAGAGCGTTCAGCCTGCAAGGAGAGTGGCTGTCCCCGGCCACTGTCTCCTAGGGGGCCTTTCCGAGCTTTGTTTGCTGACCTCGGGGCAGCTGGGGTGTACTGCGAGGCTGCGATCCCGCCGTCCGTGACCCCCACCCCAGGCCGCCCCTCAAGGTCAGGCTCCAGCCCCCGCCATCCCCACGTGGCCGCGACCCTCACAGTGCCCCACAGGGGCAGGCGTGCATGCCCTCCACCCTGTCGATGGCAGGGTGACAGTGGGGCCAAGGCTCTGCCCAAATGCAGGTCATTAACTCAACACTTAAAATCAGTTCTGCCAGCTAGCAGTCCTCCGTATTTGACTGCTATCACCCTGAAAGGAAGAGCTGGTGAAGACTCTGGAGTCAAGTCCAAACGCTACAACAGCAGCCGTGAGACCCGCTGCGATGATTGTGCACGTCATCCTATCATCATTCAATAAATGGCCTTTGTTTTTCTTTAAGAAGAAAGCTTCGGGGAAAAAGGATATGATAAATTCAGACTTAGGACAGTGCTCTTTAAATAGACATCAAAACAGTAGAATAAGCGAAATCCCGAAGACTAAACTGAGGTAACAGCATCGCTGAGGGTCGAATAACAGCTGCTCAGCACAGCAGAGTTTCATGCACACTAATGTGTGCAGAGAGAGGGGTGTGTGTCTCTCTGTGCTCTATAGGTGACTCCGTGTGCAACCCTGAGACATCAGCCCACAGGCTGCGAAACAGCCTGACGCACTGTGCCCTGCTGTTGCTGGAGAGGGCTGCCTCTGAGGCCCCAGGTCGCTCAGCGGCCGGAAGTGCAGCCGAGGTGGTTCAGCTGCTCACGCGGGCCTCGGGATTCTGCTTCTGGTGTCTGATGAAAGCACAAGTTGTAGTATTGCAACTAAACAACCACAAGAAAAAAAAACTGTCAGAAAGATAGGTTTGTAACTGAAACCCAAATTTCCCTGAAAAGAGAGAAAATTCCTCCTCACGTTCTCGATGAAAGGAGGGATGTTCTGTGCACTTGGACAAGAGCTGGCCTCGCAGCGTCCCCAGGAGGACACAGGTGCTGCTCCCCAAAGGCCTGTTCTGTCTGGTTTTACAGGAAAAGGAGGGACCCTGGACGGCTGTGTCTGTAGGCCAAGCTGGACGAGGAGGCCCAGGCGCCCTGGCCCACCACAGCAGCGTCTCCACGGCCCCCACAGGCTGCCCACACCATGCTCCCTGCCACGCGGACCCAACGCCGGCTCCGCTGCCAAACTACTACTTCCTTGGCCACTGCCCGCAGGCCACGCTGCAGCTGGGCCACGGCCACGCCCAGCGACCTCCGTCCACGAAGCCCGTCCTGCGACAGTCAGCGTCCCCTCCTCCTTCCCGTGCCGTCATCCTCGGTTTGCCGTTCTCCCCGCCTTCTGGGAGCCAAGGGCCTAGGGGGTGGGGGGCGGTGGAGAAGCTTAGGGCTCTGCTGAGATCCACCTCGCGAGACCCCAGCAGGAACTCTTCTGGGACACTGGTGACACCCAGTGCTCCTGGGTCCTGGCGCCTGTGAAGACCCAAAGGCAGAAGCTCCTTTCACGAGGACCAAGGACACAGACCCCAGTGCCTTGAGGTGTTCACTGCAGGGCAGGTGGGCCAGCTGGGCTGGCAGGGGGGAGGCGATGGGTGGGCAGGCAAGGAAGGCTCCAGCAGGGCACCAGGTCACCCCTGGGGCTTAAGGGGGCAGGAGAGCTGGCCTCCCCAGAGGAGCCAACGCATGCTTGACCCCTAGACCTAACAGCCCACAGCCCTCCACAGGACACACACAGCTCAGAGACTAGTTTCAGTGCCAGTCAAGCCCCACCATATGAGGGTGCCACCCCCCACAAGGACAGGGCCCCGAGAGGCTTCGGAACAGCCAGGGCTGCCTGTGGCCACAACAGAAAGGGATTCTGAATGGAGCCTGTCGTTTCCAAAATTGGTCAGTTTCCTGGCCTGAGGACTAGCACACAGCTGTGACCACGGGAGTCGGGTTTCCTGGAGGAAGAGGGTTTTCTGCTTGACAACAGCTGCCTGGTGTTTCAGAGCATGTTTCTGTTCCAGCCGCAGAACCAGGATTCCGGGGAGAAGCCCCGAGACCCACTGCTCAGGATGGTTCTGCCAAGAGGACCCGTCAGTTTGAGGCCTCAGCATGCACCTGGGGAGGGACTGGTCAGTTAGAGCCTCCAATGCCTGTATGTTGACAGCAACAGGAAATATTTATTCAGCAAATAAATGATGCCTCTCTTTCAACAAATAGTATTTTTCATTTCTATGTACTACTTACAAGTTACTTAGAGATATAACATGTGAGAAAAACTAAAACTTGGTCTTCCAGGAGAAAAAACAATGTTTGGCCAATAGGCACTGGGTCAGACCCTGCAACCTTGGTAAGGAGACCAGGCAGATTTCTCCATCAGCGCTGGGCAGACCCCATCATCTCTCCAGGGTCCAGTCACTTCAGAGACAAGCTCCAAGTTTACCCAGAGGGTTCCCGTGACTTTTCGTCTTGGAGCTGCAACTGCATGAGAATCTGGAAGAGGCGGGGAAATGGGACAGCATATTCTCGAGCCCTCATCCCTTCTCAGAGGGAAAAGGGAGGCGGCCCTGGGTCCTCCTCACCCCGCAACCCCAGACGTTGCAGCAGACATGCCTCCAGAGCAGAGCCAGCTGCTCTTGGCGCAACTGGCAGGGCCCTCAGTTCCAGGGGTAGGAACCCAGCAGACCACAGGGGGAACCCCGTGCAGCAGGCCCTCTGCTTTACCCGTTACACGTGAGGAAACCGAGGCACAGAGCTTACGCCATCTGCCCAGGGCGATGTGTCTCATGGCAAAACTGGGCTTTGAACCCAGAAGCCTGGCTCCAAAGTTGGTTCACTTCCCTGCTATGTGAGGCTCAGAAGTGATCAACTGGCGTAAGTATCTGTGTCCAAAACCTCCGTTCCCTGGGATTTCACATGGGACCCGACCCCAGAGCGTTCAGCCTGCAAGGAGAGTGGCTGTCCCCGGCCACTGTCTCCTAGGGGGCCTTTCCGAGCTTTGTTTGCTGACCTCGGGGCAGCTGGGGTGTACTGCGAGGCTGCGATCCCGCCGTCCGTGACCCCCACCCCAGGCCGCCCCTCAAGGTCAGGCTCCAGCCCCCGCCATCCCCACGTGGCCGCGACCCTCACGGTGCCCCACAGGGGCAGGCGTGCATGCCCTCCACCCTGTCGATGGCAGGGTGACAGTGGGGCCAAGGCTCTGCCCAAATGCAGGTCATTAACTCAGCACTTAAAATCAGTTCTGCCAGCTAGCAGTCCTCCGTATTTGACTGCTATCACCCTGAAAGGAAGAGCTGGTGAAGACTCTGGAGTCAAGTCCAAACGCTACAACAGCAGCCGTGAGACCCGCTGCGATGATTGTGCACGTCATCCTATCATCATTCAATAAATGGCCTTTGTTTTTCTTTAAGAAGAAAGCTTCGGGGAAAAAGGATATGATAAATTCAGACTTAGGACAGTGCTCTTTAAATAGACATCAAAACAGTAGAATAAGCGAAATCCCGAAGACTAAACTGAGGTAACAGCATCGCTGAGGGTCGAATAACAGCTGCTCAGCACAGCAGAGTTTCATGCACACTAATGTGTGCAGAGAGAGGGGTGTGTGTCTCTCTGTGCTCTATAGGTGACTCCGTGTGCAACCCTGAGACATCAGCCCACAGGCTGCGAAACAGCCTGACGCACTGTGCCCTGCTGTTGCTGGAGAGGGCTGCCTCTGAGGCCCCAGGTCGCTCAGCGGCCGGAAGTGCAGCCGAGGTGGTTCAGCTGCTCACGCGGGCCTCGGGATTCTGCTTCTGGTGTCTGATGAAAGCACAAGTTGTAGTATTGCAACTAAACAACCACAAGAAAAAAAAACTGTCAGAAAGATAGGTTTGTAACTGAAACCCAAATTTCCCTGAAAAGAGAGAAAATTCCTCCTCACGTTCTCGATGAAAGGAGGGATGTTCTGTGCACTTGGACAAGAGCTGGCCTCGCAGCGTCCCCAGGAGGACACAGGTGCTGCTCCCCAAAGGCCTGTTCTGTCTGGTTTTACAGGAAAAGGAGGGACCCTGGACGGCTGTGTCTGTAGGCCAAGCTGGACGAGGAGGCCCAGGCGCCCTGGCCCACCACAGCAGCGTCTCCACGGCCCCCACAGGCTGCCCACACCATGCTCCCTGCCACGCGGACCCAACGCCGGCTCCGCTGCCAAACTACTACTTCCTTGGCCACTGCCCGCAGGCCACGCTGCAGCTGGGCCACGGCCACGCCCAGCGACCTCCGTCCACGAAGCCCGTCCTGCGACAGTCAGCGTCCCCTCCTCCTTCCCGTGCTGTCATCCTCGGTTTGCCGTTCTCCCCGCCTTCTGGGAGCCAAGGGCCTAGGGGGTGGGGGGCGGTGGAGAAGCTTAGGGCTCTGCTGAGATCCACCTCGCGAGACCCCAGCAGGAACTCTTCTGGGACACTGGTGACACCCAGTGCTCCTGGGTCCTGGCGCCTGTGAAGACCCAAAGGCAGAAGCTCCTTTCACGAGGACCAAGGACACAGACCCCAGTGCCTTGAGGTGTTCACTGCAGGGCAGGTGGGCCAGCTGGGCTGGCAGGGGGGAGGCGATGGGTGGGCAGGCAAGGAAGGCTCCAGCAGGGCACCAGGTCACCCCTGGGGCTTAAGGGGGCAGGAGAGCTGGCCTCCCCAGAGGAGCCAATGCGTGCCTGATCCCTAGACCTAACAGCCCACAGCCCTCCACAGGACGGGGGGCCGGAGGAGGGGCAGGGGGGCTGGGGAAGGGGGCAGGCAGCTGGTCCTGAACTGGTAGGACAACCTCGGCACAAAGTCAGAGCAGCCCTGTTGTTCGAGGTGGCCATGCTGCCTGGGCAAGAGGCGGCCAGAGGGCCCGGCCCCCACGTGGTCAGTGCTGGGGGTCGGCACCCAGGAATCATAGGATCAAGTCCTCTGGCCTACAGCCTCTCCAAGCTACACCAGTGACCCCCCTGGACCAGGATCTCAGAGTGAGGGCTGTGCTCTCAGGATCTCAGGGTGTAGGGCTGTGCTTTCAGGATCTCGGGGTGCAGGGCCGTGATCTCAGGATCTCAAGGTGAGGGCTGTGCTCTCAGGATCTCAGGGTGCAGTGTTGTCCTTTCAGGATCTCGGGGTGCAGAGCTGTGCTCTTAGGATCCTGGGGTGAAGGCTCTGCTCTCAGGATCTCAGGGTACAGGGTTGTCCTCTCAGAATATCGGAGTGAGGGCTGTGCTCTCAGGATCTCAAGGTGAAGGCTGTGCTCTCAGGATCTCAGGGCGAGGGCTGCACTCTCAGGATCTCAGGGTACATGGCTGTGCTCTCAGGATCTCAGGGTGAGGACTGTGCTCTCAGGACCTCAGGGTGAGGGCTGTGCTCTCAGGATCTCGGGGTGCAGGGCTGTGCTCTCAGGACCTCAGGGTGAGGGCTGTGGTCTCAGGATCTCGGGGTGCAGGGCTGTGCTCTCAGGATCTTGGGGTGCAGGGCTATGGTCTCAGGATCTCAGGGTGAGGGCTGTGTTCTCAGGATCTCAGGGTGAGGGCTGTGTTCTCAGGATCTCGGGGTGCAGAGCTGTGGTCTCAGGATCTCGAGGTGAGGGCTGTGCTCTCAGGATCTCGGGGTGCAGGGCAGTGCTCTCAGGATCTCAGGGTGAGGGCTGTGTTCTCAGGATCTCGGGGTGAGGGCTGTGCTCTCAGGATCTCAGGGTGCAGGGCAGTGCTCTCAGGATCTCGGGGTGCAGGGCAGTGCTCTCAGGATCTCGGGTACAGGGCTGTGCTCTCAGGATCTCGGGGTACAGGGCTGTGCTCTCAGGATCTCGGGTGCAGGGCTGTGCTCTCAGGATCTCGGGGTGCAGGGCTGTGGTCTCAGGATCTCAGGGTGAGGGCTGTGGTCTCAGGATCTCAGGGTGCAGGGCTGTGCTCTCAGGATCTTGGGGTGAGGGCTGTGCTCTCAGGATCTCGGGGTACAGGGCTGTGCTCTCAGGATCTCGGGGTGAGAGCTTCTTGTCAGGATCTCAGGGTGAGGGCTTGCTCTCAGGATCTCAGTGTGAGGGCTGTGGTCTCAGGATCTCAGTGTGAGGGCTGTGATCTCAGGATCTCGGGGTGAGTGCTGTGCTCTCAGGATCTCGGGGTTCAGGTCTGTGCTCTCAGGATGTCGGGGTTCAGGTCTGTGCTCTCAGGATCTCAGGGAGAGGGCTGTGCTCTCAGGATCTCGGGGTGAGGGCTGTGCTCTCAGTATCTCGGGATGCATGGCTGTCCTCTCAGGATGTTGGGGTGCTGGGCTGTGCTCTTAGGATCTCGGGGTGAGGGCTGTGATCTCAGGATCTCAGGGTGCAGGGCTGTGCTCTCAGGATCTTGGGGTGCAGGGCC
>SJYT01004946.1:0-37338 GCA_006410635.1 Cephalophus harveyi
TGCTGCGATTCATGGGGTCACAAAGAGTCGGACACAACTGAGTGACTGAACTGAACTGAACTGAACTTGATCATCTTTAGGAGTTAGAAACCACTAACTCAGTTCAACAAATAGTAATCAAGTATCTCCTCTCTGATTGGCATTGTGCTGGAGTGTAACAAATATAGAAAACAGTTACTGATCTTGAAGAGTTTTAGTTCAGTGGGAAAAACAGAGTGTTTCAATATAATATTAATTAACAAGATAGACAAGTGAGTGATGAGAGCTTAAAAGAAGGTAGTGTTCCCATACTTTAGTTCAGGGAAGCCTTCCTGTGAAGGCCTGTTACGAGAACATGGCCTTGAAAGGAGGATGGTAAGGAACTTCAGTCTGAGAAAAGAGGAAGAGAAAAGGTGCAGAAACATAAAATAGCTAGGGATAGGAAATGTAGACAACAGGGCTTACAAACACACAATTTTGTATTATAAATTATGATTTTAAAATTTTTCAGTGAGCTGGCCAGCATAACTATAAAGGACCTAAATGCAGTTTTAAATTCTTCTTAATAATATTTAAAATATCAAATATGACAGAGGATTCTACATACCAGTAACTGTACACACAATGAAAGATTTCATTAGAAAAACTACCTGATTATGAGAATAAACATACCATGCATATAGAGCACCTACTGCATGAATGTCCCAATGGCTTAGACAGCTCCTTTCCATTTAAAGGGATAGGAGTGTTGTTTTATGCTGCTTTCCCAAAGTAAAGCAAAAGCATTTCACCTTGTTTTCAAATGAAAACAAAAAGGTGCCTTCCCAGAGGCACTTTTATTGAGACATACAATTGATCCTTGAACAAGGAAGGAAGGGGTTAATCTGAGTATAATTTAGAGTTGGCCCTCAATATCCATGATTCCTCCACATCCTCTGATTCAACCAACCAGGGATCATGTGGTACCATATTTACTATTGAAGAATATCCACATATAAGCAGACTCAGGCAGTTCAAATCCATGCTGTTCAAGGGTCAACTACAGTAATACTTGAGTCAGCCTGCAGTGGCCCTTAAAAGTCAGGTAAAGAGGAGTCAGTTATCCTCTCTGTAAAAGCTTTTAGAAGGGAAGTCAGCCACAAAACCCTACCATCACTGCAGCACCCTTAATCAGGCTGCCTCCTGTCCAGCTGGGACCCTAGGGGGAGGTAGAAGGGCCTCTTTATATATGAGTTTCAGTGCCATGATGGAATGTGTTGTGACAGAGAATAATAAAAAAAACAGAGAACTGTTAAATGAGTAAGATGTTCTCAGAGCCTGAGGGAAGGCAACAGCCAACCCAGTTCATACTCAAATGGAGCAAATGGTATGACAAGGGAGAACTTGTAAAACATATACAATGCTGAGTTAGAGTCTAGATATCACTAAAGCTGTATAGTTAAGATCAAATATAAACACAATCAAATATAGGGATAAATGCCAGAATGATGAGTTACCTTTGGGGAGAAGAAAAAAATTGTGATTGAGAGGGAGCAATGAGGTGTGGGTTGTGGCAATGTTCTAGTCTTTCACATGGGTGATGGCTACATGAGTATTTTGATAATTTTTTGAGCTGCAAATTTGCTTTTTATACTTTTTCTATATGTGGGTCATATTCATAATAAAAGAGTTGTTTAAAAAAAAATAGCAACTTGGGTAAACATCCCTTCCTCTTACTTGGTCATTAAGCTTTGTTCTTAAATATACATATGACCTTCAATCCTCACAACTCACATAAACATGGGCCATAGTGAAGATTGTATTTGGGCAAATGACCTGTTTTCTGAATGAAACAGAAAGCTGCTGTTTCTGTTGAGATGATTAGGGATAGAACTGAAGCAGAGAGGTACCAATAGTGAGATAGGATAAATTCAAGAGAATTTTCAAAATAGCCTTAATGGGACATAATGACTAATTTAAAAGAAGTTAGGGTAAAAGTTTCAAATAATTCCAGTATTTCAGACTTGAGTGACCATGTGGCTGGTAATTGATTTAAACCAGTAGAGAAAATCTGGGATGTCAGTTCTGTCTAGGCCATAGTACTTGCTCAGCCAGAAATATGCATAAACATAAATATCTCCTTTTTCAAGAAAAGATTCCATTTCTGTGCATTCCTGATTTAGTTGGGAAAAAAATGTTTTGATTGCTATCTCTACAGGACTTACAAATGTTTTAGCAGTGGCTAAGAAGCACGCAAAGAAACTTTGTTTTGTTTTGCTTTTTACCTTCATGTTTTTCAGATTGATGTGCTGACACTAAGACATGAGACAAATTTAAATATGAAACTAAGATAAAACAGATCAAGACATGATCTGACATGTTAATAATGCTGACACTAAGACATGAGACAAATTTAAATATGAAACTAAGATAAAACACTGGCCATCAGTTGAATAAAAAGAAAAGGAGACAATGGACAAATAGAGGTGCTAAGATTAGATGTGAAGGCTTTCTCCCTAAAAACATGGTTCTGCCTGATTAATAGTTAAAAGTTCCATCATTAAAGATCCATCTACGCTCAATAATTTTCTTCTCCTTGATGTTTTCTTTTTTTTTTTTACTTTATTTTACTTTACAATACCGTATTGGTTTTGCCATACATTGACATGAATCCACCATGGGTGTATATGAGATCCCAATCCTGAATCCCCCTCCCACATCCCACCCCATAACCTCTCTCTGGATCATCCCTGTGTACCAGCCCCAAGCATCCTGTATCCTGTATCGAACATAGGCTGGTGCTTCATTCTTACATGATAGCATACATGTTTCAATGCCATTCTCCCAAATCATCCCACCCTCTCCCTCTCCCACAGAGTCCAAAAGTCCGTTCTATACATCTGTGTCTCTTTTGCTGTCTCGCATACAGGGTCATCATTGCCAAATTCCATATATATGTGTCAGTATACTGTATTGGTGTTTTTCTTTCTGGCTTACTTCACTCTGTATAATAGGTTCCAGTTTCATCCATCTCATTAGAACGGATTCAGATGAATTCTTTTTAATGGCTGAGTAATACTCCATTGTGTATATGTACCACAGCTTCCTTATCCATTCATCTGCTGATGGACATCTAGGTTGTTTCCATGTCCTGGCTATTATAAACAGTGCTGCAATGAACATTGGGGTACATGTGTCTCTTTCAATTCTGGTTTCCTTGGTGTGTATGCCCAGCAGTGGGATTGCTAGGTCATAAGGCAGTTCTATTTGCAGTTTTTTAAGGAATCTCCACACTGTTCTCCATAGTAGCTGTACTAGTTTGCATTCCCACCAGCAGTGTAAGAGGGTTCCCTTTTCTAATGTTTTCTTGAAACTTCAAATTATCCTGAGAGTGATGTGATGATTCTATCACAGGACTTGGCAAATTGGAATAAGCATACACAAACATTTGCTGAAGTTAATACTAATTTAAATATTTATTTGGCATAATAATGGCAGGGATATAACAAGTGCCTAGTATTTTCTCTAGCACAGAGATCAAAAAGTAGCAATTACCACAGTTTTACAAGTTTAACTCCTTTAATTTATTGCTAGGATTGTTTGAGTGACTTTCCTCTGAAAAAATTAAGAGTGAACACCATCCTTCTGAGTTTATTTGAGCAATAAACTCAGAAGTTGGGAACACCAATCAATTTTTTCTAAGCTCTCACTCATAAAAATATGCAGTAAGCCCTTAGCTAATTATAACTATTTAGAAGCCACAATGGGCTGATATAATGATAATAGCTAAATAAACACCAAAGTAGTTTGTACACTGGCAAACAAAATATATTGACAAAATCTCTGCAGGGATCTTTGAGTCTTACAATGATAGACTAAATTATATACCAAAATTTTGGAGAGTAAAGCAGTGGCTCTAAAACTTCTATGCATATGAATTATCTGGAGAGCTTTTCAAAATCCCAATGTCAGGTAACAGCTAATACCAATTAAGTCAGAATATCTGGGGGTAGAAGCTAAGCATCAGTATTTTTTAAGACACCCAATTAATACCAATGTGCAGCAAAATTTTGGAGCCACTGGAGTAAGGTAACAGTTTTATATCCAACATAACTGTTTAAAAAGTATTAGAAGATGTTCTTTACAAGTTTAATTTGGAAAGGCAACAGGAATAATTCTGTGATCCCTTCCTCCCACTAGTCTATGACCACCATTCTCCCTAAGCTTTTCCCTTGGCAATCCAACATTATCTGGCTTTGGGGAGAAGACAAGAAAAGTGAGAAAGGTCTTTAAAAAGATCAAAATGTGCATGCAGTCACTCAGTGTTAGAAGACTTGAGTTACTACGATTCTGATTCTGTCAACCGCCTATTACCCACTTTGTGTTCAACACTCTGAATATTGACACCATCTCCACTTGCTTCTGATTAAGGTCAAGATAAGAACCACTAGGGCATGAATGGCTGCCTGAAAGCTCTGCCTAGGCTTTGAGAAGTAGGAGAGACATTATTAATGTTAAGGAGTTACATCCTTCCTTCTTGCCACATCTGAAGGGTCTAACTCCCCCTTCAATCAATCCTTTTCTCAGGATCAAAAGCCCCACTTTACATTTCTGTTGTCTTCATTGTGTCATGGAATTTTTTATTAGGGGGATTCCCCACCACTTTGTGGCCCTAACTCTAGAACTCCAACTGATTCTCACAGTGAAGAATCTAAAAAATATCCCTGTGTGGCTCCAACAGAGGTAGAGGATGAGTAATCACTGTGAAATATCCCTAGAACAAATTCCATAACCAAGGCCTACTCTCAGAAGATAAGAAGAGAATTCCTCCCACACCATCCCCCTTTGGTATTCCTGCCTTCCCAAAGAGAAAAAGAAAAAGTCAGTAATGGTTGGGAATTCAGTGAAATATATTTGGAATGCTGCATTCAGGGAAGACAGGAGGGAACAGGAGTGGGGGAAATCCATACCAGTGGAGAAACAACTATGAAGATCACAGCTCTGAGACATAGGTCCACAGAAACACTGAGACTTAAATAGAACATTAGCACTCTTTCTCCCAACAGCTTACTGTAACACAGGGCTCCAGTGGATTACAACTGAGAGAACTGTAGGACAGTTTGCCTTCTCCCCATGAGGAAGAGTATTTAGGAAAGCCTGAAGTCAAGAGGGGTTAACAAAACAAAGATAGTAGAGGAACTTGAATTCTCTGGCATCTACAGCTACAGAAAACATTAAACAGACCAAATCCTAGCCATATTAACATATGTCCTTTTACTAAAGCCCTATTTAGCCACCTGGGCTTTCCAGGTGGCTCAGCAGGTAAGGAATCTGCCTGCCATACAGGGGGAGACACGGGTTTGATCCGTGGGTCAGGAAGATTCCCAAGAGGAGGAAAATGGTGACCCACTCTCTTGCCTGAAAAATTCCATGGACAGAGGAGACTGGCAGGCTACAGTCCAAAGGGTCACAAAGAGTTGGACATGATTGAACAACCAAGCACATTTACCTCTACATTATTATCCTATTGAATAAGCCTGGCTTTCAAAGATTATAAGGAATGAAGAAAGGCAAGAGAAAAAAATGGAGAAAAAGCAATTATCAGACTCAGATGTTACAGAATGGTTGAAATTATCAGATAGGAAATTTAAAATAATTATGATTTATATGCTAAGGGCACAAATATTAAAAGCAGACAACACAAAAATAGACACATGTAAGAAGTGAGATGAATACTCCAAAAAAGAATCATACAGAAATGCTAGAAATAAAAAACACTATACATATATAAATAATCCCTTTGAGCAACTAATCAGAAGACTCAAAATAGCTGAGGAAAGAATCAATTAGCTTAAAGACAGATTAATAGAAACTTCCCAAATCAAAATGTAAGAGGAAAAAAATGAACTAAAAAATAACAAAACAGAGCATTCAAGTACTGTGGAAAAATGTTAAAAGGTGTGACTTACACCTTTAACATAACTGGAATACCAGAAAGGAGAAAGGAGAAAAAACACAAAGGAGGAAAAATACTCCAAGTACTTAGAAAGTAAATAATACATACAACTCATGTCTTGAAAAGTGTTTAAATATTTTTAACAAAGGAAAAATAAAATACATATAATAGAAAATAGGAAAGATACAAAATCAATAGCTTAAGCTTCTACTTTAGAAAACTAGAGAAAGAGGAACTTAAGCCTAAAAAAAGCAGAATAAAATAATAATTTTGAGCATAAAACAATGATACTGCATGAAAGAAAATAAAGGAGAAAAATCAATGAGACCAAAGGCACACTTTGAAAATATCAATTAATTGATAAACATCTCAACTCAGACTAAGCAGGAAAAAGAAAAGAGAGAAGACACAGATTACCAATATCACAAATAAAACAGAGGTCATCACTACTGATTTTGTAAAATTAAGCACATAACAAAGAACTAGTATGAATAACTTGATGCCTATAAATTTGAAGTCTTAGATGAAATGAACCATATGTAGACGGTTCAGTTCAGTTCAGTCACTCAGTCATGTCCTACTCTTTGAGACCCCATGAACTGCAGCAAGCCAGGCCTCCCTGTCCCTCACCAGCTCCAAGAGTTCACCAAAACCCATGTCCATTGTGTTGGTGATGCCATCCAACCATCTCATCCTCTGTTGTCCCCTTCTCCTCCTGCCCTCAATCTTTCCCAGCATCAGGGTCTTTTCAAATGAGTCAGCTCTTCATATCAGGTGGCCAAAATTTTGGATTTTCAGCTTCAACATCAGTCCTACCAATGAACACCCAAGACCGATCTCCTTTAGGATGGACTGGTTGGCTCTCCTTGCAGTCCAAGGGACTCTCAAGAGTCTTCAACACCACAGTTCAAAAGCATCTATTCTGCACTCAGCTTTCATTATAGTCCAACTCTCACATCCATACATGACACTGGAAAAACCACAGCCTTGACTAGACAGATCTTTGTTAACAAAGTAATGTCTCTGCTTTTTAATATGCTGTCTAGGTTGGTCATAACTTTCCTTCCAAAGATTAAGCATCTTTTAATTTCATGGCTGAAATCACTATCTGCAGGGATTTTGGAGCCCAGAAAAATAAAGTCAGCCACTATTTTCACTGATTACCCATCTACTTGCCATGAAGTGATGGGACCAGATGCCATGATCTTAGTTTTCTGAATCTTGAGCTTTAAGCCAACTTTTTCACTCTCTTCTTTCACTTTCCTCAAAAGGCTCTTTAGTTCTTCTTCACCTTCTGCCTTAAGGGTAGTGTCATCTGCATATCTGATGTTGTTGATATTTCTCCCAGCAATCTTGATTCCAGCTTGTGCTTCTTCCATCCCAGCGTTTCTCATGATGTACTCTGCATATAAGTTAAATAAGCAGGGTGACAATATACAGCCTTGACATAGTTCTTTTCCTATCTGGAACCAGTCTGCTGTTCCTTGTCCAGTTCTAACTGTTGTTCCTGACCTGCATACAGGTTTCTCAAGAGACAGGTCAGGTGGTCTGGTATTCCCATCTCTTTCAGAACTATCCACAGTTTATTGTGATCCACACAGTCAAAGGCTTTGGCATAGTCAATAAAGCAGAAATAGATGTTTTTCTGGAACTCTCTTGCTTTCCCGATGATCCAGCAGGATGTTGGCATTTTGATCTCTGGTTCTTCTGCCTTTTCTAAAACCAGCTTGAACATCAGGAAGTTCACGGTTCACGTATTGCTGAAACCTGGCTTGGAGAATTTTAAGCATCACTTTACTAGCCTGTGAGATGAGCACAATTGTGCAGTAGTTTGAGCATTCTTTGGCATTGCCTTTCTTTGGGATTGGAATGAAAACTGACCTTTTCCAGTCCTGTGGCCACTCCTGAGTTTTCCAAATTTGTTGCATATTGAGTGCAGCACTTTCACAGCATAATCTTTCAGGATTTGAACAAGCCCACTGGAATTCCATTACTTCCACTAGCTTTGTTCGTAGTGATGTTTTCTAAGGCCCACTTGACTTCACATTCCAGAATGTCTGGCTCTAGGTGAATGATGATGGTACCACACTTTAAATGGATGTATAAATTTGTCAAAACTCATCAAAATGTATTCTTAAAATATGTACATTTTATTGCATATAAATTGAACCTAAATATAATTTTTTAAAAGACAAATTTCATGAAATATGAAACTTGAAGAATGTCATTCACCTTTGAATCTCATTTCTTCTTGTGCTGAGTTGAAATACTAGAAGCAGTATGTAAGAAAGTACTTCACATGATACATTTCACATTTAGGTAGTCAGTGAAAATGAGTTTCCTTTTCTGTTTCCTGAATAAAAGTTATCACTCAAAATGCAAGAATTTTAAAACTAAAATTCCTAAAACATTAACTTAATCATATTTCATACTGTTACATACCTTAATCTTTAGCACAGATTTAACAAATAAGTCAAATAATGGTTGACTTTTAAGGATAATTTCTTCACCTAACTAATCCAATTCATCCTTGAAGAGTATATTTAGGAGTTATTTTATCTAGGAAGACTCACCAATACTACCTCCTAATGCTGTCATGCCAGGAGACTGTGGGGGCCTCTCCTCTCCACGTCCATGCTGATATCTCTCTGTATCAATAATACCTGCTATTGTCTGTCTATTACCGAACACAGAGTCTAGGCCAGAGAATATCATTGTTGTTGTTGTTGTTGTTCAGTCATTCAGTCGTGTCTGAGTCTGCGACCCCATGGACTGCAGCACACCAGCTTCCCTGTCCTTCACCGTCTTCTGGAGCTTGCTTAAATTCATGTCCATTGAGTTGGTGATGCCATCTAACCATCTCATCCTCTGTCATTCCCTTCTCCTCCTGATTTCAGTCTTTCCCAACATCAGGATCTTTTCCAATTTCATATCAAATGGCCAAAGTATTGGAGCTTCAGCTTCAGCACCAGTCTTTCCAGTGAATATTCAGAGATGTCTTCCTTTAGGATTGACTGGTTTGATTTCCTTGCAGTCCAAGGGACTCTCAAGAGTCTTCTCCAACACCACAGGTCAAAAACATCAATTCTTCAGCACTCAGCTTTCTTTATCTTCCAACTCTCACATCCATACATGACTACTGGAAAAACCATAGCTTTGACTAGACAGACATTTGTCAGCAAAGTAATGTCTCTGCTTTTTAGTACGCTGTCTAGGTTTGTCATAGAGAATATTGCCTAAGTAAGTTATCACAAGGGTGCTCACAGAAGGAGGGAAAACATGATAGTGTGGGAGAAAAACCCAGGCAAGGATTTAGTCTTGGGCCTCAACTGAAACCCAGCTTTGGTTCAATCCCCTAGGGAGTCCCAGAGTATTTCATTGCCACACAGGGTACATCCCAGCCTAACACAAGAAACCAGCCTTTTCCTCTTCAACCACTCACACCCTCCTGCCTTCCCCCTCACTCACCCGTAAGTCAAGATCACTACCCATGGGCTAGCCCACAAAAGGGCATAATCTCTGAGCTAAGATGGCAATTCTTGGAAGAAAAAGGCAATCGTTAGCCATTAACAGCCACACACATAGCAACTGGGGGAGAGTGTACCAGGCCAGTAAAAGGGTCTGTGCTGGACACCAAAATAACCATGACTCCAATGTAGATTTACACTCTAGTACATGTTTAAAATATTGTGCAGGAAGATGAGCTCTTGAATCAGATGGCCTGTAGATAAAAATCCCATTATGTATCTTTGTGCAAACCACTTAACTTCTCTAAATGTTAGTTCCCAAGATAAAAATAGCAGTATGTACTGATATTGCTATCATGAGAAATAAATGAAATAATATATGTGAAGTGTTCAAGTCTGTGTCTGGAACATAAGAACTTAATACATGTTAGTGTTACTGTCATTATTGCTGCTATTGTTATTATCATTATTATTATAGCAAGCTCCTTACATATGAACCTTCAAGTTGCGAACTTCCAATGATGTGAACATACATTCTCATGTCCAATCATGTAGGTCAGTTCATGTGCCTGGTGTACACTGTCATGCATATCCATCCTCTACAAGTAGTTGTGATTTTGTCTACTTTACAGTATTGTATAGAGTACTGTAGTAGAGTATCTTTATTTCAAGCCCAGGATGTTCAGAAGCAAGCATAAAAGCAGCAGTGATGTAGTTGGTATTGCTAAGAAGTGCCCAGCAATAACAATGGGGGAAAAAAATGAAAATAATTCAGAGAGTGGAGCAAGGTGAAAAGATGCTAGATGTTGTTTGTTCTTATAACATGAATCGATCAACCATCAACATGATTCTAAAGAAAAAGGACAAGATCATGGAACATGTGAAGTCTACTGTGCCAAGGATGTCCACAATATTATCAAAGAAGCATGGGAAAGTGATGGAGGAGATTGAGAAACTTCTCAGTGTGTGGATGCAGGATCAGCATGAGAATCAAGTCCTGCTCAGCTTAAAGTTGATTCAAGAGAAAGCTAAAAGCCTTTATGAAAACTTGAAGAAGAAGCACTGCAAAAAATCAGGAAGGGGAATCTTTTAATGCTGATCATAGCTGGTTTCATCAGTTCAAGGCTACAGCCAGCTTTCACAACACCAAAGTAACTAGCAAGACAGGGAGGGCAGATAAGGCAGCTGACTGGGAATTTCCTGAAATGCTTCAAGAAATTACTGATGAAGGTATGCTTTTTACCCAAGCAGGTTTTTAATGTGGATGAGACAGAAGTCTCACCTTCTCTGTACTGGAAGAGAATGCCAGACACAAGTTAAATCAGTAAAGAGGAAAGGTTGATGCCAGGCTATAAAACAGCAAAGGATAGGCTAATTCTGTTGTTTGGTGGCAGTGCTTCTGGTGATATCAAGCTGAAGCTTCTCTTAGTTTATCATTCAGAGAAGTCAAGAACTCTTAAAAACCTAGCCAAGGACTCTCTTCCTATTGTGTGGAAGACTAACCGCAAAACCTAGGTCACACAGGCCATCTTCCAGGAACAGTTTTTCCACTAATTTTTCCCAGAGGTAGAGACGTATTGCTTGGAGAAGGGCATCTCATTCAACATTATTCTGCTGCTCAACAATGCTCCAGGCCACCCCCATTCATGGATGACTTTCATCCCAATGTCAAGGTAGTGCATCAGTCACAGAATTCTATGTCACTCATCCATACTATGGACGAGGGAGTTATAGCAATTTTCAAGAAATATTATTTACATCACACTTTTCATCAGGCAGTAAAGGCAAGTGATGAATCTGGATCAACCTTGTGACAAATTTGGAAAGATGATCACATCTACATCCACCTGCAATGCAGGAGACCCTGATTCGATTCCTGGCTTGGGAAGATCCACTGGAGAAAGGATAGGCTACCCACTCTAGTATTCTTGAGTGTCCCTAGTGCCTCAGACAGAAAAGAATCTGCCTGCAATGCAGGAGACCTGGGTTCGATCCCTGGGTTGGAAAGGTCCCCTGACAAAGGGAACAGCTACCCACTCCAGTACTCCTTCCTGGAGAATCCCCATAGACAGAGGAGTCTGGCAAGCTACACTCCATGGGGTCTCAAACAGTTGGACATGACTGAGCGACTTTCACTTTCATGACATCTACAAAGCCATAAAAAACATTTACTTTGATTGGCATGAGGTTACAGCCATCACCATGAACGGGGTCTGGAAGAACCTTTGCCCTCCAATTGTTCATGATTTTCATGGATTTGAGAAGGTGGATGAGGAGTCCAAAGAGGTCTTCAGCAACTTAGTGGCCCTCAGCAAGAAGCTGGAGCTAGATCTGCAAGAGGATGACGTCACTGAACTCCTTGCTGCACAATACAAGGAGCTTACTAATGAAAACCTGATGGAACTGGAGGCCCAGAGAAAGGATGAAGAGAGACAAGAGGAAGAAGTAACTGAAGAACTGATTCACAATGCAGGAAATGGCAAGGGAATATTCTTTATTTAAGGAGGCACTGTTAGCTTTTGAGGCACAGGATCGGAGAGTAGAACGGTACACGAAGGTTACAGCAGCCATTCAGAAAGCAATCCAGTGCTACCATGTCATCTAAGATGAGAGCATAAAGAGCTTCTATACTACTCAGACATCAGTGGGTCATTTCTTCAAGAGGATAGACATAAATGAAACCACCGAGAAAAGCAAAACCTGTGCCATCAACATCAGGTGTGAGTGAAATTGTAGCTTGCCCTCCATCTCCTATTGCTGATGATCCTTCAGCTCTACCATCTTCCCACCTTCTCTCCCTCCTCCAGTCAGTAACTCTTCTTTCCTATTCACTTGATGCCAGCTCCTGTATGCCAACTGTTATGTTGTACTATTATACTTTTCAAGGTACTATATGTAAGATTAAAAATATTTTCCTGATTTTTGCATTTATTTATTTTTAATGAATTATTTGCATTTATAAACATATTACAGTGCAGTACTATACAGCTGATTGTATTAGTGGGTGTTAGTGGGTACCTAGGCTAACTTTTTTTCGGAGAAGGCAATGGCATCCCACTCCAATACTCTTGCCTGGAAAATCCCATGGACAGAGGAGCCTGGTGGGCTACAGTCCATGGGGTCGCTAAGAGTCGGACACGACTGAGCGACTTCACTTTCACTTTTCACTTTCATGCATTGGAGAAGGAAATGGCAACCCACTTCAGTGTTCTTGCCTGGAGAATCCCAGGGACAGGGGAGCCTGATAGGCTGCCATCTATGGGGTCACACAGAGTCGGACACGACTGAAGCGACTTAGCAGCAGCAGCAGGCTAATTCTGTTGGACTTATGAACAAAGTGGACTTACAAATGCACTCTCAGAAGGGAATTCATTTATATGAACCCCTACATGTGTATTTTAACTATCAGAATAAGGGTCTGTATTCCTCACTAGCTAAGTAATCAGGTAAGCAAAACAAAAACAAACTCTTAACAGGCATGAACACACCCAACACTAACAGCTAAGTCTAGGTGCTACCATGACGTGGCCTGGCATTCACAGCTGAACTGTGGCAACCTTTTCTTGAAATTGACCACACAGAGCATTGACATCAGACAAGGTAGCTCTGTGACTCTGATAAAACAAGATGAAAATGACTACTGCATGAACTTGTCAGAACATAAACAAAATAAGATGACAGTGTGAATAAGAAAAGTTACCAAACATCGTCCTCTCCTGGCTAACGTGACTAACAACTGTTTTTTTGCCAATGATATGCTTAGCCTCACATTATTCTTTCAGCCTTCTAGATAAGACTCAGTAAAACATCCAGTTATATAATCCCCTGCTTCCTGATGGCATCCAATTCAGAGCAAACTCAACTTCTTTAAACCTTCCTCAAATCTTCCTCAAAAAATTACCTGACACAAGCTCAAATCCTACAATAAATCCTTCTTAACACTCTTCTATTGTGAAGCACCATGCTCCTCCGTGGTATGTGGTCTCCTTCGTTGCAATAAACCTATAAATTAACCTTCATTTGACTACAGATATATTTCTGATGGTCTTCAGTCAGAGGGTTTTGACACATTTTGGGTTTTGATTATTCACTCCTGTACTTTCAGTGCCTAAGATGAAAAGGCTTTTCATAAAAGCTTTTTGAATTGAAGACATTAACCCCAGATACAAGTTTGTTCCAAATATCTGGATTGTGTTTAATGGTTAACAGCAGTGCTTTCTACATTTTCAGTGAGTACAATAACTGAGGATACACAGATACCTACTAAGTGCAGAACAAGAATGTTGGGCAAAACTGAGATACACATATAAATATCACAGTTTTGAGCATCTGGCCATCAATGGCAATAATGAAGAACAGTAAATCAAGGGCTCAGGTACAGTTCTAAAATGACAGACTTGTGACTAGTACAGACTGCAACGACAGATGCGACTTCAAATCAAAGAGCTATCATCATGTTATGCGCCCTATATAAAGAGGTCTGTCTCAGGTTGTCACAGTGTTCCTGGAAATCAGATTTGGACTACTGCCATCTTACATCGGGTAGAGAACAGTGACAGTGATTAGAAACTCCAGTAGTAACTTAAACGGGCAGCCTATCCAGCTGATAGAAAATAATAGAAACAATGTAAATCATCTGTAGAAGGCAGATATTCTTGTGGTAGTTGGAAGAAACTCTCATATACAAATTAAACAGTGAAGCTCTATATTATTTCTAGAAGGAAAAAATACATCATCATCTAACTTTATAGTCATCTTTAATGTCCACTGTCACTTTTTTCCCTTCAAGTCTTTAGTATGACATAAAATATGATCGACATTAAAGTTCTGTTGTTGTGTAGTCACTGAGTCATGTCTGACTCTTTGGGGACCCCATGGACTATAACACACCAAGATCCTCTATCCATGGGACTCTCCCAGGCAAGAATACTAGAGTGGGTTGCCATTTCCTTCTCTAGGGGATCTTCCTGACTCAAGGATTAAACCCATGTCTCTTGCAATTGCAGGCAGATTCTTTACCACTGAGCACTAGGGAAGCCCCACATTAAAATTTGATCCCCACTAAATAACTCTATAAGACTGTCTCTTTGATGACACTATTTTTAAAAGACATTGTTTGTTATAGGAAGAAATGAGAATTATTGCCATTTTAATGATGTCAGTATTCTAATGTAAACTTATATGCACCTTCAGAATAATATTTTCTTGGAAGAACATGTGAAATAATGATACAATACCTAATTTACACGTTAAGTTATGTTTTTGACATGAATTCTGCACATATTGCAATTTGAGTCATGACAATTTTACACTAGAAATACGTGATTTTGTTTTGTTTAAAAATTACTATCGAGAGTTTATCACAAAGAAGAAAACTGAAACCACCCATAACTTCAACATTCAAATATGCCCAGTTTGATGACACTTTTGCTCACTTTTTCTTTCTCATTTTTCTTTACTGTATTTGCCAAAATATTAATAGTATCTACTATCAATGCCACTTGTCAACTCAATTTTACTTAATAGTATCATATAAATTCTTTACCTCAATAAAGGCATTTTGACACCATTATTTTAATATATGTACTCCCTTCATATTAGGAAACTTTGTTGTGGTTTAGCCGCTAAGTCATGTCTGACTCTTTGCAGCCCCATGGACTGCAGCACACCAAGCTTCCTTGTCCTTCACTATCTCCTGGAGTTTACTCAAATTCATATCCATTGATTTGGTGATGCTATCTAACCATCTCATCCCCTGCCTCCCTCTTCTCCTTTTGCTTCCAATCTTTCCCAGAATCAGGGTCTTTTCCAATAAGGAAACTTAAGCTTCCCATTTTTAACTTAAAAAATAATAAACTTTAAGAATGAACAATTTTCATAAATCAGTATCTTACATTCTCTCCCCTATGGAAATCATCCAAAATCAACAAGGAGAACTTTCAATGCAAACATTCTTTCCAATGAAGACAGATATCTCCAGTTTCTAAATTATATGTAAGGATCATCTAAAGCAATTAAGGTTAAGAGAGTAGACAGTGAAGACTCTTGGAATAAAATTCAGAGTGCAATTTCCCTAGGGAAGAACATACATAAAAATTCTCTTCAAATGCATTTGTAAACATCAGAGGTACAAACTGATGTTCAAAAACTATATCTCCTGATAAAGAGGGGGTACAAGAACTGGGTATAAATAGGTTAGTAACTCAATTTCTCCTCCACTGTATTTGCTTCAGTGAAGTAGAATAAACAGAATACTAGAAAAGAAAAGAAGAAACTATAGTTAAATAAAGCAGCCTGCTCTTTGGCAACAGAAAGGAAGAGGAATTTTGAACAAAAGAAAAACTAGAACACTATCTTGACCTCCATGTGGCCCTCTCAGGAAATTTCTTAAAAAAAAAAAAAACTGATGTAGGAAAAATCAGTTGATTCATGATAAAACACAAAAAGGAACCATAGCAGTATCAAAAACATATACTACAGACTTTTATTTCTGACCAAGATGGATTAACAGGAACCTGATTTATCCTCTCACCTTAGTCAGAAAACCATATAGAATACATAATGGTTTCTCAAGACATTGCACATCAAGAAACAAAGGGCAGTGATCCCTGAAAGACAGAAAATAGATGAGCCCTGTGGTTTACTGGAGAAGGCAATGGCAACCCACTCCAGTACTCTTGCCTGGAAAATCCCATGGACGGAGGAGTCTGGTAGGTTGCAGTCATGGGGTCACTAAGAGTCGGGCACGACTGAGCGACTTCACTTTCACTTTTCACTTTCATGCATTGGAGAAGGAAATGGCAACCCACTCCAGTGTTCTTGCCTGGAGAATCCCAGGGACGCAGGAGCCTAGTGGATTGCCATCTATGGGGTCGCACAGAGTTGGACAAGACTGAAGCGACTTAGCAGCAGCAGCAGTGGTTTACTGCCCAGTTTACTGTGCTGAGAGTTTCCAGGCACAGAGAAAAGAAACCCAGAAAGAGACTGGCATATCCCTAAGTTAGAGAGACCGAGGTGCAAGAATTCTTGGGGTGCCAAGAATACCAAGCAGCTAGAGTTTAAGAGACACATGGGCATGGTGTAGAGTATACAGAATGGTCTCTCCTCAGTAGTGGAGAATTATAAGTCCTAAAACAAACATTGCTCTGCCATCTCAAAAAAAGCTTCCAACCTAACAAAGCTTAAAATCAAAGCCTGAACAGATGAAATCCACAGTGTCTAAAAGTTACTCCAACACTAACAGCCATGAAAAAGAGGAAATCATGACATATAATGAAGAGGACATGAATATGAACCCAGAACTGACACATCTATTAGAATTAGTAAACAAGGACTTTTATATACTTATTATAATTAAATTCCACATATTCAAAAAACAGAAACATGTAAGATATAAAAAAGGCCCAAATCAAACTAATAGAATTGAACAATACAATGTCTGAGAAGAAAAATACAGTGGAAGGGAACTGCAGTCCTATCTATCATGGATCTGTTTACTCTCCATAGTTTTGTCTTTTCTGAAATGTCATATAAATGGAACCATTTCCCTGTGTAGCCTTTTTGAGTCTGGCTTTTCTCACTTAGCATAACTCTTCCAAGATCACTAGTGCTGTTACACTTAACAGTAGATCATTCCTCTTATTGCTGAGTTATAGCCAATTGTACAGATGCATCTAAAATTTGTGTACACATTCATAAGTTGAAGAACATTTAGGCTGTTTACAATTCTTGCAATTATGAATGAAGTTACCATAAACATTTATATAAAGACTTTTCTGTAAACCTCTATGTAGACCTTCATTTCTGTTAAATAAATACTTAAGAATGGAGTTGCTGGATAGCAGTACATGTATATGGAAACTGCCAAATTGTCTTCCAAAGCAGATGTACTATTTTATATTCACAACACTAAAGAATGATAGTTCTAGTTGTTCTGCATATTAATCAGAATTTTTTTGTGTTAGTTATTCTAATAGGCAAGTAGTGGCTCCTCCTTGAGGATTTAATTTGGATTTCCCTAATGCAAAATGATTTTGAATATGCTAAAATGTGCTGGGTAATGATGTTGCAAATCTTTTAGGTGCTTGTTTGCCATTCATATCTCTTCTTTGGCCAAATGTCTGTTCAAATCTTTTACTCATTTTAATTCAGATTTTTTTTTTTTACTTTGGGCTGTAAGAGTTTTTATTATACTTATTAAAAATATTCCATCAGATGTACATTTTACAAATATTTTCTCCAAGTATGTTTCTATTCATTTCTATAACATTTTATATCACAGAGGAAAAGTATTTTTTATATAAAACCCAATTTATCAATATTTCTTTTTGCAGTTAATGGGTTTTGAGTCCTGCTTTAAAAAACTATCACACCACATGCCACAAGGTTTTATCCTACATTCCCTTCTGGAAATTTTATAACTTTATCTCTTACCTACACGTCTATTATTCATTTGAGGTAACTTTTCTGTGTGGAATGAGGTGCTTATCATTGTTCATTGTTCTCCATATGGATGCTCAAGTAGCTGAGCATTATATATTAAATGGCCATCATTATTCCATTGACTTTCTTTGACATCTTCATAAAAAAATATCAGTCAATCATAAGGGCAAGTCTGTTTCTACAGTCTCTATTCTGATTCATTGATCCATGTGTCCATCCTTAAAAAAGTACCACATTGACTCTTTCATTGTCATTTTATAAGAAAAATTAAAATCAGGTAACACAAGTCCTCCATCTTTGCTTCTGTTCAAAAAAAATGAAGCTGTTCCCTTTGAAGACATGACATTTGAAATAATACCTATGTGATGAAACAGAGATATCCCCCCCCTCCAAAAAAAAAAGAATAGGAGTAAATTTTTCTAAACAAAAGAAATGAGCATTGTGACTAGGGTATAGTGAATAGGTAAGATAATGGAGAGTGACTGTGTCAGAAAGGTAGGCAGAAGGCCTGAAAATACAGGTCAGGGTAAGAAGTTTTGTGTAAAATTTATTCAGGTTGCAAAGGGAAGCCACTGGAGGATTTTCAAAAAGAAAATGCAAAATAAAATTTACATATTAGAAAGATCACTTGAACTGCTGTGTATTTTTTGATCTTTGTAGGAAGGCAAGGATTAGCAGAGAGATTAATTAGAAAGGTAGCTAAATATCACAACTGAGAAATAGAGGTTTGCAATGTGGGTGTTTTTTAAGAGGGTAATAAGAGGAGCTCAGATTCAAGACAAATTTAAATTATATTTATTAATTATCTAATCAATAACTTATTTACATACTGGATTTCACATTAAAGGAAAAAGGATAAATCAAGGATAATGCCTAGGATTTTGGCCTTGACAACAGAGTGAATAGTGTTATTCTGAGGTTAAGAGGAAGAACAATGACTCTAGATTGAACATGTTGGGCTTGAGGTGGCCATAAAGACCTCAAAACAGAGATGTCAATAAGATAGTCAAATATAAAATTCTAGGGTTCAGGAGAGAGGTAAGGATTGGTCATAGCCATTTGATGGACTTCAATCTACAGACATTTATAGCAATAAACATGGAAGTGATCATTTAGGGAGATTATTAGTGAAAAAAGAAAGACAAGAACAGGTTCAAGGAGTGCTTTAATATTTAGTGGACTGGTAGACAAGAGTATACTAGAAAAGAGGACTAAATAAGTAGCCATTGAAATAGAAAGAAAACTGAGTGTGATATTACAGAAGTCTAGAAAATCAAGTATTTTCATAAGGACAGAGGTCTCAGTTCTGCCAAACAGTGCTGAGAAGTCAAGAGGGTCTATTTTGATAAGAGGACCTTCAAGCAAATGTTATGCAGGGAAACCTTCTTTCCTTGGTCATCAGATTATCTATTAATGCCTTTAAAGCTTGTAGATCTCAGATATTAAAGCTGGTAGATAAAAGCCATGATGCCAAAGGGTTTTGAAGTTAGGAGCCATGGTACATTCAAAATGTAAATATTTTATTAGCTTTTAGCTAAATGTTGAAAATGGTTCAATTAATTAAATGTGTCCCTGGTAACTTAGCTGGTAAAGAATCTGCCTGCAATGCTGGAGACCCTGGTTTGATTCCTGGGTCAGAAAGATCCTCTGGAGAAGGGATAGGCTACCCACTCCAGAATTCTTGGGCTTCCCTGGTGACTCAACTGGTATAGAATCTGCCTGCAATGAGGGAGACCTGGGTTCAGTCCCTGGGTTGGGAAGAACCCCTGGAGAAGGAACTGCTACCCACTCTAGTATTCTGGCCTGGAGAATTCCATGGACTCTGCAGTCCGTGGCATTACAAAGAGTCCACTATGACTGAGCGACTTTCACTTCACACCAAAGGAAGGGGTTTCCCAGGTGGTATTTTGTAAGGAATCCTCCTGCCAATGCAGGAGATGCAGGTTTGATCTGTGGGTCAGGAAGATCCCTTGGAGAAGGAAATGGCAACCTACTCAGCATTCTTGCCTGGAGGATTCCATGAACAGAGGAGCCTGGTGGGCTACATGCAGTCCAGTGGTTTACTTGCTCAGTTGTGTCCGAATATTTGCAACTTCATGGACTCTACTTGCCAGCCTCCTCTGTCCATGGGATTTCCCAGGCAAGAATACTGAAGTGGGTTGCCATTTCCTTCTCCAGGGGATCTTTCTGACCCAGGGATTGAACCTCAGTTTCCTGCATTGCAGGCAGATTCTTTACCTACTGAGCCACCTGGAAACACAATCCATGGGATTACAAAGAATTGGACATGACTGAGCGTGTGCACATGCACACACACACACTAAAAGAATGTCTGCTTTGGTGCGATATCAGCCTAAGTATAGACACCAAGGAAAGTCTACAACCCCTATATGTCTGGATTTCCTCAGTAAGAATCAGAAACAAGGGGGCCTTGTGAAAGAGAAATCTATGTGAATGACCCTCCTGAAGAGAATTAGAAAAAATACACTTCATTCATATTGCTATTATTGTGCCTGCTGCCTGTAAATTTTTAGAACAACCACTAATTTGCTCTGGTCAGAATGGCCCAAATCCTGCCTGGAGAAGTAGTAAACTATAATCTTTAGTTGCTTTTCTTGTCTTAAAAGCATTTCCTTTCATTCCTACTAGGATTCAAAAGGATAGAGAGCAATCATAAATGTTGTTCAGCCTTACAATATGTGACTCTTTCATTTAGAGAAATACATCAGCTGCTGTCACCAATTAAAGAGCTAGAAAATTGTCTTTGAACAGACTAATTCTATGAGTAAAAAGGAAAGTTAAGAAATTAAGACTAATGAAGAAGAGATAAGGCAAATGTACTGAAGGCCTCTTAAAAGTTGGGGGATTTGTTCAAACAGAAATATTGGAGCAAGGAAGCTAAAAGGCTAAGAAATACTAAGATAGTAAAATGTTTGAATCAATATTAAGGAGGCAGGAGAGTTACTGGTGATAACTGAGAGTGGATTGCTGGAAAAGATGAAGGAAAAATATCATAGTTGGGGAGGCTGTATAAATGAAAGGCCTACTGCTAACTAGATCATCTAGGTAGATGTTGAGGTTATCAACAGTGATAATGGTGATGGAGTTAACGTGAATGTTGTATAAGACAAGTGATTAGAAAACAGGTGAAGGTGAAGGTGAAGGTGAAGGTGAAGTCGCTCAGTCGTGTCCGACTCTTTGCGACCCCATGGACTGTAACCTACTAGGCTTCTCCGTCCATGGGATTCTCCAGGCAAGAATACTGGAGTGGATTGCCATTTCCTTCTCCAGGGGATCTTCCCGACCCAGGGATCGAACCCGGGTCTCCCGCACTGGAGGCAGACGCTTTAACCTCTGAGCCACCAAGAAAACAGGTGAAGAAGATTGGAAAAAATGGTCCTGTGCTATCTAAAGTCAGGTGACTGCCCAGGTTAGTTGAGCCTAACTAACCAAGGGAGAGGGTAGCAATGGAGTAAAAGGTAGAGGTGTCTTGGAGCTATGCTGGGGTGGAGTCAGTAAGAGTCTGGAACTAACTGAAAACAAGGAATGAGAAATCAGAGAAGTCTTGAGTGATGTGAGAATTTCTATTTTGGGAAATTAGACTAATCGTGATGTCATCAGATCTCTTAGAACACAAACCAGAGGTGTTCGCGTTTCTACCTTTCTATTCCTCCCAGCACACCCCCACTCCACTCTCTCTACACACACACCCCCACCTCTAACCCATGTCAGCAAGCATCACACATGTGCATCTACACACACATGGAATTTAGGAAATGAAGCCTGAGCACAGACAATCAGGTATCCTGGACTGAAAATACATTTCTTCAAGAATTTTCTATGAAAAATGTGCATGATCGCTTGATGCAAGATACTAAAAAGTATTCCAAGAGAATGAGCCTCTCAAGCAAGGAAGGAGGGGGAGAAGGAGAGAAGGAAGGAGGGAGGGAGGAAGGGGGCTTCTGACAACATAATCACAAAGGATGCAAGGGAGAAAAAGAAACAGAGATTAATTTCAAAAGCACTGAAAATGAGGGTTAGATCAGTATCTGAAGCAGATGGTATAATGTTAACAGATGGCAGAGAAAACACAGAACTTCTTCAGAGCCATTTTTCTTTTGTCCTCTCTTTCAGATAATCTTTAAAGCTGTAAATGGAAGGAAAAACAAGACAATGAAGTGACTGAAGCCCAAAGGCTGAGATATGTGGTTCAGAGAACTAATGTATGGGAAGTGTTGGAGTTGTTACAAGTCAGAAAGGAAATCTACTGTAAAGCAGTAGAGGAGGTTATTAAGCCAAGTCATAAGTATATATCACATATTGGAAAAAAGACTGAATGCATATTTGAAAATTTTTGGTGTTTTATGTTAATAAGAATAAATCCACTAAGAATATCATTAATAAAGATGTCTCACTAATAACTGAAGATTAAGTTCCAAGAATGAGAATACTACATAATTTTGACATTTTTACCACTATAAGAAAGGAGAATAAACAGGGAGCAATTTCTGCAGAGGGGTTGCTGAGTGCATGTAAGTGAAGGTATGAGTTGTTAAGAAGAATTTGCTTTGAGCTTGAGAACTTCCTGGGCATGTTACTGGCCTGTGGTATCTGTGTAGGTGGGCTGGACTCACAACTAACAGAAATAAAAGGCTAAGAAATACTAAGATAGTAAAATGTTTGAATCAATATTAAGAAGGCAGGAGAGTTACTGGTGATACCTGTGAGAGTGGATTTGTACTTTTCAATCCCATGATGCTTTGCTGTTCTACTCTCACTCTTTGCTTTCCTGGAAGTTATTCATAAGGAGCTTACACTGTTGCCAGTGTGACAACTTTGCTTTGTTAAACCCATCCAGAAGGGGGATACAGATCTTCCAGGGATTCAGTGCTATAAAATTTAAACTTTGTACAAACATGAGTTTTTGTTGTCGTCATTAGGAAAGCACATAGTTCAGATCGCTAAGCCAAATCAGTTATAATGTCAAGACATTACAAAAACTTAGAGACAATGTCAGAGAAATGTTTTAGATAGTATTTGAATAATTGGGTACACAATACTAGAGACAGAACACTGGCATAACCTACTCTGAAACCACCATTGCTGAAGCAACCAACGATTTCATAACCGCCAAGTCAAATGCTTATTTTTACAGCCCCCCACCAAGTGACTATTCCCATTCTCTAAATTCTTTCCTCTCTTGGCTTACTACCTGCCTCACACACCTCAACCTCCTACCTTTCTGCTTCTTTATCCTGTCTTCTTTGCATGTACCATGTCCTCTGTCCACCCTGTGAAATGTTGGGCCCTTGAGTGCTTACAACTTTGGTTCTCTTTTTACTTGTCATCCTTGGCCAGTCCTAACTCAGTGTCTGGGTAGCTCTGCCTCCCATCGAGTGAGCCTCAAATCTTTTTCTTCTCTCCAGATGGCTTCCTCCTGTGCTACATATCTCCACTTCCAAGTACACCTTGTCACCCAAGAGCACCCAAAGGTAATATAGTCTCTAATATTGTCTCAGAAATTGCCTTTCTCCCTCTGTAAATGGCATCTGTTCCTACTCTAGAAATCTGAATTATGCTTTACTTCTTTTATTCCTCACCAAATGATTGCACTTACACCTCATTAAATGTCTCTTGAATCTAATCTTTTCTTTCCACCTCTATTTTTACAGCCTAAATCCAAGGCTTCAGCATCTCCAACTTATGAATTTGCATTAACCCTCCTACCCGGCCCCTGTGCCACCAGTCCTTCCCTGCTCTTGTCCATATTTCTCATCAGTGGCAGCATTCTCTGCCTCAAGGAATCTGATAATATTACATCCTAAATTTCTTTACCCAGCATCTAGAGTAATGCATATTAGGTTCTCAACAGATATCAGACAAATAAATGGCCAGATGGAGTCTCTACGATTTGCTGCCTAACATCATGATGCCAAATACCTTCACGAGTCATTGTTTCAAGCACACTGCTCCTCTGTAGGGGGCAGGAGAGTTAAGTGGTGCAGAACCAATGCTTTAGCTCCACCCAGTGCCTGAATGAACAGAGTGAAGTTGGTCAGTCGTGTCTGACTCTTTGCGATACCATGGACTGTAGCCTACCAGGCTCCTCCATCCGTGGAATTTTCCAGGCAAGAGTACTGGAGTGGGTTGCCATTTCCTTCTCCAATAAATAATTCTAACCATTGTTACCATTTTATTACTATTATTGAATGATTTCCTTCAATAGTTTGCCTGCGAATTCATATTTATTCCCAGCTCCCCCAAACGATGTTTAATATTACTTTTTCTATGGTTCAGTTCAGTTCAGTCACTTGGTCGTGTCCGACTCTTTGCAACCCCATGAACCACAGCATGCCAGGCCTCCCTGTCCATCACCAACCACCAGAGTTTACTCAAACCCATGTCCATTGAGTCGGTGATGCCATCCAATCATCTCATCCTCTGACGTCCCCTTCTCCTGCCTTCAATCTTTCCCAGCATCAGGGTCTTTTCAAATAAGTCAGCTATTTGATTCAGGTGACCAAAGTATTGGAGTTTCAGCTTCAACATCAGTCCTTCCAATGAACACCCAGGACTGATCTCCCCTAGAATGGACTGGTTGGATCTCCTTGCAGTTCAAGGGATTCTCAAGAGTCTTCTCCAACACCACAGTTCAAAAGCATCAATTCTTCAGCACTCAGCTTTCTTTATAGTCCAACTCTCACATCCATACATGAACACTGGAAAAACCACAGCCTTGACTAGACAGACCTTTGTTGACAAAGTAATGTCTCTGCTTTTGAATATGCTGTCTAGGTTGGTCATAACTTTCCTTACAAGGAGTAAGTGTCTTTTAATTTCATAGCTGCAATCACCATCTGCAGTGATTTTGGAGTCCAGAAAAATAAAGTCAGCCACCGTTTTCACTGTTTCTCCATCTATTCGCCATGAAGTGATGGGACCGGATGCCATGATTAAAGCACCTCTGAAATGATACTGTAATTTATCTCTTTCCATGTCAATCACACACATTGCAAAGACTGACTTCTTATTCATCTCTGTGTCTCTGAACACCATCTAACACAATGCCTAGCACAGCGTATTTGTCCAAGAGACATTCAGTTCAGTTCAGTAGCTCAGTTGTGTCCGACTCTTTGTGACCCCACGAATCGCAGCACGCCAGGCCTCCCTGTCTATCACCAACTCCCGGAGTTCACTCAGACTCACGTCCACTGAGTCAGTAATGCCATCCAGCCATCTCATTCTCTGTCATCCCGTTTCCTCCTGTCCCCAATCCCTCCCAGCATCAGGGTCTTTTCCAATGAGTCAACTCTTCACATGAGGTGGCCAAAGTACTGGAGTTTCAGCTTCAGCATCATTCCTTCCAAAGAAATCCCAGGGCTGATCTCCTTGCAGTCCAAGGGACTCTCAAGAGTCTTCTCCAACACCACAGTTCAAAAGCATCAATTCTTCGGCGCTCAGCCTTCTTCACAGTCCAACTCTCACATCCATACATGACTACTGAAAAAACCATAGCATTGACTAGACAGTTTCTCAAGAGGCAGGTCAGGTGATCTGGTATTCTCATCTCTTTCAGAATTTTCCTCAGTTTACTGTGATCCACATATATATGGAATTTAGAAAGATAACAATGATAACCCTGTATGCAAGACAGCAAAAGAGACACTGATGTATAGAACAGTCTTTTGGACTCTGTGGGAGAGGGCAAGGGTGGAATAACTTGGGAGAACGGCATTGAAATATATATATTATCATAGGTGAAATGAATGGCCAGTCCAGGTTCTATGCATGATACAGGGTGCTCGGGGCTGGTTCACTGGGATGACCCAGAAGGATGGGATGGAGAGGGAGGTGGGAGGGGGGTTCAGGATGGGGAACACATGTACACCCATGGTGGATTCATGTCAATGTATAGCAAAACCAATACAATATTATAAAGTAATTAGCCTCCAATTAAAATAAACAAATTTATATTAAAAATAAAAGAAAGAAAGTTCTGAGAACAAGAAGACATGGTATGAGTCTGAAGTCCTGTGAATCTGGATCAGTAAAAGTACAATTCCCAGGTAAGGGCAGAAGAAGTCCTGTGTCCCAGCTCAACAGTCAGGCAGTGACTGTTTCCAGCAATCAGATGAAATCCTGCTTTCCCCCACATCTTCATCCTACCCAGACCCTCAGTGAATCAGCTGATGGTCACCCACTTGGGCAGGACAGTCTGCTTTACTCAGTCTACCAATTTAAATGCTCATCTCTTCCAGAAACACCCTCAGAGACACATTCAGAAACAATGTTTGAAAAGATATGCGGGCAATCCTTGTTGGAACCAAGTTGACAAATAAAATTAACCATCACAGACTGCTATTCAGAAATATGAAAACAAATACCTGGGGAATCATCTAAAATAATACAAAATTCTTGACTCTAGGAAGTGAGAATTAGGGTGGGTTGTGGAAGAGGAAGGAATGGCTTTATTTTTATTTCTGTGTTTTTGCTTCTCCTTATAAGCCTTGAGAAGAACATCTATTTAAACTGTGTGCATAGGGATTTCCTTGGTGGTCCAGTGGCTAAGTCTCCGAGCTCCCAGTGCAGGGGGCCTGGGTTTAATCCCTGGTCAAGGAACTAGATCCCCCATGCTGCAACTCAGTGTTTGCATGCTGCAAGTAAGACCAGTGTAGCCAAATAAATATATAATAAGAACAAACACATTTTTAACAAAATTTAAAAAAAAAAAAACTGTGTTCATGTTTCATTTTGAGTCAACATTTTTTAAATAAACATATATTGCTCATCTTTGCTAAAGCAATTTCAATAAACTAGCTTTGTTCAAAGTTAATTTAATGTAAAGGAAAGAAGAAAGGATAATATCCTGAGGAGAATATAGAATAGAAAACCAATATTTTTTTAAGAAAAGGAGATTTAGGGAAAGGAAAAACTAGGGTAAGTAATAAAGAAAAGATGCATATGTTATAATAAATTAAATTAATTAATTAAATAGTGATAAATAATAAACAAATAAGATACTTTATGTGCATATTCACAGTTGCTCAGTTGTATCCAACTCCATGCAACCCCATGAACTGCAGCCCACCAGGCTCTTTTGTCCATGGAATTTTGCAAGCAAGAATATTCAACTGGGTTGTTATTTCCTTCTTCAAGGGATTTTCCTGACCCAGTGATTGAACCTGCATCTCCTGCATCTCTTGCATTGGCAGGCAGATTCTTTACCACTGGGCCTCCTGGGAAGCACCAAGATACATTATAGATATACTATACATACAATAGATAAAATAGGATTTAAGAGGTAAGAATATAGGGTCAGCATATTAATAGAAAGACTAATAATTATAATCATAAAAACATTTTCTGAACAGCTGTTGCTGTTCAGTTGCTCATTCTTGTCTGACTCTTTGTGACCCCATGGACTACAGCATGCCAGGCTCCCCTGTCCTTCACTACCTTCCAGAGTTTGCACAAACTCGTGTCCTTTGAGTCAATGATGCCATCCCACCATCTCAGCCTCTGTCATCCCCTTCTCCTTCTGCCTTCAATCTTTCCTAGCATCAGGGTCTTTTCCAATGAGTCTTCTCTTTGCATTAGTTGGCTAAAATATGGGAACTTCAGATTCAGCATCAGTCTTTCCAGTGAATATTCAGGATTGATTTCCTTTAGGATTGACTGGTTTGAGACAATGTGCTAAAAAACTTCTATTTGATTCCCCAAAATAGCCCTGGTAAATAAAATTCTTTATCCTCATTTTACTGTTGAGGCAATGAGTCTGAGAAAACTTTTTCTCAGACTCAGAGAAAACCAGTCTCAGTAAAAAGGTTTTTAATTGAGGGTGGCTTTGCCTCCAGGGCACATCTGACACTGTCTGAAAGCAGGTCATAACAACTGAGGGTTACTGGCTCATGGTACTGACATCTTGTGGGTAGAGGTCATGGAAACTGCTAAACATTCTACAACACACAGAATATCCCCTTCAACTGAAAATTATCTGGCCTCAAATGACAGTAAGTAGCCCTAATGTAAATTATTCAGAGAAAGAATGGAAAAATCACATGGTAAAAATGCATGAGATTCAATGGCTGAATTTTTCCTATGGGTTTTTCACAAACTGATGGCTATAAAGGGGAAATAGGGCTTCCCTGGTGGCTCAGACAGTAAAGAATCCACCTGCAATGTGGGAGACCTGAGTTCTATTCCTGGATTGGGAAGATCCCCTGGAGAAAGGAACAACTACCCATTCTAGGATTCTTGCCTGGAGAATCCCCAGGGGGAGCCTGTTGGGCTACAGTCCATGGGGTCTAGAAGAGTCAGACATGTAAGCACAGCACAGCACAGGTAACCAATAGCTAGAAGAAAATCTGAGCGAGGATCATTCATTAATTTCAAGTGGCAAGATAAGAACATGGCAATAGACGGAGAGAAATGTTGATATAGAGAGTAACTGAGAGAATGGAAGACTAGAGCAAGGGGAGAACAAGACGGCGGAAGAGCAGGTGTATGTAGAATACAACTTTCTTCATGGATACGTAAGGAATACACCTTGAGACACAGAAGTGAATACAGAACACCAGCTGAGAGTGGACAGGAGTACCTGACCAGTGGAAAAGAATATATAGAACCACATAAAATTCAGCAGGATGAAGGAACTAGGCAGGGGAAACAGGAGTGTTAGTAGGACTGGACCTGCCCTCAGCAGGTGGGGGAACTGAAGCAGGGGTCCAATCCCCACATCAGGGCAATTGACTGAGTCAGAGGAGAAACATTTAAGGCTGAGAGTGAAACAGCTGATCTGTGGCAGCCTAAATGGAATGAGAATCAGACAGTCCTTGCCACAGCCGTGCATAACCTGGACAAGGACGCACGTCCCTTAGAAGGTGCAGAGGCTGCAAGCTGGAGTTTAGCGATTGTAGAGCAATCCCAGGGCGAGGGCTGCTGTTGACTGTGGAGAGACAGATCAAGGGGATATGAAGGAGGAGGCTGTGGTGGGAAATGTCTGTGGAGGAAAGCCAGGCAGCCATGGAAGCAAGGTAATACTGCTGAGTCACGCGTAGGGGGTGGAGCCATCACTATCTCTCTCCACAGGCCAGCATCGGCAACTGAACGACAGAGAAGCTGGCCCATCGAATGCCTGATGCGCTGATCTATGGAGTAGGACCCCACCTAGGGTGCTATTTTAAGTGACTGATGCACCAAACTGCAAAGTAGGACCCAAACTAGGGTGCCCTTTTAAGTGCCTGATGTGCTGATCTACAGAGTAGGACCCCAGCCAAGGGGCTCCTCTGTGTGCCTGACACATGGAACAACAGAAAAGGACCCCAGGCAAGGCAGCCCTCTAAGTGCCTGAATGGATGGAGCTATGGAGAAAGACTGGCCAAAGAGGCCTTCTGATCACCAGCTAAAAGAGGCTTGAAAAAAGACTCTGGTAGGGCCATAACTCCTTCAGCAGAGGCAGTCCATGTCCCTTCACACTTGGCACCACCAGGGTCTCTGCAAGCCAAGCAGCTGTGCCATCTTCACGCTCAACTTTCACTGGGACAGAGCTGCCACAGGCAAAAAAAGTCTTGCATCTATGCACACAGGGTCAATTTGGTCGTGTCAAACTCTGTGACCCTGTGGACAGTAGCCTGCCAGGCTTCTCTGTCACTGGGGTTCTCCAGGCAAGAATACTGCAGTGTATTGGCTAATACTGGTTGCCATATTCTTCTAGAGTACTGTATTTCCTATTGCCCTAGCTACCAACTCCCCTGAGTACCTGGTGCTGCCAGAACCCCTGAAACCCAAGCAACTGCGCCACCTCCACACCTGGCCCACACTGGGACAGACCCAAATCCTCCAGGGCAGCCTCAGGAGCAAACCCCAGCAGATGATTCACGTGCCAAGTTGGAAATAAAATCACAACTGAAACCCAGGGGCAGTGAGGCTAAGGAAGAAGACCCAAAACCTTCCTGCCAGCTGTACAAGCTGCAGATTAAATCCACAAGATTAACTAGGCAGACTCTGTCTCTATAGAATATATAAAAGGACACTGAGAGCTCCCATAAAAGTTCTGATAGCTATGAACATTGGAGGCAAGAACACACAGGAGTAGGACCAGATTAGAACCTGAGCTGCCCCCATAGCAGATCCAGAGACCAGCAGAGTATTGGAGGACATCCTAGGGAACTGATGTGGACTGTGACTCTTAGTGAAAGAAAGGACTCTGACAGGAATGACTCAAGAAACACATTTATTATTCTTACATTTTGACTTGTTCTGTAGATTCTTTTGGACTTTTTATACTTTTTCTTCCCCACCTCCTGCCCCACTTTTTTTTTTTTTTTTTTTTTCCCCACCTCTGTTACAGTTGTCAATTTTATTGGCACTATGAAATCTAATTAAGCTTTTGAGCAAAGCTTAATGTGACTACTTAATGACACTTAATGTGACTACTTTCCTCAGTCACAATTTTTTATTGTTGTTATAAACCTCTGCCTCTACATAGGCTTTTGCAGTTCTGTGGAGTTTTCTTTTTACTTTTTTTTTTATTTCTTCTTCCTTATTTTTTTCTTTTCTCTTTTTTAAATTTAAATTTTGATTTTTTTAAACCTATTATTTTTTCTGCATTTATTCCTTCATTTGCTTTTCCTACTGTTCTTTCCCCCTTGCAGTTATCTTTAATGTACATAAATCTTCTTCATCTACTTCTAACTTCACATATATATTCTTTCTTTTTTTTTTTTTCTTTCCTCTCAATATATTTGTTAGTTTCATATTCACTGCTTTATTCCCAACTTGGCACCTTGCTTTAGTTTTGTTTTCCAGTTTGTGCTATAGTTTTCTTCTTAACTGGTAGATATAATTTTTTATTTCCTTTGTTCACCAGGTCAATCTATTGTACTTTATTTTTGTTGGACTGTTTTGATTTTGCTTATGGATGTATATATATACAGGTATATTGCATTATTTTAATTATTATTTGCCTGATATTGTAATTTCCATTTGTCTGGGGTTCATCTTTGGTTTCTGACTTTTGGATATGTTTTAATCTCACTTAATACCATAACAAAACCAGTTGTGAAATCCTCATTCCTGACCAGAGATCAAGTCCTGAGTCTTTGGAGTGGAAACACTAACTCCAAGATCAAGACTACCAGAGAACTAACCCTAGAGAGTATCAAATAGTGAAAACTCACACAAAAGAAACCACTTGAATACAAGACCCAGCATCACCCAGCCATCAGACAGGATCACCACATCACTCAGCCTTGCCCATCAGAGGAAAAATAAACAAACAAAAAACTCAGCACAAATCTCACTCCACATGAAGCTTACACAAACCAGTGGACCAACCTTCAGTTCAGTTCAGTTCAGTCGCTCAGTCGTGTCTGACTCTTTGCAACCCCATGAATTGCAGCACACCAGGCCTCCCTGTTCATCACCATCTCTCGGAGTTCACTCAGACTCACGTCCATCGAGTCCATGATGCCATCCAGCCATCTCATCCTTGGTCGTCCCCTTCTCCTCCTGCTCCCAATCCCTCCCAGCATCAGAGTCTTTTCCAATGAGTCAGCTCTTCGCATGAGGTGGCCAAAGTACTGGAGTTTCAGCTTTAGCATCATTCCTTCCAAAGAAATGCCAGGGCTGATCTCCTTCAGAATGGACTGGTTGGATCTCCTTGCAGTCCAAGGGACTCTCAAGAGTCTTCTCCAACATCACAGTTCAAAAGCATCAATTCTTCGGTGCTCAGCCTTCTTCACAGTCCAACTCTCACATCCATACATGACCACAGGAAAAACCAGAGCCTTGACTAGATGGACCTTAGTCGGCAACGTAATGTCTCTGCTTTTGAATATACTATCTAGGTTGGTCATAACTTTCCTTCCAAGCAGTAAGTGTCTTCTAATTTCATGGCTGCAGTCACCATCTGCAGTGATTTTGGAGCCCAAAAAAATAAAGTCTGACACTGTTTCCACCTTAGGAGGGCAGAAACCAAAAGGAAGAAAGAATTCAACCTTGAAGCCTGGGAAAAGGAGACCTCAAACACAATAAGTTAAAAAAATAATGAAAAGGCAGAGAAATACTGCACAAATGAAGGAACAAACTAGAAGCACAGAAGACCAAATAAATGAAGAGGAAATAGGCAAACTGCCCAAAAAAGAATTCAGAATAATGATAATAGAGATAATCAAAAACCTTGAAAACAAACTGGAGAAAATGCAAGAACCAAATAACAAAGCTGTAGAAGATTTAAAAATAAACATACAGAGATAAACAACACAATTACTGAAATTAAAACTACTCTAGGAGGCATCAATAGCACACTATCTGAAGTAGAAGAACAAATCAGTGAGCCGGAAGATAAAATGTTGGAAATACCTTCTGAAGATCAGAATAAAGTAAAAAGAATGAAAAGAACTAAGGATAGTCTCAGAGACCTCTGGGACCAAATATATCAAATGCACCAACATTTGAATTATAGGGGACCCAGAAGAAGAAGAAGAAAAGAAAGGGTATGAGAAAATTTTTGAAGAGATTATACTTGAATTTTTCCCCAGCATGGGAAAGAAAATGGTCAAGCAAGTGAGAGAGGCACAAAGAGTCCCATACAGGATAAACCCAAGGAGAAACATGCCAAGACACATACTAATCAAACTAACAAAGACTAAACACAAAGAAAGAATATTAAAAGCAGCAAGGAAGAAGTAACACATGACATACAAGAGAAACCCCATATGCTTAACAGCTGATAGTTCAGGGGAAACTCTGCTGGCCAGAATGGAATGGAAGGATATATTTAAAGTCCTGAAAGGGAAAAATCTACAGCCAAGATTATTGTACCTGGAAAGGATCTCATTCAAAATTGATGGAGAAATAAAAAGCTTTTTAGACAAGCAAAAATTAAGAGAATTCAGTACCACCAAACCAGCTATTCAGTTCAGTTCAGTTCAGTCGCTCAGTCGTGTCCGACTCTTTGCAACCCCATGAATTGCAGCATGCCAGGCCTCCCTGTCCATCACCAACTCCTGGAGTTCACTCAGACTCATGCCTATCGAGTCAGTGATGCCATCCAGCCATCTCATCCTCGGTCGTCCCCTTCTCCTCCTGCCCCCAATCCCTCCCAGAATCAGTCTTTTCCAATGAGTCAGCTCTTCACAAGAGGTGTTCAAGGTACTGGAATTTCAGCTTTAGCATCATACCTTCCAAAGAAATCCCAGGGCTGATCTCCTTCAGAATGGACTGGTTGGATCTCCTTGCAGTCCAAGGGACTCTCAAGAGTCTTCTCCAACACCACATTCAAAGCATCAATTTTTCGGTGCTCAGCCTTCTTCACAGTCCAACTCTCACATCCATACATGACCACAGGAAAAACCAGAGCCTTGACTAGATGGACCTTAGTTGGCAAAGTAATGTCTCTGCTTTTGAATATGCTATCTAGGTTAGTCATAACTTTCCTTCCTAGGAGTAAGCGTCTTTTAATTTCATGGCTGCAGTCACCATCTGCAGTGATTTTGGAGCCCAAAAAAATAAAGTCTGACACTGTTTCCACTGTTTCCCATGAAGTGATAGGACCAGATGCCATGATCTTCATTTTCTGAATGTTGAGCTTTAAGCCAACTTTTTCACTCTCTGCTTTCACTTTCATCAAGAGGATTTTTAGTTCCTCTTCACTTTCTGCCATAAGGGTAGTGTCATCTGCATATCTGAGGTTATTGATATTTCTCCCAGCAATCTTGATTCCAGCTTGTGCTTCTTCCAGTCCAGCGTTTCTCATGATGTACTCTGCATATAAGTTAAATAAGCAGGGTGACAATATACAGCCTTGACGTACTCCTTTTTCTATTTGGAACCAGTCTGTTATGCAACAAATGTTAAAGGGACTTATAGAGTCAAGAAATACAAGAGAAGAAAAAGATCTACAAAATCAACCCCATACAATTAAGAAAATGGAAACAGGGACATATATATCAATAATTACTTTAAATGTAAATGGATTAAATACTCCAGCCAAAAGACACAGACTGACTGAATGGATACAAAAACACGACCCATATATATACTGTCTACAAGAAACCCACTTCAGACTTCAAGACACATATAGACTGAAAGTGGGAGGCTGGAAAAATATATTCCATGCAAATGGGAAGCAAAAGAAAGCTGGAGTAGGAATCCTCATATCAGACAAAGTAGACCTTAAAATAAAGAAGGTTTAAGAGATAAGGAAGGACACTACATAATGATCAAGGGATCAATCCAAGAGGAAGACATAACAATTGTAAATATCTATGCATGCAACATAGGAGCACCTCAATACAAAAGACAAACACTAACCGACATAAAAGGAGAAATCAACAGTAACACAATAATAGTAGGAGACTTTAACACCACACTCACACCAATGGACAGATAATCAAAACAGAAAATTAATAAGGAAATACAAGTCTTAAATGATATGTTAGATGAAATGGATCTCACTGATATCTTCAGGACATTCCATCCAAATGCAGAAGAATATACCTTCTTCTCAAGGGCACATGGAACATTCTCCAGAAGAGACCACATCTTGGGTCACAAATCAAACCTCAATTTAAGAAAACTGAAATCATATCAAGCATCTTCTCCATCCACAATGGTATGAGACCAGATATTAATTACAAGAAAAAAACTGTAAAAAACACAAATACATGGAGATTTAACAATGCATTTCTTAATAACCAACAGGTTACTGAAGAAATCAAAGGGAAATAAAAACATTTCTAGAAACAAATGACAAAACATGACAACTCAAAATCTACGGCATGCAGCAATAGCAGTTCTATGAGAGAAGTTTATAGCAATACAATCCTACCTCAAGAAACAAGAAAAAACATTGAACAGACAACCTCACTTTACATCTAAAACAACTGGGAAAAGAATAACAACAAAAAAACAAAATTAGAAGAAAAAAAAATCATGACAATCAGAGCAGAAATAAATGAAAAAGAAATGAAAAAAAACAATAGTAGACATAAATAAAACTAAAAGCTGGTTCTTTGAGAAGATAAACAAAATTGACAATTCTTTAGCCAGACTCACCAAGAAAAAGAAAAGAATCAAATCAACATAATTTTAAACTGAAAAGGAGAGGTTACAAACGACAATGCAGAAATACAAAGGATTATAAGAGACTTTTATGAACACCTATATGGCAATAAAATAGATAACCTGGAAGAAATGCACAGATTCTTAGAAAAGTTTATCTTCCAAGACTGATCAGGAAGAAATAGAAATTATGAATAACCCAATTACAAGCACTGAAATTGAAGCTGTGACTAAAAATCTCCCCAAAAACAAAAGCCCAGGACAAGATGGCTTCACAGGAGAATTCTATCAAACATTTAGAGAAGAGCTAATATCTATCCTTCTAAAACTCTTCAAAAATTTACAGAGAAAGGAACACTTCCAAACTCATTCTATGAGGCCACCATTACCCTGATACCAAAACCAGACAAAGACAACACAAATAAAGAAAACTACAGGGCAATATCAGTGATGAACATGGATGCACAAATCCTCAACAAACTTTAGCAAACAGAATTCAGCAACACATCAAAAAGTTCATACACCATGATCAAGTTGGGTTTGTTCCAGGGATGCAAGGATTCTTCAATATATGCAAATCAATCAATGTGATATACCATATTAACAAATTGAAAGATAAAAACCATATGATCATCTCAACACATGCAGAAAAAACCTTTTACAAAATTCAGCACCCATTTAAGATTAAAACTCTTCAAAACTGGGCATAGAAGGAACCTACCTCAATGTAGTACAGGCCATATATGATAAGCCTACAGCAAACATTATTCTCCATAGTGAAAAACTGAAAGCATTCCCCCTAAGATCAGGATCGAGACAAGGGTGTCCACTTTCACCACTATTATTCAACATAGTTCTGGAAGTCCTAGCTATAGCATCAGAGAAGAAAAAGAAATAAAAGGAATCCAGATTGGAAAAAAAGTAAAGCTCTCACTATTTGAAGATGACAAGATACTATACATAGAAAACCCTAAAAACCGTATCAGAAAATTATTAGAGCTAATCAGTGATTTCGGCAAAGTCATGGGATACAAAATCAATATACAGAAATCACTTACATTTCTATATACTAACAGTGAAAAATCAGAAAGAGCAATTAAGGAATCAATCCCATTCACGACTGCAACAAAAAGAATTAAATATCTAGGAATAAACTTACCTAAGGAGACAAAAAATGTACGCAGAAAATTATAACAGAAAACATAAAAGACCTTTTAGAACTAACACCGAAAAAAGATGTCCTTTTCATTATAGGGGACTGGAATACAAAAAAGTAGGAAGTCAAGAAACACCTGGGGTAATAGGTAAATTTGGCTTTGGAATAAGTAATGAAGCAGGGCAAAGGCTAATAGAGTTTTGCCAAGAGAACGCACTGGTCATAGCAAACACCCTCTTCCAACAACACAAGAGAAGATTTTACACATGGACATCACCAGATGGTAAACACCAAAATCAGATTGATTATATTCTTTGCAGCCAAAGATAGAGACCATCTATACAGTCAGCAAAAACAATGGGAGCTGACTGTGGCTCAGATCACGAACTCCTTATTGCCAAATTCAGACTTAAATTGAAGAAAGTAGGCAAAACCACTAGACCATTCAGGTATGACTTAAATACAGTGGAAGTGAGAAATAGATTTAAGGGACTAGATCTGATAGAGTGCCTGATGAACTATGGAATGAGGTTCATGACATTGTACGGGAGACAGGGATCAAGACCATCCCCATGGAAAAGAAATGCAAAAAAGCAAAATGGCTGTCTGGGGAGGCCTTGCAAATAGCTGTGAAAGAGAGGCAAAAAGCAAAGGAGAAAAGGAAAGATATAAGCATCTGAATGCAGAGTTCCAAAGAATAGCAAGGAGAGATAAGAAAGCCTTTCTCAGCGATCAATGCAAAGAAATAGAGGAAAACAACAGAATGGGAAAGACTAGAGATCTCTTCAAGAAAATTAGAGATACCAAGGGAACATTTCATGCAAAGATGGGCTCAAGAAAGGACAGAAATGGTATGGATCTAACAGAAGCAGAAGATATTAAGAAGAGGTGGCAAGAATACACAGAAGAACTGTACAAAAATGATCTTCATGACCAAGATAATCACAATGGTGTGATCACTCATCTAGAGCCAGACATCCTGGAATGTGAAGTCAAGTGGGCCTTAGAAAGCATCACTATGAACAAAGCTAGTGGACGTGATGGAATTCCAGTTGAGCTATTTCAAATCCTGAAAGATGATGCTGTGAAAGTGCTGCACTCAATATGCTAGCAAATTTGGAAACTCAGCAGTGGCCACAGGACTGGAAAATGTGAGCTTTCATTCCAATCCCAAAGAAAGGCAATGCCAAAGAATGCTCCAACTACCGCACAATTGCACTCATCTCACATGCTAGTAAATTAATGCTCAAAATTCTCCAAGCCAGGCTTCAGCAATACATGAACCGTAAACTACC
>SJYT01004949.1:4886-68395 GCA_006410635.1 Cephalophus harveyi
TTTTTTTTTTCTGTTTTTCTTGTATCTGTAGGAGATGGATGCTAGATGAATCTAAAGTGGTAATCATTTCACAGAATACGTAAATCAAGCCATCATGCTGTATGCCTTAAACTTATACTGTGATGTTTGCCAATTATTTCTCAATAAAACTGGGAGGGAAATGTGGAATAACAAATAAATACAGTAAAAACATCAAAAAGAAGAGCCAAGTGAAACAGTCCAAAAAGGCACATCTGCCTTGTAACTACAACACTACAAATGTCAATTAATACGTCAGGGAGGAAATGAAGGTACAGAACCAGTAGACCCAGCTGCAGAGCCCGCAGTGGCGCAGAGTCCAGTGAAAATGACAGAATGAGCAGATTGAAGTGGGGTTCCTAGTGGTGGCAGAACACCCCAGTAAAAACATCACAGCCAGGAGGAAAGCATCTCCCTTAGGATGTGGGACCTCTCAGAACAGCTCTGAGCCCAGGTGGATTTGGCTACAAAATAATCAGAAGGAAAAATGCTTGAAAGTGGAGGGTTGGGGGATCAGCATGAGAGTGTACCAGTTCTGAGTGAAGAGGGGGGCTTGGAACGGGGAGGCATCTTTTGAAGAAGTGAAGAAATAAAGGAAAAGCAGTGGAACGTAACGTTCTCACAGAAACGAGGGAGTCACGCAACTAGAAGATGCACTGCCTTTTCTGGCACCGAAAAATAAGATCTGCCTTTTGCTGTACCAACAGAGCACCTTCTTGTATTCAAAAACCTAGTAACACAACTCCTCACTCATCCCATAGATGCTTGTGCTATTGCCGACCAGGAAAAACCAGAATGAGCAGAAGTAGGCAGGCAACCTCCACACCAAGTTGCTATAAGAACACAGTGAGAATACAAATTTATCTAACAGTAAAAAGTTTGGATTCGATCCCTGATCCAAGAAGATCCCACATGTCACAGAGCAGCCAACCCCGAGCCCCACATCTATTAAGAGTGTGCTCTCAGTTCAGTTCAGTCGCTCAGTCGTGTCCGACTCTTTGCGACCCCATGAATCACAGCACGTCAGGCCTCCCTGTTCATCACCATCTCTCGGAGTTCACTCAGACTCATGTCCATCGGGTCCGTGATGCCATCCAGCCATCTCATCCTCAGTCGTCCCCTTCTCCTCCTGCCCCCAATCCCTCCCAGCATCAGAGTCTTTTCCAATGAGTCGACTCTTCGCATGAGGTGGCCAAAGTACTGGAGTTTCAGCTTTAGCATCATTCCTTCCAAAGAAATCCCAGGGCTGATCTCCTTCAGAATGGATCGGTTGGATCTCCTTGAAGTCCAAGGGACTCTCAAGAGTCTTCTCCAACACCACAGTTCAAAAGCATCAATTCTTCGGCGCTCAGCCTTCTTCACAGTCCAACTCTCACATCCATACATGACCACAGGAAAAACCATAGCCTTGACTAGACGGACCTTAGTCGGCAAAGTAATGTCTCTGCTTTTGAAAATACTATCTAAGTTGGTCATAACTTTTCTTCCAAGGAGTAAGCGTCTTTTAATTTCATGGCTGCAGTCACCATCTGCAGTGTTTTTGGAGCCCCCAAAAATAAAGTCTGACACTGTTTCCACTGTTTCCCCATCTATTTCCCATGAAGTGATGGGACCAGATGCCATGATCTTTGTTTTCTTGACTTTTATATTAACTTTTTCGTGTTCAAATAATCTGTGTATATACTGTCTCCTGGCTAGACACTGACTACCCTGGCTAACTTAAGTAGAAAAGGAATTTATTGAAATGTGGCTGAAACCGTTTACACAGATTGGGACTGGAACCTGTTAGGTAGTTAGAATAGGGAAAAGGAGTCCAGAACGGCAGTGGCTAAAAGACAAGGAAGGGAAGTGAAGTCGCTCAGTCGTGTCCGACTCTTTGCGACCCCGTGGACTGTAGCCTACCAGGCTTCTCCGTCCATGGGATTCTCCAGGCAAGAATACTGGAGTGGGTTACCATTTCCTTCTCCAAGGAAGGGAAAAGCCAGCGAAAATAGAACAAAGGTAGGTCAAAGGAAGTTCCGAGGACCAGAGTGAAGACTTCAGGTAGAACAAACAGCACTCTTGGCTGGCCCCATTTGCATAGGGCAGACCCAGGAAGAAGAAAAAATATATAAAAGGAGGAGCCAAAGCGCCCCCCACCCTGCCCCCCATGCCTGCGCGCTCTCTCTCTCTCTCTCTCTCTCGTGCGTGCGTGAGCTCTTTCTCCTTCTCTTTCTCTCTTTCCCACGCACTGGGGACGCTTGGGTCGACATGCCCTCATGCCTGGAGGATGGATTCTCCTGCCATTTTCTAAATAAAATAAGAGCTATAACATTGATTTATAACACGGTTTGTCCAAGACCCAAGAGCTGTGACGTGCTGAGGGCTTTAATGTCCGTCGCTCCAAATCTTTGTTGTGGCGAGACAGAACCGAGGAGCATACACTCACCTGACAAACCCATGTGCTGGGGCACAGACCCATGTGGTGGGGCTCAAACCCAGCCAAAACTCTGTTTGGGACTCAAACCCATGTGGCTGGGACTCAAACCCAGCCAAAACCCACAGTACCGTCACAGAATTCAGTGAGAGACAGAGTGATAGGTAAGAAGTGGATTTATTCCGATTCAGAGAGAAGTACACNTGTGGTGGGGCTCAAACCCAGCCAAAACTCTGTTTGGGACTCAAACCCATGTGGCTGGGACTCAAACCCAGCCAAAACCCACAGTACCGTCACAGAATTCAGTGAGAGACAGAGTGATAGGTAAGAAGTGGATTTATTCCGATTCAGAGAGGAGTACACTCCACAGGTAGAGTGTGGGCCTTCACAGAGGGCGAGTGCAGTTGCGAGTGTGGCATGGTTAGTTTTTATAAGGCTGGGTAATCTCATATGCTAATGAGTGGGAAAATGATTCCAACTAGTTTTGGGAAGGGGTTAAGATTTCCAGGATTTGGGCCAGCGCCCAAATCTATTGACAGTGCCTTGGAACTGCACCACTGGGTGGGTCATTTCACTTGCTGATTGAGGATCAAGGTCTAGTCTTGTCTGCTGTCTTGGTTCCATTTGATTCTGATTGGTTTATGGTGTGTCCTTGGGCTATGTCATTCTTTCAAAAGTTGCGCCCTTCCTCTTTCCCTCCTGTTAAATTACTAGGTAGGAACTTCCCCAGTGGCTCAGTAGTTAAGAGTCTGCCCACCAGTGCAGGAGACACAAGAGACTCATGTAAAGGAAATGGCAACCCACTCCACTATTCTTGCCTGGGAATCCCATGGACAGGGGAACCTGGCAGGCTACGGTCCATGGGGTCGCAGAAAGTCGGATATGACTGAGTGCCTAAACAAGAACAGAGACTTCTCTAGTGGTCCAGTGGCTAAGACTTCACACTTTCAATGCAGGGGGCCTGGGTTCAGTCCCTGGTCAGGGAACTATATCCTATATCAATTCAGTTCAATTCAGTCACTCAGTCGTGTCCTACTCTCCACGACCCCATGGACTGCAGCACGCCAGGCCTCCCAGTCCATCACCAACTCCCAGTCTATCTACATGCCACAGTTAAATACCCCACGTGTTACAACTAAGACCCAGTGCACCTAAATAAAAAAGAAAACATTTTTTTAAAAAGAAAGATCAGTCTTTAAAAAAGAAAAGAAAGAAATGGTACTGGGTAGCTCATCAGAGGAGGATGGCTGGAGATCCAGCCTTACAAAGCCCGGCCACATTCACTCTAGAGTAATATGTTGAATGAACTCTTGCTACTGGGGCCTTCAAAGTGCTACATCTACTCCCACCATCACAAATCCCAAGATACAGAAGGTTATGAACAGACAGTAAGGTTTCCTCTGGACATAGGCAAGGACAGGACAGCAGGGGCTTTAAAGTCACATTTTGAGACAGTCACTTAGATCCATTCCTCCAAAACCCATTTCTCAAACACTTCCTCATGCTGGGCATTGAAAAGAAACAAAAATAAATGACATGGATCCTATCTCAAGAAAATTACAATCTATACCAATGTTTCTGAAGATGAGAATTTATAACAATTATCTAGGGTGCTAGTTAAAAATATCCCTCCCCAGAGATTCTGAATCATTCAGGCTGGTGTGGAGCTGCATGATACTGTTGACTAAATAAGATGTCCAATTTGAGAGTTGCAAGATAAGTTTTATTTGGAGCAAAATGGAGGGGGAATTCAATACAATACCATTAAGCATTCGTTTAACAGAAGATCTTCTGCTAGTCAGGAGGATCTAATGTCACCATGAAGGGATTTAGTGCTTTTCTAGATATGAGGAGATGCAAGGATTGGGGTCATAAAGTCAGTTCCTAAAAATATCCCACTATCTAAAGACCTGTCCCACCAGATTGCCTGGAGCACAGAATGTCTCACTCCACCTTGAAGCCCCTCAGGGGAACAGCTGCAGCACAGGGTTCAGTCTCCTCGAGGCAGATGCCAAATGCCCTTGTTGTTCAGTCACTGGCAATGCTCTTGGCAAGTGGCCATTTGTAGTTGACAGTACACACTTTTGCTATCGAGTAAAATTTGTGTGCCCAACACACAGTGAAGCCAAATAAACCAAATCACTGGTGGGTGGAGCAGAGGAAGGTTTATTGCAGGGCCAAGCAAGGAGGTGGGTGACTTGTGCTCAGAAACTCCAATCTCCCCAGTTATTTGGAGAGGTAAGTTTCTTTAGGCAAAATCTGGAGTGAAGGCTACAGGATGTATGACTTTCTTCTGATTTGTTGGTAGCGAGGTAAAAGGGTGATGCTGGAGGAATCTTGTCCTCATTCTGAAGTTACCACCTAGGTGGTAGGTAAGGCCTGGGTGGTAGGAAAGGCCTCGGTGAAGACCTTAGTTCTGCAGAAGAATTTAAAGATATTTTTATGTATATTCCTTGAGGAGGAACTCAATAGACATGAGTTTGAGTAGGCTCCGGGAGTTGGTGATGGACAGGGAAGCCTGAACCACAGTTCAAAAGCATCAATTCTTTGGCGCTCAGCCTTCTTCACAGTCCAACTCTCACATCCATACATGACCACAGGAAAAATCATAGCCTTGACTAGACGGACCTTAGTCGGCAAAGTAATGTCTCTGCTTTTGAAAATACTATCTAAGTTGGTCATAACTTTTCTTCCAAGGAGTAAGCGTCTTTTAATTTCATGGCTGCAGTCACCATCTGCAGTGTTTTTGGAGCCCCCAAAAATAAAGTCTGACACTGTTTCCACTGTTTCCCCATCTATTTCCCATGAAGTGATGGGACCAGATGCCATGATCTTTGTTTTCTTGACTTTTATATTAACTTTTTCGTGTTCAAATAATCTGTGTATATACTGTCTCCTGGCTAGACACTGACTACCCTGGCTAACTTAAGTAGAAAAGGAATTTATTGAAATGTGGCTGAAACCGTTTACACAGATTGGGACTGGAACCTGTTAGGTAGTTAGAATAGGGAAAAGGAGTCCAGAACGGCAGTGGCTAAAAGACAAGGAAGGGAAGTGAAGTCGCTCAGTCGTGTCCGACTCTTTGCGACCCCGTGGACTGTAGCCTACCAGGCTTCTCCGTCCATGGGATTCTCCAGGCAAGAATACTGGAGTGGGTTACCATTTCCTTCTCCAAGGAAGGGAAAAGCCAGCGAAAATAGAACAAAGGTAGGTCAAAGGAAGTTCCGAGGACCAGAGTGAAGACTTCAGGTAGAACAAACAGCACTCTTGGCTGGCCCCATTTGCATAGGGCAGACCCAGGAAGAAGAAAAAATATATAAAAGGAGGAGCCAAAGCGCCCCCCACCCTGCCCCCCATGCCTGCGCGCTCTCTCTCTCTCTCTCTCTCTCGTGCGTGCGTGAGCTCTTTCTCCTTCTCTTTCTCTCTTTCCCACGCACTGGGGACGCTTGGGTCGACATGCCCTCATGCCTGGAGGATGGATTCTCCTGCCATTTTCTAAATAAAATAAGAGCTGTAACATTGATTTATAACACGGTTTGTCCAAGACCCAAGAGCTGTGACGTGCTGAGGGCTTTAATGTCCGTCGCTCCAAATCTTTGTTGTGGCGAGACAGAACCGAGGAGCATACACTCACCTGACAAACCCATGTGCTGGGGCACAGACCCATGTGGTGGGGCTCAAACCCAGCCAAAACTCTGTTTGGGACTCAAACCCATGTGGCTGGGACTCAAACCCAGCCAAAACCCACAGTACCGTCACAGAATTCAGTGAGAGACAGAGTGATAGGTAAGAAGTGGATTTATTCCGATTCAGAGAGTACACTTCACAGGTAGAGTGTGGGCCTTCACAGAGGGCGAGTGCAGTTGCGAGTGTGGCATGGTTAGTTTTTATAAGGCTGGGTAATCTCATATGCTAATGAGTGGGAAAATGATTCCAACTAGTTTTGGGAAGGGGTTAAGATGTCCAGGATTTGGGCCAGCGCCCAAATCTATTGACAGTGCCTTGGAACTGCACCACTGGGTGGGTCATTTCACTTGCTGATTGAGGATCAAGGTCTAGTCTTGTCTGCTGTCTTGGTTCCATTTGATTCTGATTGGTTTATGGTGTGTCCTTGGGCTATGTCATTCTTTCAAAAGTTGCGCCCTTCCTCTTTCCCTCCTGTTAAATTACTAGGTAGGAACTTCCCCAGTGGCTCAGTAGTTAAGAGTCTGCCCACCAGTGCAGGAGACACAAGAGACTCATGTAAAGGAAATGGCAACCCACTCCACTATTCTTGCCTGGGAATCCCATGGACAGGGGAACCTGGCAGGCTACGGTCCATGGGGTCGCAGAAAGTCGGATATGACTGAGTGCCTAAACAAGAACAGAGACTTCTCTAGTGGTCCAGTGGCTAAGACTTCACACTTTCAATGCAGGGGGCCTGGGTTCAGTCCCTGGTCAGGGAACTATATCCTATATCAATTCAGTTCAATTCAGTCACTCAGTCGTGTCCTACTCTCCACGACCCCATGGACTGCAGCACGCCAGGCCTCCCAGTCCATCACCAACTCCCAGTCTATCTACATGCCACAGTTAAATACCCCACGTGTTACAACTAAGACCCAGTGCACCTAAATAAAAAAGAAAACATTTTTTTAAAAAGAAAGATCAGTCTTTAAAAAAGAAAAGAAAGAAATGGTACTGGGTAGCTCATCAGAGGAGGATGGCTGGAGATCCAGCCTTACAAAGCCCGGCCACATTCACTCTAGAGTAATATGTTGAATGAACTCTTGCTACTGGGGCCTTCAAAGTGCTACATCTACTCCCACCATCACAAATCCCAAGATACAGAAGGTTATGAACAGACAGTAAGGTTTCCTCTGGACATAGGCAAGGACAGGACAGCAGGGGCTTTAAAGTCACATTTTGAGACAGTCACTTAGATCCATTCCTCCAAAACCCATTTCTCAAACACTTCCTCATGCTGGGCATTGAAAAGAAACAAAAATAAATGACATGGATCCTATCTCAAGAAAATTACAATCTATACCAATGTTTCTGAAGATGAGAATTTATAACAATTATCTAGGGTGCTAGTTAAAAATATCCCTCCCCAGAGATTCTGAATCATTCAGGCTGGTGTGGAGCTACATGATACTGTTGACTAAATAAGATGTCCAATTTGAGAGTTGCAAGATAAGTTTTATTTGGAGCAAAATGGAGGGGGAATTCAATACAATACCATTAAGCATTCGTTTAACAGAAGATCTTCTGCTAGTCAGGAGGATCTAATGTCACCATGAAGGGATTTAGTGCTTTTCTAGATATGAGGAGATGCAAGGATTGGGGTCATAAAGTCAGTTCCTAAAAATATCCCACTATCTAAAGACCTGTCCCACCAGATTGCCTGGAGCACAGAATGTCTCACTCCACCTTGAAGCCCCTCAGGGGAACAGCTGCAGCACAGGGTTCAGTCTCCTCGAGGCAGATGCCAAATGCCCTTGTTGTTCAGTCACTGGCAATGCTCTTGGCAAGTGGCCATTTGTAGTTGACAGTACACACTTTTGCTATCGAGTAAAATTTGTGTGCCCAACACACAGTGAAGCCAAATAAACCAAATCACTGGTGGGTGGAGCAGAGGAAGGTTTATTGCAGGGCCAAGCAAGGAGGTGGGTGACTTGTGCTCAGAAACTCCAATCTCCCCAGTTATTTGGAGAGGTAAGTTTCTTTAGGCAAAATCTGGAGTGAAGGCTACAGGATGTATGACTTTCTTCTGATTTGTTGGTAGCGAGGTAAAAGGGTGATGCTGGAGGAATCTTGTCCTCATTCTGAAGTTACCACCTAGGTGGTAGGTAAGGCCTGGGTGGTAGGAAAGGCCTCGGTGAAGACCTTAGTTCTGCAGAAGAATTTAAAGATATTTTTATGTATATTCCTTGAGGAGGAACTCAATAGACATGAGTTTGAGTAGGCTCCGGGAGTTGGTGATGGACAGGGAAGCCTGATGTGCTGCAGTCCATGGGGTTGCAAAGAGTCAGACACGACTGAGCGACTGAACTGAACTGAACTTGAGGAGAAACTAAGACCCTGCCCCAAGGCTGCACTAGTGTTTCCTGACTGCTCCCCCCTTGTTTCTGTATTCCCTCCCTTCCTTGTATTCCCTCCCTTCCTTGATTAGCACTCATTGAACAAAAGGTTTTCTGCTAGTCTAGAGGATCTGATGTCACCATGAAGGGATTTAGTGCTTTTCTAGACATGATGGACTGCAAGAATATCCAACCAGTCCATCCTAAAGGAAATTAGTCCTGAATATTCATTGGAAGGACTGATGCTGCAGCTGAAACTCCAATACTTTGGCCACCTGATGCAAAGAACTGACTCATTGGAAAAGACCCTGATGCTGGGAAAGATTGAAGGCGGGAGGAGAAGGGGACGACAGAGGATGAGATGGCAGGATGGCATCACCGACTCAATGGACATGAGTTTGAGTAAATTCTGGGAGTTGGTGATGGACAAGGAGGCCTGGTGTGCTGCGGTCCATGGGGTCACAAAGAGTTGGACACCACTGAGCGACTGAACTGAACTAAACTGACTAATAACTTTGTCATGGAGTTCAAACTCACTCTGCTCACCACACAGCAGCCAATAAAACCAGAGATTAGGTGTTGAGGCAAAGAAAACAACTTTATTTGGGAAGCCAGCTGACTGAGAAGATCACAGACTAATGTCTCAAAATAACCATCTTTTTAAAAAATTCTTTTGATTTATTTTTGTCTGTGCTGGGTCTTCGTTGCTTCATGGGCTTTCTCTAGTTACAGCAACAGGTTTCTCACTGTGGTGATCTCTCTTGTTGCAGAGCATGGGCTCTGGAGCACGTGGGCTCAGTGGTTGCATGGCGTGGGCTCAGTGGTTGCATGGCGTGGGCTCAGTGGTTGCATGGCGTGGGCTCAGTGGTTGCATGGCGTGGGCTCAGTGGTTGCATGGCGTGGGCTCAGTGGTTGCATGGCGTGGGCTCAGTGGTTGCATGGCGTGGGCTCAGTGGTTGCATGGCGTGGGCTCAGTGGTTGCATGGCGTGGGCTCAGTGGTTGCATGGCGTGGGCTCAGTGGTTGCATGGCGTGGGCTCAGTGGTTGCATGGCGTGGGCTCAGTGGTTGCATGGCGTGGGCTCAGTGGTTGCATGGCGTGGGCTCAGTGGTTGCATGGCGTGGGCTCAGTGGTTGCATGGCGTGGGCTCAGTGGTTGCATGGCGTGGGCTCAGTGGTTGCATGGCGTGGGCTCAGTGGTTGCATGGCGTGGGCTCAGTGGTTGCATGGCGTGGGCTCAGTGGTTGCATGGCGTGGGCTCAGTGGTTGCATGGCGTGGGCTCAGTGGTTGCATGGCGTGGGCTCAGTGGTTGCATGGCGTGGGCTCAGTGGTTGCATGGCGTGGGCTCAGTGGTTGCATGGCGTGGGCTCAGTGGTTGCATGGCGTGGGCTCAGTGGTTGCATGGCGTGGGCTCAGTGGTTGCATGGCGTGGGCTCAGTGGTTGCATGGCGTGGGCTCAGTGGTTGCATGGCGTGGGCTCAGTGGTTGCAGGGCGTGGGCTCAGTGGTTGCATGGCGTGGGCTCAGTGGTTGCATGGCGTGGGCTCAGTGGTTGCATGGCGTGGGCTCCGTATTTGCAGCTTGTGGGCTCAGTAGCTGTGGCTCCCAGGCTCTAGAGCGCAGGTTCAGTAGTTGTGGTTCATGGGCTTAGTTGCTCCTTGACATGTGGGGTCTTTCCAGACCAGGGATCAAATTCATGTCTCCTGCATTGGCAAGCAGATTCTTTTCCAATGAGCCACAGGGAAACCCATCAAAATAACCCATCTTATCAGGGTCTGAATGCCCGTTTCTCTTATAGGACAAAGAGGGAGAGGAGATGAGGAAGCAAAGTAAAATGGCCATTCATCTTGCAAAGTAGGAGTGTGAGCATGTGAAATTCGCTTAGTTGTGTCTGACTCTTTGTGACCCCATGGACTGTACAGTCCATGGACTTCTCCAGGCAAGAATACTGGAGTGGGTAGACTTTCCCTTCTCCAGGAGATCTTCCCAACCCAGGGATAGAACCCAGGTCTCTCGTAATGCAGGTGGATTCTTTACCAGCTGAGTCCCAAGGGAAGCCCCCAAATCTCCTTCCTTTTGTTCAGTGAAAGTGAAAGTCACTCAGTCATGTCCAACTCTTTGTGACCCCATGGACTGCAGCCTACCAGTCTCCTCTGTCCATGGAATTCTCCAGGCCAGAATACTGGAGTGGGTAGCCGTTCCCTCTCCAGGGGATCTTCCCAATCCAGGAATACAACCCAGGTCTCCTGCATTGCAGGCAGATTCTTTACCAGCTGAGCCACCAAGGAAGCCAAAGAATACTGAAGTAGGTAGCATATCCCTTCTCCAGGGGATCTTCCTGATGCAGGCAGGGGTGGAACCAGGGTTTCCTGCATTCCAGGCAGATTCTTTACCAACTGAGCTATCAGGAAAGAAAAATAGGAGGGATGTGTTAATTTCTTCTTTTCTGCAGCAATTCACAAGTGGGTGGGGTCAGATTGTCTCTAACAAAGACTCTTTAGTCTAACAATCAAGTAGAGGGGCAAGGTTCTCTGGGGCAGGCTATTATGTATGATTAAAACAACAAAAGCAATGAAAAGCAAAGGTTAAACTCAGAGAAACAGATCCAACATGGAGTCAGAATTGGCTTTTCCCTGTAGCATACTGGGACTTAAAGTTACACAAGAGCTGGTTTTGACTTTTCATCTAAATTGCAAGAAAAGGCAAAATAAATCTCTCTGTGAAGTTGACCTGTCAATTTGTAATATAAATAGCCCCATTCCTGTCTATTGTGAAGCATCAAATCCTGCTAGTAGTCCTGGATAGAAGGGCCCTGGGTTTGACAGCTTTGGCAAATGCTGTCATTGATCTATCCTAGGTTCAGAGCTTAAGGGCTTAAGGCTTGGAACTTCCCTGGCAGGCCAGTGGTTAGGACTCCATGCTTCTAATGCAGTGGGTGTGGGTTTGATCCCTGGTTGGGGAACTAAGCTCTCACATGCCTGCCAAAAGAAAAGGGTTGGGGGCGGGGTGCTTAAGGCTCGTTCTTACCCTGAAGAAGCAAAGAGTTTGTGTGTGTATGTGGAAAAGAAAACATCTTTAACATTTTGGAAAAGCTATTAAAAAAAAAAAATTCAGGTCCAATGTAAAAGACAAGAGGCAGCACATTAATAGGATCCTGGGATGAATACAGAACAAACTCCCATTGTCCAGAACACCAGCTACTCTGAAATGATGTATGATGCTCAAACTTGACAGAGTCTCTCGGGTATAAACCATTCTTACATTCCTGGGGACAGAGCAAATCCAAACATTCAGAGGGCTATCCAATTATATTTCGGCTCCTCTAACAGAATTGAAAAGGAAAACAATGGCAGAGTATATGTGCCTGCTTTCAGATAAAGAGTAACAGAAAACCCAGCTCAGAGGTTCTCCCAAACAAGGGCACTTATTTAATCAGGAGAAGATTCAGATTACCGGCTATGATGTTAGTAAGGGCCCTGTTCTTTTCAGATCCCTGCCTTGTGATCTACCTGACATCGTCTTGAAGCTGGTTCTTCTCCTCCTGGGTGTAAAGTGGCTCCCAATAATGACAGGAGCTTCTGTCTCAAGAGGGAGGAAGGACTTTCCTGGACATCACAAGCAATTTCCCTTCAAGGCTCTGGAGCCAGAACTTGGTCACATGTCCCTCCCTAAACTGATTCCTAACAAAAGGGAATACAATATTATCTAGCCCAGGGCAAGGGTCCCCTATGATCCTGGGCTGTGAGTGGAAGCATGGAGACTTGATCAGCGTCAGGGCTGTGTTAAGAGGAATAAGGGAGAAATGCTGGATCAGCCACCAATAACGTCCCTACCTAGAAGCAGAGCCTTTGCTAAGTAGGACCATGAAGTGGCTGCATTAAAAATAGAAAGAGGTTGAGGACCCTTCCCAAGAGCAGAGTCCAAGAAGCCTAGATAATTCCTCATCCTCAACCCATTTGCTCATCAAATATTAGCTGAGGAGCTGTGTGTGTACAGAGGTGAATGAAAGTGGTTCTACACCAAGGGCCTGAGAGTGGACTCTTGCCTAAAACTAAGAAATGAGTTATCCAAGGAGACACATATGCTGGCAAAGCATTTATTGGGAAGGAGAGCAGGAAGGTAAGGGGATCCAGGAGGACTGCTCTGCCACATGACATAAAACCCACACTCTCGGATTTTATGGTGATGGGGTTAGTTTCCAGACTGTCTCTAGCCCATCATTCTGACTCAGTGTCCTTCCTTGTGATGTAAATGTTGCTCAGCTAAGATGGATTCAAGCAAGGAAGATGTTAGGAGGTTGACAGGATAAATGGACCTGCGTCTCTTCTCTCTTTTTGACCTTTCCTGAATTCTTCCCATTGGTGGCGGCTTACTAGTTCCTCGTTTGTTACCTGGATCTCCTGTTGTAAGATAACTCGTGCAAATGGTTACTGTCATGCCTGGGCAGGATGACCAGTTTCAGACAGTGGTTGCCCTAACAGTTCTCTGGCCCCCAGAGCATGTCTGCTAGGTGCTCCTGGATTTTACTTGGGTTCACCTTAAAGGGCACAAGCAAGAGATTACATATGAAAAAGCAGAGACATCACTTTGATGACAATGGTCTGTAGAGTCAAGGCTATGGTTTTTCTAGTAGTCATATATGCATGTGATAGTTGGACCATAAAAAAAAATTGAGTGCTGAAGAATTGATGCTCTCACACTGTGGTGCTAGAGAAGACTCTTAAGAGTTCTTTGGACAGCAGAGAGATCAAACCAGTCCATCCTAAAGGAAATCAACCCTGAGTATCCATTGGAAGGATTGATGCTGAAGCTGAAGCTCCAATACTTTGGCCACCTGATGCAAACAGTTGACTCATTAGAAAAGACCCCGATGCTGGGAAGGATTGAGGGTGGGAGGAGAAGGGGATGACAGAGGATGAGATAGTTGGATGGCATCACTGACTCGATGGACATGAGTTTGAGCAAACTCCGGGAGATGAAGGACAAAGAGGACAGGGAAGCCTGGCATGCTGCAGTCCATGGGGTCGCAGAGTCGGACACAAGTGACAACAACAAAGGTTATAGAGTGGGAGAACAGAGAGCTGGAGATAATGTTCCCCCAGCCTCCTCCTCACCTCCCTGTAGGTCGGCAGTGGTTACATTCCTTTACTAAAAGTCATGGCTTCCCTTGGGCTGCCCTCCCCTATAGCTGGTTTCTCGGAGAAGGCAATGGCAACCCACTCCAGTACTCTTGCCTGGAAAATCTCTTGGATGAAGGAGCCTCATAGGCTGCAGTCCATGGGGTCACGAAGAGTCAGACACAACTGAGCGACTTCACTTTCACTTTTCACCTTCATGCATTGGAGAAGGAAATGGCAACCCACTCCTGTGTTCTTGCCTGGAGAATCCCAGGGATGGCAAAGCCTGGTGGGCTGCCGTCTATGGGGTTGCACAGAATCGGACATGGCTGAAGCGACTTAGCAGCAGCAGCAGTACCTGTTCACTAAGCTGTGACAGCAGCTTTCCAGCACCTCTAGCCCTGGGTGCTCCATCATCTCTTGTTGGTTTCCCTAAACACTGTCAACAAGGTCCCTTCATTAAACTCTTCCAAGTATCCCATCTTCTTCCTGCCAAGACCATGACCAACAGCTGAAGTTAGCCAATGACTCTTTAAAAACCTCCCTTGTCTGCTGTTTTCTCACTTCTTGGTTCTAAGTGTCTTATTTCCTCATCTTCATTGTGTCCCATTAATAATAAATTTCCCATCAGACCTGTAAGTTGTAAGTAATTCTTTTACCCCTGCCCCGAGGAACTAGTTTATCTTTCAAACTGTTGGAACCGCACAAGTGACAAAAGAAAAAAAGAGATAAAAACTGGATTTCATCAAAGTTAAAGCCTTCTGTGCTGCAAAGAGAATCATTGAGAAAGTGGAAAGACAACCCACAGAAGGGGAGAAAATGTTTGTGAGTCATATATCTGATAAGAGACTTGGATCTAGAATATATAAAGAATTCTTACAACTCCTTAAGAAGAGCTAATTTTTAAATGGACAAAGCATATGAATAAACATTTCTCTAAAGAGAGACATAATCGCTAAGAAGAACATGAAGAGATAATCAAAGTATTAGCCTTTGGGATCTGCAAATTAAAGCCACAATGAGATACCACTCTACACCCACTCGGATGGCAATAATAACAAGTATTGGCGAAGATGTGGAGAAACTGGAACCCTCATGAACTGCTGGTGGAAATGTAGAATGGGGCTCTAGTTACCTTGCTGCTGCTGCTGCTGCTGCTAAGTCACTTCAGTTGTGTCCGACTCTGTGCAACCCTGTAGACAGCAGCCCACCAGACTGCGCCGTCCCTGGGATTCTCCACTCCATAACACTGGAGTGGCTTGCCATTTGCTTCTCCAATGCATGAAAGTGAAAAGTGATATGGCCCAGCAATTCCCCTTATTGGTTTATATTCAAGAGAAATGAAAGTATGTGTCTGCACAAAATGTTGCTCATGAATGTTCATAGCAGCATTATTTGTAATAGTCAAAAAAGTGGAAACAACACAAATGTCCACCAAACAATAAATGAATGGCTAAAATGTTTTATGTCCATATGATGAACTATTATCGAACATACAAAGGAATGGAGTGCTCATACTGAATGAATGCTGTAACTGAATGAACAGTGCTATAAGTGAATGAACCTTGAAAATTTTATGCTCAGTAAAAAAGGATTCAGTCCCCAAAGATCACGTACCGTGTGATTTCCTTTATATGAAATGTCCAGAATAGACAAATCCGTAGATATAGAAAGTAGATTAGTGGTGGTCTAGGGAAACTGGGGAGGGGAAGCAGGAGGGAGGGCTGATGGAGACAGGGCTTCTTTAAAGCAGATGAAAAGTTTCTGAAGTTGACTGTGGTGATGATTGCATGTGTCTGTGGATATAATGTAATCTGTCTGCCAATTACCCAGCTCTTCTAAGTGTCTCTAAGAATCCTTGGAGGAAAGTGAATAATTCATACCCGAACATAAATTCTGTAGGGTCTTTGAACTTACATGCTTAAGAAAACCCTCAGGGATCCTCTGAAATCTTCCCAAAGATTTCACTTGGATGGCTTGCATTTTCTAGCATGCCTGATATTTCATTCTTCTCTGAATATCCAGTATGAAATAGAACTGATCACAAGCTTTATTTTTTTTATTGAAGTATAATTGATTTGCAATGTTGTGTTACTTTCTACGATACAGCAAAGTGATTCAGACACACATACACACACATACGGCTTCCTTGCTGGCTCAGCGGTAAAGAGTCTGCCTGCTAACGCAAGAGACACAGGTTTGATCCCTGGGTTGGGAATATCCTCTGGAGAAGGAAATGGCAACCCACTCCAGTATTCTTGACTGGGAAATCTCACGGACAGGGGAGCCTGGTAGACAACAGTCCATGGGGTCACAAAAGATTCGGACATGACTTGGTGACTAAACAGCAACAACAAAATATATATATTATTTTTTTATATTCCTTTCCATTGTGGTTTATCACAGCATACTGAATAGAGTTCCGTTTGCTATTCAGTAGGACCTTGTTGTTTATCCATTCTATATATATACCAGTTTGAATCTGCTAAGCCCAAACTCCTAGCCCATCCTTCCCCCACCACCCTCCCCCTTGGCAACTAAAAGTCTCTTCTCTATGTCTGTGAGTCTGTTTACTTTGTAGTTAGGTTCATTTGGATCACAAGCTTTTCTGCCATAGTGTTTTATATGAGGATAAAAGAAAACACCTTTTACCAACCTCCCAGGGCACCTCATTAAAATCCTTCCCTTCTTCTCTACTATATTTATAACTAATGTTATTAAAAGGATGTATAGCAACTTTAACAAAAGAGGAACTCAATAATGAAGAGTTATGTATCTAAATTTGTTTATGCAGATGCTGTTCCCGAGCTACCTTCGTGCTGTAGAAAGAGGACACTACAGAATGCCAGGGGCCTTGGGGCCTTGGGGAAATCACTCAGCACATATAGATGCCTCCATCAAATTAGAGCTTCCAACTAGCGTATCTCTGGGGAATTCCCAACTCAGAAAAACAATCCACCAACCTGAGCATTGAGAGCATCTACCTTAACCTCCCTAAAATTTTAAAATACTCAGAGTGGTAATAAAGCAATGAGATTGCTCTAGAATAATTGTAGCCTACATCACTCTAAATCTTTGCGATCCCATGGAATCTTTTCATGGAAAATTCTAAAGTTCTAAGCAAATAGACTTAATATATTAATAAACATTTAGATGAAGTAAGTGAAACTGATTTTCTTTGATTCTTATGGGGGCTGGTAGAGATGCTCTTTTAAACTGTGTTGTTTATATTCTGGGAAAAAGCTAAATCTGTCTGAGATGACCTAAGGCCTTGTAACCCACACGTTGCTAAGCGGGCCTGAAATATCTAAGCTCCAGATCCCTGCCTAGTATTCGTAAGAATTTTGCGGAACTGAAGAGTCACATCTCAAAATATTTGTGGATTGTAGAATATCCTCTTACAAGAAAAAAGAGAAATAGCTGGAATTAGGGAAATTAACAATTTGTGAAAACTTGACAATCTGAAGTCTGACTTTGAACAGTAACATAGAAGCAAGAATTGTTTAATCATGGCCCTGATTCCATTCAACAGGAATCAATGTGGCAGGTGTACACTGGTGTGGACTCATGAGAGCACCACAGAATGATGAGGGATCAGGTATTAAGGGAGAGAAGGTCCCAAGGATCAGGGCAGGGATATTTCCCTGACTACCATTTGCTAAGTGTGTCCCGAGTGATGGTGTTACTGAATCAAACTTGGGTTCTCTCACCTACACACAGTGAAGCCAACCTACTCACACCAGATTATGGTGAAGGACAGTGCAACATTTTTAAGTAGGTGCCAGACAAGGAGTCTGGGATAGCTAATGCTCGAAAACATCTGAACTCTGCAGTGGGTTTCATGGAGGCATTTTAAAGGCAAGGTGAGGGAGGGAAGTCACGGGGTATATAATCGGCTTGTACACAGTTCTCTGATTGCTTAATGGTGGAGTAACAGGATGGTAACAGGGGTTAACATTATCAGTCCCCAGACTATAATAGATCTGGGGGCTATGTGCTCATGAACATCAAATGATTAACTTTTTCCATTTGGTGTGGGGGTTTTAGCTTCTGTAAAACAACTAAGGAAATGTGCTAAGATAACAGATACCGTTATCTAGGTACTTCAGGTAGGAACTAAAGATTCTGTGACTGCCATATGGCTAGTTGACTTTAAATTCTTCCTAGTTCTCCTGGCCCAGCTGCTATCTTTGTCCTACATGTTCACATCCTTTCAATCATGAATTCATCTTTTTATGTTTATAAAATCAAACTTGGGTTCACTTACCCACACATAGTAAAGCCAATCTACTGATACCAGTGGTGTAGTAAGGGAAAGCACAGCCAAACAGTAATCCCTCTGTTTATTCTTTTTTTTTTAAGATTATTTATTTTGCCTTTGGCTGTGGTGGGTCTTCATTGCTGCATGCAAGCTTTCTCTAGTTACAGCGAGCAGGGGCTAGTCTTCATCGTCAGGTGCAGACTTCTCATCGCAGTGGCTTCTCTTCTTGTGGAGCACTGCTGCTGCTGCTAAGCCGCTTCAGCTGTGTCTGACTCTGTGCGACCCCATAGACGGCAGCCCACCAGGCTCTCCCGTCCCTGGGATTCTCCAGGCAAGAACACTGGAGTGGGTTGCCATTTCCTTCTCTGATGCATAAAAATGAAAGTGAAGTCACTCAGTCGTGCCAGACTCTCAGCGACCCCATGGACTGCAGCCCACCAGGCTCCTCTGTCCACGGGATTTTCCAGGCGAGAACACTGAAGCGGGGTGCCATTGCCTTCTCCGGTTGTGGAGCACAGACTCTACCAAACCAGTTTCAGTAGTTGCAGCACTTAGGCTCAATAGGAGATGCTTGCAGGCTCTAGAGCACCGGATCCATAGATGTGGCGTAGGGGTTTTCTTAATCCGTGGCCTGTAGAATCTTTCTGGACCAGGGATCAAACCAGTATTGCTTGCATTGCAAGGCAGATTCTAATCACCAGGGAAGCCCTGTTTATTCTTTAAATTGTTCTTTCCTAAGAGTGTCCAGGATTTGATCTTTGTTCAGAAGCCATTTTCTTTCTTTTAGTTCAATCATGAATTCTTGAGCCATCTTTTTGTGACTCAGAAGAGACCTGAGAGATGACAACTTTTCTACAAACAAGAGGCAGGCCAAGGGCAAGGAGGCAGTGGTCTGTCCCAGGAAGGCTCCGTGGAGTCCTCCTCGGTTATGAAGGGGCCTGAGGGTTTCCATGCTGTATTTCACTTGCGTGTTACTCACAATACCTGGGGTGTCTGAGCTAACTTCAGTAAAACATGCTGTGTAGCCATCCTGCCATAATGAGAGCCTTGGGGTCCTTTAAGGTTGGGGGTTTAGATTTATTAGAGTTTTAGGATGGACCAAACTAGATTAAAGCAAAACCAGAGTCAGGAACAGAATTTTCTAGAAATCTGTTCACAGTCAAAAAGAAAAAAAAATTGTATTATCATGTACCAGGAATGGGGTAGCAATGAGGGGAAAATTGACAAATTCAAGGACCCTGAAGATATTCAATAGGGGTTGCTTTGTGACCAGTTGGATATGGAGGTGAGAGCAGAAGAATCTGGGATCTCTCCAAGATGTTGTGAGAATGTTGATAGCCTTAACCAAAGAGGAAAATAAAGACACAGGACCAGTTTTGCAGAGGGAGAAAGTTAATTCCACTTTGAACCTGTTGATGAACAAGATGCTTCGGTCTATGGGTTTCTCCCACTCAGTTTTTTCCACATTGTAATATACAACGTCAGCCATTGTTGTGAATAAAGATGTTCAGATATTTAACCTGTGAACTTTGGCTCTGCCACTCAGTATTCTATACCTCAGCAGTTCCATGATTTCTCATCAGTATTGGACTATGTGGACCTTTATATCTTAAAATGAAATATGCATTTTTGAGGTTTTTTGTATTCAAAAGAAAACTCGTTTCAGTCATACGGCGGATGCGTGCCAATCACCTATTATATTGAAAGGTATTATCCAGGAGACATGATCACACAGAGAGTCCTGCCCGCAAGGAGTTTTGCTGTTTCTGTTGATTTAGGGCTGCACCATGCAGCGTGTAGAATCTTAGTTCACTGAACGGGAGTTGAATTTGTACCCGCTGCATTGGAAGCACAGAGTCTTAACCACTGGACCACCAGGCAAGCCCCCTGCCCGCAGAGTTAACAAGCTGAGAGTCATTTGGGGTAAACTCCTTCAGACTCATAGGAAAAGGTGGCTTTTCTAACCATACACCACCTCCCTCGTTTACCCATCAGCCTGTCAACTACAAAGTAGGTCAAATGAGCAAAGTATGTTCAGTGACATTAATGAATATTGTGCTTCTTAGATCCTGACATTCCACAGCCTGATTACTCTCCCCAAGCCTGCTGCTACATGCCCAGAGGGCAGAAAGGAGGGCTGGGCAGAGCTGTGCAGACCAGCTGAGCAAGCAGCATCAACCCCAGGCTAGGAAACAGATGGAAAGAGGGATAGGAGAAGGGATTAACTCAGCACCAGCAAGCCAGCACCCCCACCATTTGGGAGACCACCCATGATGAAGCTGTACTCAAAAGGAGAACAGACGGCATCACTCGCATTCACGTAACATGGAGCGGTGGATCTATTTGTACACACATAGAAAATGCGTGGACAGATACACAGGGAACTGTTAACCTTTGGGAACCAGAGATGATTCCTGCGGAGAGGGGCTGCCATCGGAGCGGGAAAGAGACTTCCTTTCTCTGGATCCCCTTTGGTTCTATTTGAATTCTTAACAGGATGAGATCTCACTTCTTCAGTGAAAAATAAAATGAATGCAGCATTCACAAAAGGTGTTAAATCAGTAAATTCATAGAATTGCCATCAGCCAGTTCAGTCGCTCAGTCGTGTCAGACTCTTTGCAACCCCATAGACTGCAGCACACCAGGCCTCCCTGTCCGTCACCAACTCCCAGGGCTTACTCAAACTCATGTCCATTGAGTCAGTGATGCCATCTAACTATCTCATCCTCTGTCATCCCCTTGTCCTCCTGTCTTCAATCTTCTCCAGCATCAGGGTCTTTTCCAATGAGTCAGTTCTTCGCATCAGGTGGCCAAAGTATTGGAGTTTCAGCTTCAGCATCAGTCCTTCCAATGAATATTGAGGACTGATTTCCTTTAGGATGGACTGGTTGGATCCCTTGCTGTCCAAGTCATAGAACCCAGCAATTCCACTCCAAGGTATACACCTGAAAGAGCTGAAAGCAAGAACTCAAAGACTTGTACACACATATTCACAGCAGCACTAGTCACAATAGCCAAAAGGTGAAAATAGCCCAATGCTCATCAACAGGGAAACGATAAATGAAATGTGATCTGTACATACAGTGGACTATTACCCGGCCATAAAAAGGAAGGAAGCACCGACAGGCTACAATGCAGATGCGCCTCAAACCCGCTGTGCTAAGGAAGAAGCCAGTCACAGCAGGTCTCATATTGTATGAATCCAGATGGGGAAACAGTGAAAACCGTGTCAGACTTTATTTTTTGGGCCTCCAAAATCACTGCAGATGGTGATTGCAGCCATGAAATTAAAAGACGCTTACTCTTTGGAAGAAAAGTTATGACCAACCTAGACAGCATATTCAAAAGCAGGGACATTACTTTGCCAACTAAGGTCCGTCTAGTCAAGGTTTTTCCAGTAGTTATGTACGGATGTGAGAGCTGGACTGTGAAGAAGGCTGAGCGCCAAAGAATTGATGCTTTTGAACTGTGGTGTTGGAGAAGACTCTTGAGAGTCCCTTGGACTGCAGGGAGATCCAACCAGTCCATTCTGAAGGAGATCAGCCCTGGGATTTCTTTGGAAGAATGATGCTAAAGCTGAAACTCCAGTACTTTGGCCACATCATGTGAAGAGTTGACTCATTGGAAAGGACTCTGATGCTGGGAGGGTTTGGGGGCAGGAGGAGAAGGGGACGACAGAGGATGAGATGGCTGGGTGGCATCACTGACTCGATGGACATGAATCTGAGTGAACTCCGGGAGTTGGTGATGGACAGGGAGGCCTGGCATGCTGCGATTCATGGGGTCGCAAAGAGTCGGACACGACTGAGCAACTGAACTGAACTGAACTGAACTGATGAATGTGAAAATGCAGAAGAAGTAGATCCATAGAGACTGAAGCAGATTGGTGGCTGGGGAGAAGGGAGAGGAAAAGAACAGAGTAGCAACTGTTTAATGGCTGTGAGTTGCCTTTTGTGGGTGATGGAGATGTTTTGGAACTGAATAGAAGTGGGGGTTGTAAATGTACTAAATGCTTCTGAGTTGGTCATTTAAAATTGGTTAACTTTTATGTTATGTGAAAAGATAATTTTTTAAAAATCAGTGAAGGTGGGAGGGGTGAGGGTCTAGCAGGAAGGTCACAGGTCACCCTGGCAAAAGCAGTGAGAATGTTAGTGGGTCGACTTCCCTGGTGGCTCAGATGATAAAGCATCTGCCTACAATGCAGGAGACCCAGGTTCAGTCTCTGGGTCAGGAAGATCTCCTGGAGAAGGAAATGGCAACCCACTCCAGTATTCTTGCCTGGAAAATCCCATGGACAGAGGAGCCTGGTAGGCTACAGTCCATGGGGTCGCAAAGAGTCAGACACAATTGAGCGACGTCACTTTCTTTCTCTCTTTTTACAGGGTATACGGGGTAGGGAGCCCATAAAACTGGCTTGCATCCCCTGGCCCCATGCTGTCTTTAAAAATAGTTCATTGGAAATAGAGCAGAAAGAGATTAAATCAAAATTCAAAATAATGATCACAAGGCTTATCCATAGCCCCATCACACTAAGAACTAAGTTTTATTTAGCTGATTCATGAAGGAATCATCAGAATGACAAAATAATTCCAAGGCAGAGTCAAGAAACAGATGTACCTATAGTCTATTAAAGAAAACAAGACTGACTATAACTCAAGGCACTCGTTCTGAGTTGTGTGCAGGCTTCCCTGGTGGCTTAGAGGTTAAAGCATCTGCTTCCAATGCGGGAGACCTGGGTTCGATCCCTGGGTCGGGAAGATCCTCTGGAGAAGGAAATGGCAATCCACTCCAGTATTCTTGCCTGGAGAATCCCATGGACAGAGAAGCCTAGTAGGTTACAGTCCATGGGGTCACAAAGAGTCGGACACGACTGAGTGACTTCACCTCACAGCCTCACTCCAGCTTCTTTAGACTTGCTGTTAACAGGTTGTCCAGCCCTGCAGAGCCCACTGAAGCTCTCATGGATGCTTATGACACGCACTAGGGTTTTGTTTGTTCAGAACTCACACAGCATTCACAGACTGGGTTCTGAATCACTCCCCTTGACCTTTGTCTTGCCCCTGACTCTACTTACATCTTTTGCAGCTGCTTCCCTTTGCTGCTCCTTCTTCCGTTTTTGTCCCACACCAGTGATTAGACTTCATGGTTTCTATTATTTCTCTAGTCATGATCTCCAAGCTTCATTCCTGTGATTTCTGGTTCCCAGCTTGGCCAAACGCCCATTCTGGACTTATTTCATTCCCGGAACCCTGTTTGATAGAGAGAGAAAAAGAAGAAGAAAGTGGAGGAGGAAGGGAGGAAAGAAAAGAGAGAGAAGGAGTGAGAGGAAGGAAGAGAGAGGAGGAGGGAGGGAGGAATAAAAGGGGAAAAATAAAAAGAATTGAAAACTTAGGAGCATTTTTTCATAACTTTGGTGTAGCAGAAAACGTTCTAACTATGACACAAAATCCAGACATCATAAAACAAAAGATTTATAAATTCATCTTTAAAAAAATTTAACATAAAAAATAAACCACATCAAAACACAAACAAGAAGTGAAAGAAAACATTTTCTACTATATCGCAGACTAAGGGCTAAACGTGTAAATATATAAGGAGCTACTACAAAATAATTTTTTAATCAATAATTCATTAAAAGAGTTGGCAAAGTATAGGAAAATATCCTAGCAGGACCCTATGGGGCCTTGCTGAGACACACCCCTCCTTCATACCCTCTGCTCTAGCTCCTCTGGAAGTACCCAGATGACAGTATCTGATGCACATTTCCTGAGTTGTTTTTACAGATGCTAAAGTCACCACCAAATAGAAGAAATTAACTATTTGATGACCCTGAGCACATAGCCCTCAGGCTTACTAGTGCCTAAGGATTGATAATGTTAATCTGTGTGACACACTCTGTTACCTTGCCATCAACCAATCAGAACTGTGCACGAGCTGATCACAAACGCCTCCCTCACCTGGCCTTCCGAAATGCTTTGTTGAAACCCATCAGGGGGTTGGGGTTTTTTGAGCACGAGCTGCTCTGCGCTCCTTGCTTGGCACCTGCAGTAAACGCTGCACTTTCCGTCCCCACAGCCTGGGGTCAGTAGAGTGGCTTTCCGGCGCACGGGTGAAAAGATCCAAGTTCAGCTTGGTAACAGGAACAGGGCAGTTCACCAAAAGCAAAATGCCGTGGCTTTAAAACATATAATAGACACACAGCCTTACTCATAAAATACAAACGCCACTGAAAGCTTCACTGAAATATCACTTTCATGTATCAGTTTGGCTATAATAAATCAAAGAGCTTGGTAACACACTTTGGTTACTAAGGCCGTCCGAAAACAGACCTTCTCATACCTTGCTGGTGGAAAAGTAAATTGGTAAAACCCTTGTGGAGGGTGATTTAGTGGTATCTATCAAAATTAAAAATATTCAAGAAATTCCACTTCTAGGGGGCAATGGCACCCCACTCCAGTACTCTTGCCTGGAAAATCCCATGGACAGAGGAGCCTGGTAGGCTGCAGTCCATGGGGTCGCTAAGAGTCGGACACGACTGAGTGACTTCCCTTTCACTTTTCACTTTCATGCATTGGAGAAGGAAATGGCAACCCACTCCAGTGTTCTTGCCTGGAGAATCCCAGGGACAGCAGAGCCTGGTGGGCTGCCATCTATGGGGTCGCACAGAGTCGGACACGACTGAAGCGACTTAGCAGCAGCAGCAGCAGCAGCAGGAATTTATCTTATAATAGTCTCACATTAGTATATTATATAGTATATTACTATATTAGTACAATAATAAAAGGTTATTTATTCCAATATTATTTGTCTTAGAATATTCAAAATTTATTAAAGATTTAATTAGTTTTTAAAGTAATAAAATATTTTAAAAGACTTTAACTTGAAGTATAGTTAGTTGATTTGCAATGTTATGTTAATTTCTGCTACAGAGTAAAGTAATTTCAGTTATACATGCATGCATGCGTGCTCAGTCAGTTCAGCCATATCCAACTCTTTGTGACCCTGTGGACTGCAGCCTGCCAGTCTCCTCTGTCCATGGAATTTTCCAGGCAAGAATACTGGAGTGGGTTGCCATGCCCTCCTCTAGGGGGTCTTCCTGACCCAGGGATCACAACTGTGTCTCCTGCATTGCAGGCAGATTCTTTGCCTCTGAGGCCACCAGGAAAGCCCCAGTTATATATACATACACATACATTACTTTTTATATTCTTTTCCATTATGAAGCTTCCCTGATGGCTCAGTTGGTAAAGAGTGTGTCTGCAATATGAAGACCCAGGTTTGATCCCTGGGTGGGGAAGATCCCCTGGAAAAGGAAATGGCAACCAGCTCCGGAGCTGTTGGTTTATTGACAGATGGTATAGCAGTGAAAATACAGCCAAATGGGACAGAAGTAAATCAATGAAAAATACCAAATCACTCTCTCCAAAAGAGATTTCCTTTTTACTCTAGTAAATGTGATTCAGGATTTTAAAATGAAAACCACTAAAACAAAATATTTGCAATAGGTGTGCTACATTGGAGGGTTTTAGGAACACAGCAAACCTGGCTATGGCTAGAATGAAAAACACTTTACAGCCTTTTTGTAGAAGCTGGTCAGCTCCCTCTTTAGAGAGATGAAGAAAAAAGACAACACATTTTTACCAGCTCTGTCTTCCTAAATAGCCTTCTAGTATGCAATTAATTAGAAAGCTTTATTTAAATGTAAATTGAGTGGGTCAGTGTGGAGAGGTAAATCAATACCCATCAGATTAAAGATAAGGAAAAGAAACGGAATGACCTATATATTCAGAATGTTTTGAAAGAATGATCGTTTGTCTTTTATGCTCAGTGCTAGAGAAATTGGCTGAAAGTTGGCAAAATAACTGCTAGGAAACCGTAAAACTGCCTGTCTAAAATCTGTTCTTTTCTGTGGTTATTTTGGCTAGGCCAACAGCCCTGCTGTTCCCATCAGCGTGCTGTGAGCCACAAACCTCTCACAGCCCATCACAGGCTGAGGGCAGTCACAAGTGCCCTGGCATCTTCACCTGGATCCGACGTGAGGACAGGGATCAGATGATGGAGTGTAACAGTTCCTATGATGTTTCCCCTAGAGATTGAAGAAAAAAAATATGCTATCTGCAAAGAGCCATTTCATCTAAAAAGTTATTAACAAGCATGAAGAGGCTTTCCTGTGTAGGGAGCTGATTTCTTCTTGCAAAATGCATTCTCTGGATGTTTGCTTTTTAAGAAACAACTGTGCTAAATAACATTGTTAGGGAACCAGGCTTGGGTTGCTCACCCGTGTGCCATAAAGCCAATCTGTTGACACCGGGCTGTGGTGAAGGGAAGTGTGGCATTTACTGTAAGATGCCAATACAAGAATAAGTGGCTCAAGCTCTCAAACCCTGAATTCCCCTGACTTTTTAATGGCAAAGTGTGGGGGAGGAGGGCCAGTGTGCATCCCAGGGTATGTGACCAGCTCATGCACAGTTCTCTGACTGGTTGATGGGGAGGTAACAGGATGATGTCATAGGGGATTACATATCAGTCCTTAGGTGCCAGTAGGTCTGGGGGCTCATAGTCATCAAGTAATTAGTTACTTTTCCTTTGGTAGGAGTTTAGCATCTGTAAAACAACTCAGGAAATGTGGGCAGATCCTGTTATCTAGGTCCTTCAAGGGGAGCCAGAGCAGAGGATATTGGGGAGGGGTCTGTCCCAGGAAGACCTCATAGGGTTGTGCCCAGTTATCACATGTCAATAAAATGCTAGAGATGAGCTTTACTAGTTTTAAAATAGCCAGTTTCCAGTCATCTAAAGGCAGGTTTGCTGTAATTCCCACAAATATTTTTATCAAGTATTTGTCAAAATATTGTGGAATAATATACGGAAAGAACATACACAGTCAACAGAAGAAAACGCAACATTATCGGTAAGCAGGCAGGGTCTAAATTTTTTTTCCAAACTGTAAAGTTTTCCCCTCTTGGTACAGGAAGTTGGAAAAGGAACTAAAAATAAAGCAGAGTTTTCGTTTAATTACTGACAGGCAACCAGAGTTTTATTTTTTTTTTCTTACTTCTGGAATATTCCATTCCCTATTGGCAAAACATACTTCATAACAAAAGCAGAAACAGAAGAGATGTACCACAAAAACAACGCCGACATTAAGTTCAAATGCTCCCTTCTAAAACACTAGGTACCTGTTTGGTCTCTCCCATAATGCAAGCTTTATTTCAGGTAAAGCACTCAGCTCTATGGTGCTCCTTGCAGAAGGACCGGGTTCCTTCCAATTGTCGGTGTCAGGCAGGAGAAACAGGGCCAAAGGCAGGTTGAGCTGAGGTCAGGTCCTTGGAGGTGCCAAAGCCTGGTTCTGAAGAGCAGAATAGGGGCTGGGTGGAGGTCAGAACATGAGTCAATAGCCAGAGACACCAAGTTCAAACCAGGACAAGCCAAACCCAGCGTCTTGGGGGCAAATCTAAGGACACATTAGGCAAGGGCAGATGAACAGGCAAATCAAAGGAGATGAAGGAACATGTAAAATAAGTGTGGCTACATCAGCACAGATGTTGTGTTCAGTGTCAGGGCCTCGTCCCTACAAGGCGGCTTCTACTGATCTTAAAGGAACGGCACTCTGAAACTATCAGAGAAGGAAACAAAAGCAGTGAGCAGAAGATGGAGCCTTGGTTTTGCACCAGCAGGCACCCCAAGGAAGACCTGCGAGAAACACACAAGCTAAAGACTGACGTCACTGTTGTTAGAATGGTAAGTCACGCGCAAGCAGACCGCAGAACCCTTGAAATACAAAGACAGATGTAATATCCATCCAATAATTCACTTATTAGGATATTTATTGAGAACCCACAGCCGGGCACTGCACTGAAAACTGGAGCTAAAAGGTTAAACAAGGGAGGGTTTCCCTGGTGGTCCAGCGGTTAAGAATCCACTTTCCAATGCAGAGGATGATTGTTCGATCTGTGGTCCGAGAGGATACCACGTGCCAAGGAGCAACGGAGTCTATGCGCCACAGCTACTGAGCCCACAGTCTAGAGCCTGAGCTCTGTAACAAGAGAAGCACCCCAGTGACAAGCCCAAGACTAGCCCCCTGCTTATCATAACTAGAGAAAGCCTTTGCACAGCATCAAAGACCCAGCACAGCCAAATAGAAATAAATATTTTTTTTTTGAGTTAACAAGGAAGTTCCCGGTGGTCTAGTGTTATGATTCTCAGCTTTCATTGCTGTGGGCCCAGGTTCAATCCCTGGTCAAGGAACTGAGATTCTGCAAGGGGCATGGTGCGGCCAGAAAAAAAATTTTTAACGTTATAATAAAGTCTGTGCTCCCCAAAATTCAGAGACAGCCAAGTAAACAAGCAATTCCAAAAACAGTGAGATGAATATACTGCAAGAGGAAATTATGGGGTGTTAAGATAAGATGGAAGGAGAATGGAAGGTTTCCGAAGGAGATGAAATCTAAGCTGAGGACTGGAGGAGAGATACAGGGGGGTTTCTCTCCTTACTTGATACTGTGCTTAATTATTCCCCAGACCTAAAAACTTCAGAAGCAACACAAAAAGAGACAAGCAAATGAAGGCCCCCAGGACAGGACCCAGCTGCAAGGAGTGCTTCCAGAATCTTGGCTCTCTGTTCACTGATGCTGGAATAGAAATGTGAAGACAGAGTTACCGAGGAGAAATAAAGAGTGGCTTGATTTCTTTGCCAGGCAAAGGCAGAACAAAGTAGGTTCCAGAACTGTGCCCCCTCCCTGGGAAACAGGGAGAGGCCTCATGTCAGGCAGCCAGGTGTGATGAGAAGCAGAGCAGTAACAGTCTGGCCTGCTTTCTTCTGCAGAGTTTCAAAAGGGCGGGGTTGCTGACAGGGTTAGGGTGTGTGCAGCCTAGTCTCAGGTCTCCTAGTCTTGATGCGCTTCCCTGTTCTTACCTCAGGTGGTTTCAGGGATGCTGGCTTCCCCTGTAGCTCTGTCAGTAAAGAATCCGCCTGCAATGCAGGAGACCCAGGTTCAATCCCGGGGTCAGGAAGATCCCCTGGAGAAGGGAATGGCGACCCCCTCCAATCCCATGGACAGAGGGGTCTGGCGGGCTACACTCCATGGGGTCCCAGGAGTCAGACAAGACTTAGTGACTAAACCACCAAGGTCATGGAGGCTAAATGAAGGCTGGTGGCTCAGACGGTAAAGCCTACAATGCGGGAGGCCTGAGTTCAATCCCTGGGTTGGGAAGATCCCCTGGAGAAAGGAATGGCAACCCACTCCAGTAGCCTGGCCTGGAAAATCTCATGGACAGAGGAGCCTGGTAGGCTAGAGTCCATGGGGTGGCAAAGAGTCAGACATGCCTGAGCGACTTCACTTCACTTTATTGTCATCAAAGAAATGGGAAACACAGAAAGCCTTTGTGCCTGGGAGCCCCTGCTCGGCACAAGGAGTGACTGGCAAAGGATGTTTCTCAAAATACTGAAAACACACATGGAGAGAGCTTACGTCAAATCTCTATTTAGCTCAGTCACGAGGGAAGCACCAGCATGACAAAATGATTCCAAGGCTGAGTCAAGAAACAGATGTACCTGTGTGCTTAGTCGCTTAGTCCTGTCCAACTCTTTGCAACCCCAAGGACTGTAGTTCACCGGCTCCTCTGTCCATGGGATTCTCCAGGCAAGAATATTGGAGTGGGCTGCCATGCCCTCCTCCAGGGGAATGCCATCTGAGCCACCAGGGAAGTCCAGATGTACCTATAGTAAAGGAAACAAGACTAGAATAAAATTATCAACTTAGATGCAAAACTCAGTACCTACAAGGCAATAAGCTATCATCTTTAGGGTTATTTTCTCTCATAAGCAGAAATTGTTTGCACTGCTCTTGGACAAAAAGTTATTTTTAACTTTTTTTGTTTTTAACATATAACTTCTGATTTTTGTTGTAAAATGCCTGGGCCCTATTCATTGGTAAATAGTAAGTTAAAGATACTTGCCTAGAGTCAGATAATCCTGAGATTAGGATTATTAAGATAGGCTTATTAAGTGATGCTCTAGCATAACAATAAAAATCATGCCATCATGATTTGGAGAACTTTTTTTAGAATAACCTCCTCAAAATTTTAGCCTGTGAAATTTACAAACTGTGAAGACATGTGATGAGGAAAGTTGTGACTACATTCGGTCTCCACGAATAATGTAACTACTAAATAATAGTTTTTTTCATTTTATTAATAATAGTAAAATAGATTGTTTTTCTAGTTGAGCTATTTCAAATCCTAACAGATGATGCTGTAAAAGTGTTGCACTAAATATGCCAGCAAATTTGGAAAACACAGCAGTGGCCACAGGACTGGAAAAGGTCAGTTTTCATTCCAATCCCAAAGAAAGGCAATGCCAAAGAATGTTCAAACCACCACACAATTGCCCTCATCTCACACTCTAGCAAAGTAATCCTCAAAATTCTCTGAGCCAGGCTTCAATAGTATGTAAACCAAGAACTTCCAGATGTTCAAGCTGGATTTAGAAAAGGCAGAGGAATCAGAGCTCAAATTGCCAACATCCGTTGGATCATCGACAAAGCAAGAGAGTTCCAGAAAAACATCTACTTCTGCTTTATTGACTACAGCAAAGCCTTTGACTTTGTGGATCACGACAAACTGTGGAAAATTCTTCAAGAGATTGGAATACTAGACCACCCTACCTGCCTGCTGAGAAATCTGTATGCAGGTCAGAAGCAACAGTTAGAACTGAACATGATACAACAGACTGGGTACAAATCGGGAAAGGAGTATGTCAAGGCTGTATATTGTCACCCTGCTCATTTAACTTATACTCAGAATACATCATGCAAAATGATGGACTGAATGAAGCATAAGCTGGAATCAAGATTGCCTGGAGAAATATCAATAACCTCAGATATACAGATGACACCACCGTTATGGCATAAAGTGAAGAACTAAAGAGCCTCTTCATGAAAGTGAAAGAGGAGAGTGAAAAAGCTGGCTTAAAACTCAACATTCAAAAAAGTAAGATCATGGCATCTGATCCCATCACTTCATGGCAAATAGATGGGGAAACGATGGAAACAGTGACAGATTTTATTTTGGGGGGGGGCTCCAAAATCACTGCAGATGGTGACTGCAGCCATGAAATTAAAAGATGCTTACTCCTTGGAAGAAAAGTTATGACCAACCTAGACAGCATATTAAAAAGCAGAGACATTACTTTGCTAACAAAAGTCCATCTAGTCAAGGCTATGGTTTTTCCAGCGGTCTGTATGGATGTGAGAGTTGGACTATAAAAAAAGCTGAGTGGTAAAGAATTGATGCTTTTGAACTGTGGTGTTGGAGAAGACTCTTGAGAGTCCCTTGCACTGCAAGGAGATCCAACCAGTCCATCCTGAAGGAAATCAGTCCTCAATATTCATTGGAAGGACTGATGCTGAAGCTGAAACTCCAATAGTTTGGCCACCTGATGTGAAGAACTGACTCATTGGAAAAGACCCTGATGCTGGGAAAGATTGAAGGCAGGAAGAGAAGGGGATGACAGAGGATGAGATGGTTGGATGGCATCACCGACTCAATGGACATGAGTCTGAGCAAGCTCCAGGTGTTGGTGATGGACAGGGAAGCCTGGCGTGCTGCAGTCCATGGGGTCGCAAAAAGTCAGACATGACTGAGCAACTGAGCCGACTGAACTGAACAGAAGGAATGAACTGATGACAGCCACCTGTGTTCCCACCACTCTTTTTTTCTTCCCCACCCCCTGCCCCAGCACTCTTTTTACGTTTGTTTTCTCGCTGAATCACCTCACCAGTCCCACGTGGTAGGTTTTATCATATTTAATTTCTGTAGTGGAAGAAACAAAGGAGCACAGAAAATAAGCAACTTGCCCCAAGTATGAATTAGTAAAGCTGTTTGGGAGGGCATTTGGCAGTATGAATCCAAATTTTGAATATATGTACATATCTTTTGACCCAGTTAATTCTCCTTTAGAATCTACCCTAAAGAGATGTTTGCTGTTCAGTACAGCAATGTTTATATTAGCAAAGGAACAGGAAGAAAGGGAGGGAGGGGAAGAGAAGGAGAAAAGAACACATCTATGAGTCATCAAAGAGAAGTGGTTAAATAAATTATGATATATCCATATTATGGAATATTAAACAACTTTAAAAATGAATGAAGTAAACCCATTCTTTTTATTGAAGTATAGTGAAAGTAAGTGAGGTCGCTCAGTCGTGTCCGACTCTCTGTGACCCCATGGACTGTACCCCACCAGGCTCCTCTGTCCATGGGATTCTCCAGGTAAGAATACTGGAGTGGGTTGTCATTTCCTTCTCCAGGGGATCTTCCCAACCCAGGGATCAAACCCAGGTCTCCCACATTGTGGGCAGATGCTTTAACCTCTGAGCCACCAGGGAAGCCCTTATTGAAGTATAGTTGATTTATAATACTGTCAGTTTCAAGCGTGCAGCAAAGTGATTCAGCCATATTTTTGCAGACTCTTTTCCATTATAGGTTATTAGGTAGGTAGGTTTAGTTGCTAAGTTGTGTCCGACTTTTGAGACCGTACAGACTGTAGCCCACTAGGCTCCTCTGTCCATGGGATTTCCCAGGCAGGAATGCTGAAGTGGGTTGTCTTTTCCTTCTCCAGGGGATCTTCCTGACCCAGGGATCAAACCCAGGTCTCCTGCATTGCAGGCAGACTCTACCAACTGAGTCACCAGGGACTGCAAGATAGTCCCTTGTGCTGTACTATAAATCCTTGTTCCTTGTCTATTTCATATATAATGATGTGTATCTGTTAATCCCATGCTCCTAGTTTATCCCTCCTCCATCTTCCCCTTCTGTAACCATGTTTGTTTTCTATGTCAGTGAATCTCTTTGTTTTATAAATAAATTCATTTGTATTATTTTTTAGATTCCACATATAAGTGATATCATATAATATTTGTCTTTATCCAACTTACTTCATTTATGATGATGTCTGGGTCCATCCCTGTTGCTGCAAAGGGCAATATTTCATTCTCCTTTTGGGCTCATATTTCATTGTATGTATACACCACATCTTCTTTATCCATTCATCTGTTGATGGACATTTAGGTTGCTTCCATGACTTAGCTATTGTAAATAGTTCTGTTATGAACACTGGGGTGCATGTATTTTTTCGAATTGGAGTTTTTGTCTTTTCCAGATGTATGCCCAGGAATGGGATTGCTGGATCATATGGTAGCTCTACTTTAAGGAACCTCCATGCTGTTCTCCATAGTAACTGTATTCTGCCCATTTTTTGATTGGACTGTTTGGTATTTCTGATATTGAGTTGTGTGAACTGTTTGTATATTTTAGAAATTGAGCCCTTGTTGATCACCTTGTCTGCAAATATGTTGTTTTTTCATCTTGTTTATGCTGAGATAAACCCATTCTTACCTCCAAGATATTTTGCTCAGGGAAAAATGCAATTTGCAGAATAATGCATTCATGTAAAGTACAATGTGCTTTTGAAAGGCTGGACAGGACATACATCAACAGTTGACGGTGGTTACCTAAGGCCGAGGGAGCAGAATGGGGGAAGTGGAAGAAGATAAGAGTGGGACGAGGAGAGCTTTCCCTTTCATTCTATACTTATATATGTCTGGAACCATTTATAGTAGAGATTGATTGTTTCAGTTCAGTTCAGTTCAGTCGCTCAGTCGTGTCCAACTCTTTGCGACCCCATGAATCGCAGCACGCCAGGCCTCCCTGTCCATCACCAACTCCTGGAGTTCACTCAAACTCACGTCCATTGAGTCAGTGATGCCATCCAGCCATCTCATTCTCTGTCGCCCCCTTTTCCTCCTGCTCCCAATCCCTCCCAGCATCAGAGTCTTTTCCAATGAGTCAACTCTTCGCATGAGGTGGCCAAAGTACTGGAGTTTCAGCTTTAGCATCATTCCTTCCAAAGAACACCCAGGGCTGATCTCCTTTAGAATGTTTATACAATGTTAATTGATTGTTTACACAATGTTAAAAAAAAAAATAGTAGTCAGAGTTCAAGAAGAATAACTTGCTAGAGATTATCCACCTAATAAAACCCATTTAATGAAATGTTGAAATGTTAGTCGCTCAGTCATGTCCAATTCTTTGGGACCCCATGGACTGTAGCCCGCCAGCTTGCTGTGTCCATGGGATTCTCCAGGCAAGAATACTGGAGTGGGTAGCCATTCCCTTCTCCAGGGGATCTTCCCAACCCAGGGATCAAACCCAGGTCTCCTGCATTGCAGGCAGATTCTTTACTCTCTGAGCCACCAGGGAAGCAATTTAAGTTACAATTCAAACTCAGGTCTGGCTGGCTTAAAAGCTATAGGCTTTAATAAATTATTCACCCAGCTGACCACTCATGGCTGCATCTACTCAGGGCTGTTATTGAGGACTTGTCTACCATGTCAGTCGGGGAGAGAGTTCCTTGAGACGAAGGATTAGGACCTGCTTTGCTTCTCCCAAGATACTGGTGTCGTTTGCTTTCTTCTGAAACAATGAGAATTCTGGAACAGAACATAACAGATTTTTATTTTGACCACCAAGAATTCAACATCAAACCTAGCATCTAAATCCCATATTATGGTGAGTCCCTGGTGGCTCAGACAGTAAAGAATCCGCCTGCAATGCAGGAGACCCAGGTTCGATCCCTGGGTCAGGAAGATCCCTGGAGAAGGGAGTGGCGGCAGAGGAGCCTGGAAGGCTACAGTCGATGGGGTCGCAAAGAGTCAGACACGACTGAGCAACTAACACTACCGCTACCTTCAAGGTAAACATTCGGTTTCAGGCACGAAAGTTGCACATTCGCGGAGCTCACTCACCCCAGCTGAGTCAGCTACTGCCATGGCTGGAAGGCCAATCTGCCAGCCCCGGTGTGGCACTAGCCTTTGAAGAGACCAGCCACTTGGTAACAGATTGACCATGCTGGACCGTTTCCAACTGAAAAGACAGAAATTCATCTTGCCTGGGATTCCACCTATGGATGTTCCTCTCCAGCCCTCAGTCCCTCAGGGTAGCATTACTATTCAAGGATTTAGAGGGCTTAATCCTCTGAAATGAAATCTCTCCAAACAGAATAGAACCTAGGGATCCACTTGACAGCAAAGGAAATGCAATTAACCGTGAGAACCAATGAGACTCCCCCACGAGCAAGAAGCCACTGGCTTGACACTTCCCTGGTGGCACAGTGGCTAAGATTCTGTGCTCCCAAGGCAGGAAGCCCAGGTTCAATCCCTGGTCACGGAACTAAATCTCACATGCCACAGTTCAGTTCAGTTCAGTCTCTCAGTCATGTCCGACTCTTTGCAACCCCATGGACTGCAGCACACCAGGCTTCCCTGTCCATCACCAACACCTGGAGCTTACTCAAACTCATGTCCATTGAGTTGGTGATGCCATCCAACCATCTCATCCTCTGTGGTCCCCCTCTCCTCCTGCCTTCAATCTTTCCCAGCATCAGAGTCTTTTCCAATGAATCAGTTCTTTGCATCAGGTGGCCAAAGAATTGGAGCTTCAGCTTCAGCATCAGTCCTTCTAATGAATATTCAGGATTGACTGGTTTTATCTCCTTGCAGTGCAAGGGACTCTCAAGAGTCTTCTCTAGCACCACAGTTAGAAAGCATCAGTTCTTCAGCGCTCAGCCTTTGTTATGGTCCAACTCTCAGATCCATACATGACTACGGCAAGTGGTAGTAGACAGACTACTTGGCTAGATAGGCTTTTGTTGGTAAGGTAATGTCTCTGCTTGTTAATATTCTGCCTAGGTTTATCATAGCTTTTCTTCCAAGGAGCAAGTGTCTTTTGATTTCATAGCTGCAGTCACCATCTGTGGTGACTTTGGAGGGAATAAAGTAACACCTGTCACTGTTTCCATTGTTTTCCCATCTATTTGCCATGAAGTGATGGAATGGATGCCGTGATCTTACTTTTCTGAATGTTGAGTTTTAAGCCAGCTTTTTTCACTCTCCTCATTCACTTTCATCAGGAGGCTCTTTAGTTCCTGTTTGCTGTCTGCTATAAAGGTGGTGTCATCTGCATATCTCAGGTTATTGCTGTTTCTCCTGGCAATCTTGATTCCAGCTTGTGCTTCTTCCATCCTGGCATTTGCATGCTGTTCTCTGCATATAAGTTAAATAAGCAGGGTGACAATATACAGCCTTGATCTACTCCTTTCCCGATTTGGAACCAGTCTGTTGTTCCATGTCTGGTTCTAACTGTTGCTTCTTGACCTGCATACAGATTTCTCAGGAGGCAGGTAAGGTGGTCTGGTATTTCCATCTCTGAAAGAATTTTCTAGTTTGTTGTGATCCGCAAAGTCAAAGGCTTTGGCATAGTCAATAAAGCAGAAATAGATGTTTTTCTGGAACTCTCTTGCTTTTCTGATGATCCAACAGATGTTGGCAATTTGATCTCTGATTCCTCTGCCTTTTCTAAATCCAGCTTAAACATGTGGAAGTTCTCAGTTCACATACTGTTGAAGCCTAGCTTGGAAAATTTTGAGCATTTCTTTACCACCGTGTGAGATGAGTGCAATTGTGCGGTAGTTTGAGCATTCTTTGCATTGCCTTTCTTTGGGATTGGAATGAAAACTGGCCTTTTCCAGTCCGGTGGCCCCTGATGCGTTTTCCAAATTTGCTGGCATATTGAGTGCAACACTTTCACGGCATCATCTTTTAGGATTTGAAATAGCTCACCTGGAATTCCATCACCTCCACTAGCTTTGTTCATAGTGATGCTTCCTAAGGCCCACTTGACTTCGCCTTCCAGGATGTCTGACTCTAGGTGAGTGATCACACCATTGTGGTTATCTGGGTCATGAAGATCTTATTTGCATAATTCTTCTGTGTATTCTTGCCACCTCTTCTTAATATCTTTTGCTTCTGTTCAGTTCAGTTGCTCAATCATGTCCACGCCAGGCCTCCCTGTCCATCACCAACTCCCAGAGTTCACTCAGACTCTCGTCCATCAAGTTGGTGATGCCATCCAGCCATCTCATCCTCCGTCATCCCCTTCTCCTCCTGCCCCCAATCCCTCCCAGCATCAGAGTCTTTTCAATGAGTCAACTCTTCACATGAGGTGGCCAAAGTACTGGAGTTTCAGCTTTAGCATCATTCCTTCCAAAGAAATCCCAGGATTGATCTCCTTCGGAATGGGCTGGTTGGACCTCCTTGCAGTCCAAGGGACTCTCAGGAGTTTTCTCCAACACCACAGTTCAAAAGCATCAATTCTTCGTTGGCTCAGCTTTCTTCACAGTCCAACTCTCAATCCATACACTTCTGTTAGGTCCATACCATTTCTGTCCTTGATTGTGCCCATCTTTGTATGAAATGTTCCCTCGGTATCTCTAAGTTTTTTGAAGAGATCTCTAGTCTTTCCCATTCTATTGTTTTCCTCTATTTCTTTGCACTGATTGCTGAGGAATCTCCTTGCTATTGCTATTGCTTATCTCTCCTTGTTATTCTTTCAAACTCTGCGTTCAGATGGATATATCTTTCCTGTTGTCCTTTGCCTTTCTCTTCCCAGGTATTTGTAAGGCCTCCTCAGAGAACCATTTTTCCTTTTTGCATTTCTCTTTCTTGGGCATGGTTTTGATGGCTGCCTCCTGTACAGTGTCATGAACCTCCGTCCATAGTTCTTCAGGCACTCTGTCTATCAGTTCTAATCCCTTGAATCTATTTGTCACTTCTACTATATAATTGTAAGGAATTTGATTTAGGTCATACCTGAATAGTCTAGTGGTTTTCCCTACTTTCTTCAATTTAAGTTTGAATTTTGCAATAAGGTCTTATTTTTTGCTGACTGTATAGAGCTTCTTCATCTTTAGGCTGCAAAGAATATAATTAATCTGATTTCAGTATTGACCATCTAGAGATATCCATGTGTAGAGTCGTCTCTTGTGTTGTTGGAAGAGAGTGGTGTTTGCTGTGACCAGTGCCTTCTCCTGGCAGAACTCTGTTAGCCTTTGCCCTGCTTCCTTTTGTACTCCAAGGCCAAATTTGCCCAATGCTCCAGGTGTTTCTTGACTTCCTACTTTTGCACTCCAGTCCCCTATGATGAGAAGGACGTCTTTTTTGGGGGTGTTAGTTCTTGAAGGTCTTGTAGGTCTTCATAGAACCATTCAACTTCAGCTTCTTCCGCATTACTGGTCGAGGCATAGACTTGGATTACTGTGACGTTGAGTGGTTTGCCTTGGAAACGAACAGAGATCATTCTGTTGTTTTTGAGACAGAAAATGCCACATGTCACAACTAGAAATTCCACTTGCTGTGAGTAAATGATCCCGCATGTCCCCTCCCTCTTGACCCTACCTCCCATACCTGTGGCTGATTCACACTGACGTAGGGCAGAAACCCACACAACTCTGTAAAGCAGTTATCCTCCACTTAAAAATAAAAAAGATCCCACATGCTGTAACGAAGATCGAAGGTCTCATGTGCCACGAGTAAGACCCAGCGCAATCAAACAAATGAATATGAAAATCAAACAAACAAGCAGAGAGAATGGAACCAGTGCTACTGGAAAGGCCAGCACTGAAGATTTACAACCGTGCCCCTCGCTGGGCTTTGCTCTTGGCTATAGGCGGCCAGCTCTTCCCAGGGGCAGCCCATGTCAGAAATATGACTAGTTCATAACTGTCAGTCTTTTAAAAATGGAAAACTTCCCTTTAAAAAAGATAATTTATAAAGCCCTTCTTCAAAAAGATTTCTGGGTAGACATCCTCAGGGTTCAGCAAAGACGTGAGCTAACTATAATTATGGTAGAGTGTAGTGGGGGAGGTGGTTCCCTCCGAACCCAAGCTGGAGTTGAAAGGCCACAGCGGCAGGTGTTGCCTGCTTTTTAAGATTCTCTTAACCCACGTGTGCAGCTGCACAACCTGGCCCCAGTCTGGGGGCCTTGCTTGTTTGAGTTCTCAAAACAACATGCTCTGCCCTCTTCCCCTTCCTCCCCTCATACCCAGATCCTGGCTCTGAGGGTTGGTTGTTTTTTTTTTTTTTTTTATCCTGACCCCATCTAGCTGATCTTCCTTTTTATCTCAAATCATAATCTCTTCAGTTTGCAAAGTTAGAGCCTCCATTTGCTCGCTGTGTCTTCTGAAGGCTTGTTTTCTAAGGAGTTAAACATCAAGTATATCGTCAAAGCTATGGTTTTTCCAGTAGTCATGTACGGATGTGAGAGCTGGCCCATAAAGATAGCTGAGAGCCAAAGAATTGATGATGCTTTTGAACTGTGGTGTTGGAGAAGACTCTTGAGAGTCCCTTGCACTGCAAGGAAATCCAACCAGTCCATCCTAAAGGAAATCAACCCTGAATATTCATTGGAAGGACTGATGCTGAGGCTCCAATACTTTGGCCACCTGATGCAAACAGCCAACTCATTGTAAAAGCCCCTGATGCTGGGAAGGACTGAGGGCAGGAGGAGAAGGGGATGACAGAGGATGAGATGGTTGGATGGCATCACTGACTCAATGGATGTGAGTCTGAGCAAACTCTGGGAGATAGTGAAGGACGGGGGAACCTGGCGTGCTGCCATCCATGGGGTCACAAAGAGTCAGACATGACTTAGTGACTGAATAACAAAAGGTCAAGTGGCTCCTTGGTGTACCTGGAGTGGGGAGTTAGGTTGTAGGTGACAAGAAGAGGGAACAGCATAACTTCCCGCTGTGGTGGGGCCTCTTTTCAAAGTGGCTGTGTGCTCCAGTTCCCACAGGTGCCTGCCTCTGGGTCTTAAAGTCACAATGCTCTTAGCTGTGTCTGAGGAGGAGGACTATTAGAACTGTCCGAAAGCCTTTTTTCTTTTTCTGTAAGTGACTCTTAAGATTCAATTCCATAACATAGGAAACTTAAGAGCCCCAACCTCAGAAAGATGATTATGTAAAAGCTAGAGCTCATGCCATCTCTATGCGTGTATGATTCCCTTATCTCTGAGTGAAGTAACTTAATTAGTAACTCAATGAGCTTAATTGGTGTGTATTAGAAACAGAAAAAATAATCACTAATATGATTGCTTGGAGCTTAAATGAAAGCCTAGCTCTGCTCTTTTTGAGCTATAATTAATTTGTGTTTGTTGTGAAATATAAGTACCTTTTGAGTGCATCCAAATATAGAAAGGGTCCCAGTGTGCAGAATTGTGCTTGCAGTTAGGTATGCCAGGGGGCGCTATGGCCCAAGATTTACATTTTACTCTTAAATCCTCTGGTTTGGGGTAAAGCAATTTTAAATAGTATTAGCCCAGAATGTTTTTTAATAATTTTAATAAAATGTTGTCTTCTAAGGGCTTTCTGTTTTCTTTGCACACATCCCCCTTTGTTTTTCTATCACCTATTCACAATTGTCCCATCCTTTCCCTCTCTTTCATTCTATATTATCTCCCTTCTTAAAAAAAATTAGGTTATCTCCCTCTTATATTAGTAGTTTGTCCCTTTACTTAACCTTTTTGCAAATCCAGTACTGAGGGCTGGAACTCTTCCTTTTTGAGATAACATATGTACTAATTATTAACCAACAGAGACTGCCCAGAAGAGCACACATCCTGAGAATGGTATCAGTCAACACTCCTGGGAACAGAGTTTGTGAGCCAAGGTTGGAATATGGGTTCTGATAAGTGTCGGGGTATGTCTGAGAGCAGTCAGATAAAGCTTTTAGAACTGAGGCCACACAGTAAAATTCAGGTCGCATAGTTTGTATGGTCGGATCTCAAATGCCCAGCCTCGTGTGCTCAAGAGGAAGTCCCCAAGGGCTGTCATGGTGTCGCCTCACTTCTTGGACCTACAGCTCCTAACTTTGGATTATATGAGAAAGATGAGTGTGTCACATCCACAAAGCCTAGACTAAATTGCAAATTTTACCGGGGCAAGAAAGGACCTTTTTTGGTTTCTTCATTGGTTCATTGGCATAAATTAGCATATAATGCCATCTGAAAGAGCTTCGCTGATGGCTCAGCTGGTAAAAAATCCACCTGCGATGCAGGAGACATGGGTTTGATCTGGGTCGAAAAGATCCCCTGGAGGAGGAAAATGACAACCCGCTCCCATATTCTTGCCTGGAGAAGCCCATGGACAGAGGAGCCTGGAAGGCTACAGGCCAAAGGGTTGCAAAGAGTTGAACATGACTGAGCGAATACACACGCATACTGCCATCTCAAAAGGTGGAGTGAGCTTCTCTGGAGCACAGAACAGATTGATGGGGAAAGAGAGAAGATGGGGGCATCCGGCAGGAGAGGAAAAGCTCAGTCAGGCGGCGTGCCTAACCCCAAGCTAGGAGTAAGAGAAGAAACCTGACTCCAGGATGGGACTGTCCTGATCCCAGAGAATGTGCCACTATTTTCCTGGTCCAGAAGCAGGAGAGAGGCTTATTTTTCTATTTTCCCTTCTCCACCTCTACCCTGATACCTTCATCTTCTGCCCTCCTTTTCTCTTGGCTCTCTCCCCTATTTTTGTCTTAGAAATAGAGGTCATGGATTCACAGAACAATAGATCTGGAAATGGGACTTCAGAGTCACCTCTTCCAACCTCTTGAATAAATGATCCATGAGCCCAGAAAGGTAGTGACGCCATGCTAAGTAGTGGCAGGGGTGTATTTTGAATATAGCCCAAAAAACTGGGGCTTTTTCCATCAACATTATGCTGCCTCCCTCTGGAAGAATTTTTAGGACAATGAAAAAAAAAAAGGTAATAAAATATTATACCCTATCAGGAAAGAGACAAGAGGTAGGAGAAGGCGATCAGGAAAATAGGAATGAGAAAAGGAGAGAAAATCAGATGGATGGAGGGATGGAGACTTGGGATGTGCTGAGCTACCATGATTATACCACCTAGTACTAAACTAAACCAGTTAAAATAATGTTGGGATTCTATTCCTATTTACCCCAGAAAAGTGAAAAATGTCCACAAAAAGATTTGCACAAGAATGTCCATAGCAGCTTTATATATAATATTCAAAATCTGAAAACAGACCAGGTGTCCATTAATAGGAGAAGGAACAAACAAACTATGATATAGATGTTCAGTGGAATGCTGCTATTCATGTGAGCAAGAATGAATCTGGCAGATATTATACAGAGCAAAGGAAACTAGACCCCAAAGAATGTGTACTCTATGACTCCACTCATATGAAGCTCTAGAACAGACAAAACTAATCAGTAGTGGGAAAAAATCAGAAGAGTAATTGCCAGTTTTGGGGGGGGGCGGGGAATGACAGTGGTGGGGAAGAGACTTCAAGGGAACTTTTTGGTGTAACGTTCTGCTGTATGTCTTGCCAAGGGTTTGGGTTACATAGGTGTATGTATTTGTCAAAACCCGTGGAAAAATGTACTGAAGATCTGTGCGTTTCATTAAGTATAAATTTTATCTCAAGAGAAAGAAAACAATACTAGAGTCTAAGTTAATGATATGCATGCAAAAGTGTTTAGGGGGAAGGAATATGGCAATTTGCTTTGAAATGTATAAAAATAAGATGAATTAATAGATCAGTTCAGTTGCTCAGTCGTGTCCGACTCTTTGTGACCCCATGAACTGCAGCACTCCAGGCCTCCCTGTTCATCACCAACTCCCAGAATTTACCCAAACTCATGTCCATTGAGTCGGTGATGCCATCCAACCATCTCATCCTCTGTCGTCCCCTTCTCCTTCTGCCCTCAATCTTTCCCAGCATCAGGGTCTTTTCAAATGAGTCAGCTCTTCACATCAGGTGGCCAACATATTAGAGTTTCAGCTTTAACATCAGTCCTTCCAATGAACACCCAGGATTGATCTCCTTTAGGCTGGATCTCCTTGCAGTCCAAAGGACTCTCAAGAGTCTTCTCCAACACCACAGTTCAAAAGCACCAATTCTTCTGTGCTCAACTTTCTTTATAGTCCAACTCTCATATCCATACATGACTACTGGAAAAACCATAGCTTTGACTAGATTACCTTGTTGACAAAGTAATGTCTCTGCTTTGTAATATGATATCTAGGTTGATCACAACTTTCCTTCCAAGGAATAAACGTCTTTTAATTTCATGGCTGCAATCACCATCTGCAGTGATTTTGGAGCCAAAAAATAAAGTCTAACACTGTTTCCCCATCTATTTGCCATGAAGTGATGGGACTGGATAACATGATCTTGGTTTTCTGAATGTTGCTGGAGGGATGAAAAATAATGTGATAAAGCAAGTGTATAGTAAAATGGTTGCTGTGCAATACAGGTGGTGGGTGTCTAGGTGTTCACAGTAAAATTCTTGCAACTTTTCTGCATGCTTGAAAATTTTCATTAAAAAATGGTAAGGAAAGCTCACTTAAGGACATAGTACATTTTTTTTTTTAAAGAAAGATTAAAATGCTGCACATGAGGATTTTTATCTGGATTTTCCCTGAACATAGGCATCTGGAGGGGCAGTGAGGAGAGAAACAACATTCCTTGATGAATATTTCTGGACGAGGCTTGTGAGCTAGTGAGCCAAGCTTTCCTAAGTTTCTCTCCAGCCTTTTGGCACTCCTTCCTTCCTGCCTACATTTTCTGTCTTTCTCATATTCCCCATCACTTGTAGTCAGATTTGTGACAATACAACCTTAATATTTTATCAGTTGTCACAACCCTGGGTCATTGATTTTCAAGCAATCCACATGCCACCAGCCAGCTCTGCTCCAGCCAGATACTAAGTCCTTCAAGTTGCTTTCAGAACACGAGTCAGCGAGCAGATCTGAGCCTGGACTGGGCGGTGCTGGTTTCAATGGGCAGAATTACCTCATGGTCTGGGGCCCTGGGACTCAGGACCTTCAGGGCTGCAACGAAGATGAGATGATCACCCTGGCATTGGTATTTGCCAGCTCACATTCACAAGAGTTCATTTTTTTATGATAGTAAATCAATTCAATGGATTTTACATTCTTAGTATGTAACTGTCTTTGTTTGTAAATATCCAATAATGTTAAAATCAAATTCCACAGATAAAATGCTCTGAAACACTTTGTCTTTTAACAAAAATTGGCTGGAAACCCACATATATTTAATCTATAGTTCATGAGAACTATACATGTGTAAATGAAGAAAAATCACGTCGGCTAAACTCCAGCCTGTGACCTTCACGGGTAGGAGGTCCCAGGCACTCACCATGATGTCTCAGGGTATAGACCAAGACATTTTCCTTGGATTGTGGTACTGTCTTTCTGAACATTTCTGCTGAGGAAGGAACTGTACCTTTCCTTTGATTGGTATTTTTCTTTTTCACTGTGAATTAAGGTGGTGATACTGATTATACAAACCAGATGTAAAAATCATCCTCTTGTCTTTAAAGACTCATATTGCTACCTAGTAGTGTGTGAAAATGTTAGTCGCTCAGTCGTGTCTGACTTTGCAGTCCCATGGACTGTAGCCTTCCAGGCTCCTCTGTCCATCGGATTCTCCAGGAAAGAATACCGGAGTGCGTAGCCATTCCCTTCTCCAGGAGATCTTTCCTAACACAGGGCTCATACCCAGGTCTCCTGCGTTGCAGGCAAATTCTTTATCATCTGAGCCACGAGGGAAGCCCATAGCTACCTATGTGTATTGTAAATATTCAATAGTCTCCTGAATGACAGAATTCAATGTAAGTAGATAATAGATCTTACCATTAAATTCCCATTTAAACCATCTTTTTCCTGCCATCTAAGGAAAAAGAACCCCTAATTCCACAGTAATAGAGGACAATTATTTTATGGATTATGGTAACTAGTAATGCTCATTTTTAAATATTTGGTCTCCTGACTCTAGATACCAGAAGTGAAATAAATACTTTGAAGTAATTTGTAGAAGCTACTGTTCTCCCAAAATGTGATGACATAAATGGCTTCTTTCCACTAAGAATTCCAATAAAATTCTCATGTGCAGAGTATGTAAGGGAAGTCCCAAACTACCTGAATGTCTGGCATGCCCACAACATTCCACGCCCTGACTCATTTTACACAGAACAATAGAATCACGATGTAAATGAGAATCGTGAAGCACTTTGCTTGTAGTTTCCCAAGGAACTTGCCACATCTGATTTCTCACTCATCACACCCTAAACATGTGATGTTCCTTTGTGCCTGAGTTTTAAACATGCTGTGCCCTCTGCCTAGAAAGCCTATCCACCCTTAATCTGTTTTGCAAATCCTCAATCATCCTTAAGAATGCATCGTAAATGTTACCTCCTCCGTGAAACCTATCCTGGCTCATACAAACAGAATTAGGTCATTCTCCTCTGTTCCTCTAAGGTTTCCTTCTTTTATAATTAATTTATTTCCCTATTTATCTGTTTCTTTGGCTGCACCGGGTCTTAGTTACAGCACGTGGGATCTTCTAGGTGTGGCAGTATGTAGACTCTAGTTCCCTGACCAGGGATTGAACCCCGACCCCTGTATAGGGAGCATGGAGTCTTAACCACTGGACCACGAGGGAAGTCCCCTCTATAGTTTCTTGATCATACTGCTGTTATAACACATACACAAACCTATTGTTTGTTTACATATGTAATTATTTGTCATTATTTGTTTACATCTCTCTCTACATTAAACTCTTGAGTATGCAAACATGTCCTATTTTTACTTTGTCCTCAATAATAATGTGGTACAAGGAACACATGATGGTTGGGAGACTATAAGAATCAATGACATTCTGATTCCTCAATTATAAACTTCAAGAGCATGGATGCATCTGATCCTTGCTCATTTCCTATACCCTCCAAGGTAGAACTCATTTACTTGCACATAGCAGGAAAAAAAAAAAAAAGATTGAAGAAAAGATATGACTGCAAAATTGGCAAAATCTTTTTTTCAGCTTATCCTATACTATTTTAATCCAGATTATATAGTATTTTCACTATATATATATATATATATCCATATTTTATAGTATTTTTACCAAAAAAGAAAGAATGGTCATAACTAAAAATTTTTCCCGTTGTACACAGAGGATAAGAGGAGATTTAAAATCTAGACCGTGGATGGCTTTAAAAGTCCCACACTCTGTCCTGTCTTACTAGAGGTGTCCAGATTTTCAGGATCACAGAAGACAATTTTCCCACCAGTGTCTCTGGAAAAAGTAAGTTGGAGGTGAAGGCTGTTTGTATAATCTCTTCTCCACATCTTGGCTTCTTCTTTTTTTTTTTTCCTATCCCCAAGGTGTAGAGCCAAAGTCATAAACTGGCAGCCCAACCACAAACCTGTTTTGTTCACACAGTGTTTTTATGTTTTTAAGTTAGCTGCCAACATGAAAATTCAGATACCAGCTTCTCTCAGAAAATCCTATCTGGACGATTCCCAACCCCTTGTCCCACGTGGCAATGATCGGCTGAGCTGAGTAATAGGGGTTCCCGTTAATGGGGACAGCTCCACTCATTTGCTGGGGGCTTCCCAAGTGGCACAGTGGTAAAGAATCCACCTGCCAATGCAGGAGACACAGGAGATGTGGGTTTGAACCCTGGGCAGGAAAGATCCCCTGGAAGAGGAAATAGCAGCCCACTCCAGTATTCTTGCCTGAAAAATCCCATGGACAGAAGAGCCTGGTGGGCTAGGGTCCTTGGGGTCACAAAGAGTCAGACCTAACTGAGGGACTGAGCCTGTGCTGGAGCACCAGAAGCATCTGAGTGTGCCTCTTGGTGTAGGGGAAGCTGCAGGCTGACACCATGCAGCAGACCAAGCGTTGAATACCAACCCAGAGTCAAGGCTTTGGTTGACCATCCTCATTCCTCTCTCAGACCCCATGGGGAACTCGTGCAAGTCATGGCCCTCTTGGGGCCTCAGTTTCCTCATCAACCACCTGAGGGTACACCACCCCTCCCCGAGACCTCACAATTATAACAGCTACTAAATTCCATTCTTCCTTAAGCTTATTTGAATTGGATTTTCATCATTCATTATCAGAAATTCTCTTTTACGACCCATTCTCCTAGGGAACTGGTTAGAAAAATTCTAAGACATCTTTAACTCGGTTTTCCTAGCATTCAGTTCATGACCAACCTAGTGAATTCTATTTCCATCATAGTCACCATCTCTTCTTCACTGTCCAAGCTAATATCATCTTCTACCTTTCTCAATGCTATTGTGGTAGCCTTTTAACTGGTCTCCCAGCCTCCAGACTCTACCCATTCCCCTCACTTATATCCCACTGATAGACCTATTTTCCTGCAGAATAAATCTCAGTATGTAATTTCCCTCTTTACAAAGTTTCCACACGTACCCCGGGCTTCCAAAATAAGAAACAAAAATTCTGTATTAGTTTGGCAGGTCTGTCGTAACAAAGTACTACAGACCAAATAACTTGAACAACAGAAATTTATTTTCTCACATTTCTGAAGCCTGGAAATCCAAAATTCGAATGCTGCCAGGGTTGATTTCTTCTGAGGCCTCTTTTCTTGGCTTGTAAGTGGCCATCTTCTCCCTATATCTTCATATGGTCCTCCCTCTGCATATCTGTGTCCTAATCTCTTCCTGAGATAAGAATGTATTGCTATAAATTTCCCTCTTAGAGCTGCTTTTGCCTCATCCCATAGGTTTTGGATTGTTGTATTTTCATTATCATTTATCTCTAGGCATTTTGTGATGTCCTCTTTCATTTCCTCAATGATCCATTGGTTGTTTGGTAACATATTGGTTAGCCTCCATGTGTTTGTTTTTTACAGTTTTTTTCCCTTTATAGTTGATCTCTAATCTCATAGCATTGTACTCAGGAAAGATGCTTGATATGATTTCAACTTTCTTGAATTTACTGATGCTTGCTTTGTGGCCCAGTATGTGATCTATCCTGGAGAATGTTCCAGGTGCACTTGAGAAGAATGTGTATTCTACTACTTTCGGATGGGATGCTCTGTAAGTATCAGTTATGTCCATCTGGTCTAACATGTCTTTTAAGGCCTGTATTTCCTTACTGATTTTCTTTCTGGATGATCTGTCCATTGTAAGTGGCATATTAAAGTCTCTCACTATTATTGTGCTACTATCAATTTCTTTTTTTTAATAGAGGTTAGTACTTGCCTTATGTACTAAGGTGCTCCTCTTCTTACAAGGACACCACCTTGGTGTATTCGATTAAGGCCCACCCAATCTCATCAGTCTCATCTTCATGTTCAACCAAATATCCCTATTGATATAGTTTAATCCACAGAGCACACAGTTTGTACCTCTTATAAAAGGTACAAAGTTTGTACCCTATTTCTGCCTTGTATGAAATTAGCTTTCAGATTTTCCCCCCACATTTCTTTTTTCCCCCTTTTTCTTCTCCACATGCAAGCAGATAATCCATTCTGTGTTCCTTGCCTTAAAAGAATGTGATAAAGCAGAAAAGTGAGAGAAAACGGTTTCCGATATAACATAAATGGCTCACAGTAAAAAACAAAAGATTTAGAAGGAAACATTATTTGTCATAGCAAGATTCCCCACCCCACCTGCTTAGTCTTCCCAGATCAGAGGATTCTCAGGGCTAAAAGTAAAGATGCCAGGGGGAGCAAATGAGGAGAACCAACATGTCAATTGATTCTAGAGAGAAGAGGCATTTTATATTGTGTCTCACATAGAACCTTGGGGACACAGAGTAAGACTCCACAAAGAAAATGAATGAATGGTGTGTGTCTTACTCGACTCAGGCTGCTATAGCAAAATGTCATGGACTGGGTGGCTTATAAACAATAGGAATTTATTGCTGACAGTTCTGGAAGCTGGGGTGTCCAAGTACTGATAGATCTACTACCTGATAAGAGCCCAAACGCCTCTGTCCTTACATGGTGGAAGGGGCGGGGGATCTCTCAGTGCTCTCTTTCATAAGGGCACTAATCCTGCTCAGGAGAGCTCTTCCCTCATGACTTAAAGACCCTACCTCCTAACGCCATCACCTCGGGGGTTAGAATTTCAACATGTGAATTTGGGGGAGACACAAAGAGACCATAGTGGTGTGTTTGAGCATGCTGGGAAGGGGCGCATTGATTACTATGCAGCTCAGAAAGGCCTAGAGTAGCAGAGAATCCAAATGTCCTAAAGGGACCATGCCAAGCAAATGAGTATGTCCCTGTGGCTGCCGGCAGGAACTGAGGATGCAGAACCTTGGGGCCTGTGGATGTCTCTATCTGCTGACAGATGACCTGGAGGACCATAAAGACAGCCCCTCCTGCTGCCTTAGGTTATGTAAGCCCCAAGAATTACTTGTGACCCCCCAAATGGTGAGAGCCTCACTGAGTTTATTCCAACTTGGTGAAAAGTAGGCTCAGAACAGAAATCAAGTTAAGGAGAAGTAAAGAAATTGTCCTTTCTTCCCTGAGTTGAATATGAATATTTCTACCCCCAAATATTTATTTCTATACTAGTCTGATCCTTCCAGCTAGATTATAACAGAACAGTGACTGAAGCTCTGTTACCTTCCCATCCCCTGCCATTGCTGTCTCAGTAACTTACCCAGAGTCAGTACTCAGTAAGTATATTTTTAAGCTGATTGAACTGATCAAGTATAAGTTCAGAAGTGTACAACAGGGTTGGACAGCCAACAGCAAGAAGACAATTATTGTTTATTTATGGGGAGGGCCCCAAATGTTTTTCATATTTTCATGAGAAAATGAAAAAGTTGCATCAGTGGTCTGGAAACATCGATGGAATTTGTTTCTCTGGCATACGGAAGGTTGTTTGACCCCAGTGATTGAAAGCAGTTGGCAGGGTCTCTCACTCATGGTCAGAGAGTACTTACATTTTTGGAAAATTGAACCACAGAGTTTTAGAACTGGAAGGGATATTAGTCGAGTAAGCCAACACCCTCTCTTATAAGTGGGAAAAAACTGAAGCCCAGAGATATGTGGCAAATGGCCCAAAGTAGCAGAGTCAAAGTGAGAGCCAGATACGAATCTACCCCTTCCTTCTCCCATTTCCCGTTCAGCTGAGCCTCCACGACCTGCCCCCTCACCCAGTCTCTTGCAGCCCCTCCACTCTCTCGGTCCAGTGTCTCCATAGTTCACCCTCCCCAGCCACCTGGAAACACCTCAACTTTGACCGAGCCAAGGTTTCTGGGCTCTTGGTACCCTAGGCTGCCAAGCCCTGCTTGAGAACACCAGACAGGCTCACAGACTGGTGCCTCCATAAACTCACGGCTGCCAGGCCCTATCAGGTTCTTCAGCGCTCCCAGCAACCTGTGACTCCTTCCCTGACCCACCCTCACAGTCTCCACATCATTATTTCCGTGTTTCTACTCTCCTCCCCAAACTTCTGACCGCGCGACATCTCCCCTTTACACGCAATCCTACTAAAACGAATTCCTGTAAGAAGACAGCCCTTGATGCCTGAATGGTTAGACCATTTAAGACAGCAGTTCCCTTGGCTTCTCTGCGCCCCCCGCTCTACCAGTCCCAGCTTCACTCACAAGGCTGCCCAGTCCTCTGAATTAGAGGACTTCGTTAGCCCCTGGTGACTGGTGAGCCTACCCTTGTAAATGGTGGCCTCCTTCTCCCCTGAGGAGGAAAGACTGTTGCCGTGGTCTGCTCACCACCTGCCACCCAAGGCGGGGTGTCGCTCCAGGACGCTTTCTTAGGATCCCCTGTGCAGGAAACCAGTGATGCCTCTGCTGCTGTCTCCAGGCTCTTCACTCTTGAGTCTGGGCAGCTGTAGGGTTTGCACAACCAAGAAGTAGGCAGCCCAACAGCCTCCCCGCACCAAACCCACACAAACATCAGCAGCCACACCCTCCCTTCCCCTCCCCCAGAATGAAGTCAAGCCTTCCACCCATTTCCGCTCTAAGAACACATTGCCCGCTTTGTCCTGTCTCCGCTCCATCTCTCACTTCTTTTTCTGAACGACCTCCTTATCATCAGCACTTGGGGAGATGCGCACAGATAGTTCCTTTATTTAAAAGCCGAGCTTCCTCAGCCCCTGTTCCCTGTGTTCTTTTCTTGCAGCCGCCTCCCTCCCTTCTCCCTCCTGGAGTTACCCTCACTCACCGTCTCACTGACCAGCACCGTCTGGCTGCCGCTCTCATCAGCTCCAGCGGTTCCCCCCAGGGACAGCCTCGCTGTCGGATGCAAGGGAGCACCCAGCGCTCCCCGTCTCAGACAGCGCGAAGTGGCTCAGTCCCTCCTCCGCTGGAAGAGCCGCCCAGTTCTTGCTCAGCCCATTTCTCTCCTTTCCTCACACTTCTCATCCACGTCCTGTCAGCCTTTTACTTTCTTTTAGTATTCGTTTTTATTTATTCATCGGGCTGCATCGAGTCTTAGTTGTGTCACGCAGGACCTTGTGGCGGTGGTGCATGCGTTGTCTAGCTGTGGCGAGTGGGCTCACTTGCCCCCCAGCATGTGGGATCTTAGTTCCCCAACCAAGAGTCAAGCCCGCGCTCCCCTCATTGTAAGGCAGGTTAAGTCCCCGTCAGTCTCCGCTTCAAGTTATGTTTTCTGTGTCCGTTCTTTGGGGGTGCTAGCCTGTCTTCTCCTACCACCCTAAGCATTGTACCAGGCAGTTGTATCTGCCTCCTTGACTCCGATTATAATCTAGGTTGTGCTGCTGTGTGCTTAGTTGCGTGTCCGACTCTGCGACCCCATGGACTGTAGCCCACCAGGCTCCTCTGTCCATGGGGATTCTCCATGCAAGAATCCTGGAGTGGGTTGCCACTGCCCTCCTCCAGGGGATCTTCCCGACCCAGGGATCGAACCCAGGTCTCTCCCATTGCAGGCAGATTCTTTACTGTCTGAGTCACCAGGGAAGCCCAAAGGTATTCAGTAGGTAGCCAATTATGCAAATCGGAAACACAGAGCTGGAGATGTAAATTTGTGTTTCATGTATATAGAATTATATATGTAACTATACTGACATAATTATATCTATATACAAAATCATTGGAATCATATATGGCTTTTGTTTTTTTCCTGCCTCCATGCTAGAGTATGAGGTCTCCGGGAGCAGGGATCTCATTTGGTTCACTGCTGGATCCCAAGAACCTAGAAGAGTATCTGGCATATGGGACAGTCTCCATAAATATCTGTTGAATGAACTCATTGATGCCAAGGCTATCATTTTCTCACCACAGGTATCAGTGTTCTAGGTAGCAGGAAATATTACATTTCATTTTGGAAATTGTACACCCAGCAAATCTTCTTAAAATAACATAATCTGTTCTTGTTCAAAGACCTCTTACCTTGAGAAACCTTTTATAATCTTCCTAGAAGACTTCTATACACTCCATCCTCTCTGCTGTAATATATCTTCATGGAAAAGGCTCTAGAGGCCCTTAACCTTGGAGAAACCTTAGTTCTTCTTTTTATGGAAAGCGTTCTGACATGAGAAACGCCTGTGGGCTACTTTAGCCTGAAATAATGACCTTAATCAAACTTGACAACCCATTCTACTTAAAGTTATATATGAGGTTCAAGTGAGTAGTTAGTAAATTAATTACAGATTTACCTTGAAATGGTCCTTCCTAATGCTTTTGCTATAATGGCTTGGGATATGACATAGCCTTCATTGGTTTTAGAAAGTAGAGAAAGAGAGTTTCTTCCGTTTTAGAATGTTCTTTTAAAATTTCTTTCCTTAGGTTAGAACAGATGAGAGCCAAAAAGGGCATGTGTCACTAATTATTATGATTTAAGCATTCATTTTTTTCATATTACTGTTTGCACATCTTTTTGTCACCCAAGTCTGTTCTCTTTAATTCTTCCCCTCTTTTCTCTTCCCTCCATCTTCTTGGAGGGAAAATAAAAAGGAATAATAAAGGGAAAAGTGAGGACTTTTCTAGTGGTCCACTGGCTAAGATTCCATGCATCCATGCAGGGGGCCTGGGTTCGATTCCTGGTTGGAGAACTAGATCCCACATGCCGCAACTAAGACCTGGTGCGACCAAACAAATAAAATTTTTTTTTTTTAAAGAGAAAAGTGTAAAATGTATCCATATATACAGATGTGGAGGGAGAAGGCTGTCACAATATATTCATATATGGAGGAAGAAGAGTTGACAGGGTGCACAGGCCCAGAAGTTGTGGCCCACGGGCTCAGTTGCTCCGTGGCATGTGGGACCTGCCTGGGTCAGGGATTGAACTCGGGTCTGCTGCATTGGGAGGCGGATTCTTTACCACTGAGACACTAGGGAAGCCCTGAATTTTTTTTAGTGATATCCAACCTTTTGGGAAATGTTGGTAACCTTTTTGTTTGGTCTAAAGTTGACACATTCCCAAAAACTGTCCTACTGGAGCCATGGTGAGTTAAAGTTCACACCAGATTTGAGGATAATTCTTTGAGACCACCGGAAAAACCTAAAGGCACCTGAGATTACTACAAAGACAGGCCCAGACATCCTGGGGAGGGGACATCTGGTCCATCTTGCCTCGTATACGCTCATGTGTCCCCAACAGATCTCCATGCATCCTTGATCCAGAGAACAGTAGCGGCTAAGGCCTCCTTACATACTGCTGTTGCAGGAAGAAATGGAGAAGCCATACATCTTAACCTCCTACTTGCCAGTGCCCCTCAGACTGCAGGCTGTGTCCCCCTGCCCCCCACCTGCAGGAAGGGCCTCACTGCCCCTGAGAGTTCAGCCCACCAGCAAGGAGGGTAGAATAAGTGTTTCTGTGAAGCAGAAGACCCGAGTTGCTACTGAATTTTACTATTAATTAGCTGTGCAATCCAGGGCACGTCACTTTCCTTCTGTGAACCTCAGTTCCCCTCAGTCAGTGAAGAGGGGAAAACTATCTCTAAGCTTCGTCTTAACTCTCCCATTCTGTTCTAACTTTCTAGGTTGTCATGCATAAATGGGAAAATATAAGGCTACCATCCTTCTAGTTTCTAATTTGTGTGGTAAAATGTCTGATCAGTTTAATTAAAGATAAGTATCTTTTGTATTGAATACAAAATTAGGAGTCTGGGAGATGTGAAAAGTAGCTTCAAACCAAAAGGAGTTCAAACCAGTCAATCCTAAAGGAAATCAACCCTGAATATTCATTGGAAGGGCTGAAGCTGAAGCTTCAGTACTTTGGCCACCTGATGTGAAGAACCAACTCATTGGAAAAGACCCTGATGCTGGGAAAGATTGAAGGCAGGAGGAGAAGGGGACGACAGAGGGTGAAATGGTTGGATGGCATCACTGACTCAACAGACATGAATTTGAGCAAACTCTGGGAAATAATGGAGGACAGATGAACCCGGCAGGCTAGTCTATGGGGTCACAGAGAGTCAGACATGACTGAGCAACTGACTAAACAGCAACACAAAGTAGCTTCAGCATTAGTTAGCACTATGGAAAGGGAAGATCCTGAAGCTTGACATTCCTCTACTAATGAGATCTTAAGTGGGGGAGAGGAACCAAGGGAGCGGTGTGTAGAAAGCTTTCTGGAGTGGCGAAAGCAACAGAAATGACTGTAACCTGGCATTCCTGGAACTGTTAGGACAGGCATGTTAAAAAAAGTCTGGGAGAAACTTGGCAGGGGATATTGTGGAAGACTGTCAATTCAATATTGATCTCTATTTGACTTATTAAACCATGTGCTACCTTTGCATTCAGGGAAAAAGATAGTTAATGAAATAATAAGTAAAAATGACTGATAAAAATCATTACCGCTATCAGTTTTGGTCACACTCCTACAGGCTTTGTTTTGCTCCAGTGAGAACTACCTAACAGAATTTCATGTCTCTTCTCCCCTGACCACCAGGAAGGAAAAAAAGATTAGAGTAAGACATAACTAAATGAAACCCGGGGCTTGTCCCACCCTGCCAAGAGGAGGGGAAAGCCATCATCGTTTTCTCAGTGTCTCCTCTGCAGTCCCTTCATAGTACTCAGTTCATGAAATCGGGCACCTCCCAAGCACTGGATTGAGAAAATCATTCTCTTACCAAGGTGAGCAATAGGAGTTTTTGCCAAAATAAAAGAAACATCAGCATGACAAACGAAAGCACAGTTGAAATTCACTAACTAGTCTTTCAAAGAGAGCCTTAAACAAACTTCCATCCACTACATTTTTTTTTGCTGATTTTAATTAATTATTGACAATTTTGCTGGCCACTAACTGTATTAAAATGGGGGGAGGGATGCAGAAGGACCATATCAAAGTTAATATCCCTAACAGTTCCATCACCTGGTGTAGAAATACTAGTTATCTCCAGCATCTGTTTTACCCATCTGCTATAACAGGAGTCAGCTTGCAAGTCAAATCCAGCCAGCCACCTGTCCTTGTAAATAAAGTTTTATTGGCACACAGCCATGAACATTCATATCCCTATTGTCTGTGGCTGCTTTCCCACTGCAACGGCAAAATTAAGTAGTTGAGACAGAGATCATGTAGCTCAGAAAGCCTGAAATATTTACTATCTGGCCCTCGACAGAAAGAGAAGTTTGCCAACCCTTGTTCTATAATACTAGATTGTGTGATTTTAACCTCCGTTCGTGGCTGCCTGGAATAGAGACTTTATTTTTCTACCATGCTGCAGTTATGTCTGATGTCTAAGGGTTGCAATAAGACGTAAGTTCAAGTTGGGCATGATTTCATCTTAAACCATGAGAAAAGCTTGAACACAGAGGCCACGCACAGCAGAGCAGCAAGGTGACCGGTCTTGATGCCATGAAACAGTATTCTGAACTTGGACATTCGGCCCAGATTTCTAGATGAGAGAGAAAGAAATTCATACTTATGGTTTTTGTCTCTCATAGAATCTAATCCTAATATATGAGGCATGACCGTTTTAAACTTAAAATGTAGCTAAAGTTAAAAATTTTTAATTTATTTTTAATTAAAGTATAGTTGATTTACAATGTTGAGTTAGTTTCTGGTATATAGCAGAGATTCAGTTACATATGTGTATACACACACACACACACACACACAGTTTTTTAGATTCTTTTCCATTATGGTTTCTTAGAATATTGGATATAGTTCCCTGTGCTATATGGTCAGAACTTGTTGCTTATCCATCCTAGATATAATGGTTTGCTCCTAATTGACTCCTCCCCACCCTGTTCCCCACTTGGTAATCATAAGCTTGTTTTCTATGTCTGTCTGTCTTTTTTTGAAATTTATTTTATTTTTTTAAATTGAAGTATAGTTGGCCTTCCCTTCTGGCTCAGACCGTAAAGAATCTGCCTGAAATGCAGGAGACCCAGGTTTAATCCCTGGGTCAGGAAGATCCCCTGGAGAAGGGAATGGCTACCCACTCCAGTATTCTTGCCTGAAGAATTCTGTGGACAGAGGAGCCTGGCAGGCTACAGTCCATAGGGTCGCAAAGAGCCAGACATGACTGAGGGACTAACACGTACGTAGTTTGATTTACAATGTTGTATTAGTTTTGGGTGTGCAGTGATTCATTTACGCATGTACATACATCTTTTTTTTTTTTTTGATAGATAAGTGGATTTATTTAGAAAGAAAAACACAGGCAGCATATCAGCCATCTCTAGAGAGAGTGCCCTGAAATATACGGCATGGTTAGTTTTTATGGGCTGGGTAATTTCATAGGCTAATAAGTAGGAGGATTATTCCAACCATTTCAGGGAAGGAGTGGGGATTTCCATGAACTGGGCCACAACCTACTTTTTGATCTTTGGTCGGCCTTGGAACTGTCACGGAGCTGGTAGACGTGTCGCTTAGCTTGCTGGTGTGTTTCAGTGCGCGTATACTGAGACTCAAGGGCTAGTGGAAGTCAGCTCCTCCACCCTCTTGGACCTACTTGGTTCTAATCAGTTTATGTCGTGTCCTTGGGCTATGTCTGTATACTTTTATGTCTCTATTTTATGTCTGTGTGCTGTATGCTCAGTCATGTCTGACTCTCTGTGACCCCATGGACTATAGCTTGCCAAGCTCCTCTCTCCATGGAATTTTCCAGGCAAGATACTGGAGTAGGTTGCTATTTCCTTCTCCAGGGGATCGTCCCGACCTAGGAATCAAAATTTCGTCTCTTGTGTATTATGCACTGGCAAGCAGAGTCTTTACCACTGTGCCACCTGGGAAGCCCGTATTTCATAACTATATTCTTTTAACATTTGTGCCCCACCCCCTTCCCTCCTGTCACATTCCCCACTCAGAGGTTTTACTCCCATAATTTTATAGGAAACTTGGTGGCAATGGTCAGTCTTCTGTAGCAGCTTCAAGGCTGAGTAGGGGCACCAACCCGCCTGTCTGGGAGTGAAATCTCTGGATGCCTGATCCAAGGGCTCCAGGAGCAAGACAGCTCCTTGTTTTAATCTGTGTGGGCTGGAATCCCCAAATGAGCCATCATCTTCTTGTGGAACTGTTATAACTGCTTCCTTACCTTTCCTATGAATCTTTTTGATGAAGCACTTCTTGTAACAGCATCAGAGTACAAAAATAACTATCTATGATTGACAAAAGACTTAAAAGGCACAGTTAAACATCTGATTACTCAATAAAGATGCTTGGTTCCTGTTGTGACATACAACATTTTAAGATAACTGGAACCATAGCATTATACCAGGGCATATTGAAGAGCTGACTCATTGGAAAAGACCTTGAAGCTGGGAAAGATGGAAGGCAACAGGAGAAAGGGGCGGCAGAAAGTGAGATGATTGGATAGCATCACCAACTCAATGGACGTTAATTTGAGCAAACTCTGGGAGACAGTGAAGGGCAGGGGAGCCTGTTGCTGTCTTTCAGTCTCTCAGTCTTTTGTGACCCCATGGACTGCACCACAACAGGCTTCCTTGTCCTTCACTATCTCCCAGAGTTTGCTCAAACTCATGCCACTGAGTCAGTGATGCTATCCAACCATCTCATCCTCTGTCACCCTCTTCTGCTCTCAATCTTTCCCAGCATCCGGGTCTTTTCCAATGTCAGTCGCTCTTCACATCAGGTGGCCAAAGTATTGGAGCTTCAGCTTCAGCATCAGTCCTTCCAGTGAATATTCAGGATTGATTTCCTTTAGAACTGACTGGTTTGATCTCCTTGCTGTCTAAGTGACTCTTGAGAGTCTGCTCCAGCACCGCAGGGGAGCTTGTCAGGCTGAAACCCATGGAGTCGTCCATGGGATCGCAAAGAATCAGACACGAGTTAGTGACTGAACAACGATATCCAAATTTTAGAAACTTTATATAATTCTTAGAATTATATCAATAACATTCATCCATAGTATATTTTTAAGTAAGTTTGTTGTTTATGTGGTAATGCTCTCTATGCAATTTGACATACTAAATAATACTAGTTACATATTTCTCTGAGATGCCTCAGGGGCCCTCTGACATCCCAAAGTTAGCTAAAAGTCCAAAGAACTTTAATTAAAAGTTGGAATTTGGGACGTTTGTCAAAAAGTTTTTAAAACACTTAGTCAAATAAGATCATAGTTCACTGTAAGACAATACTTACTCCTTAACGGAAGTTATAAAAAACCTCAAAAGCAAATACAGATCAAATGGTAATCCACTCCAGGACTATTGCCTGGAAAATCCCATGGACAGAGGAGCCTGGTAGGCTACAGTCCATGGAGTCGCGAAGAGTCGGACACGACTGAGCAATTTCACTTTCACTTAAAGGCAAAGAAACTCATCCTATTTGTTATTAAAAGAAACATTTCAAGAAGATTTTGGAGGAGAAGCCAAATCCAGTCTGGCCCCATCACACTCCCAACAAAATCCATTTATCCAACTTAATTTCATCTAGTCTGAGAAAATCCCGATCATGTACAACTCTATTTTTTTGTCATTCCTCTCATTTTCTTTTACTGAAAACAGACATCTTACTTTCCTCAAAAGGTCTTTTTTTCACTTCAAGTTGCTTTTCTTGCTGACAAATTTGTTGCAGATATAATAAAGTCTTGTTTGATCTCTGGTAAGCCTCGGTACTACAGAAGTAGTATACTTATCATTTATGACTCTAAAACATGTCTGTATTAATCAAACCAACAAGCTTAAGCCACCTTCAATACCAGTTATCAGTGTAGTACTGAGTATTTTCCAGGTGACATGAGCCTGAAATTCATTTTGGCCTGATTATTTTCCATTTGTGAATTTGCTTTCTTTTTTTTTATTGACGTACAGTTGATGTACAATGCGGTGTTAGCTTCTGATATACAGCAAAGTGATTCAGTTATATATGTACATACCTCTTCTTTTTCATATTAAAAAGATTTTTAAAATTTATCTTCCTCAAGCAAAACACACATGGGTCTGCTTTTAAGTCAAGAGAGAGAGATGATACTCGAGCTTCTGAAGTGATTCCAAGTGAGTGACCTCCAGACCATTCAGTAAGAACATCCTTTTGGAGAGATGGAGGTGCCCATTGTTGGCATCTAAGGTTTTGTTTTTATAAGCTGTAATTTCTCAGTTTATCATCCTCATCCTTAATTGAGTGAGGACAGGATGTTATTTCTTGTCATTATAATAGCTATTAAGCAAAGTTGTCACGCCCTAAGTAATTGAGAATGTCAGATTCAAAATGTGGGCTTTTGAATGTGTGTCACTGCAAATTAACACACATTTGTGGCAGGGAATCAGGGACATATTGGCTCCAATTCGACTCTCCCCGCTTGCTGTTTTTTGCCTTCTCATCTTCATTGTTTATGGTAAAGCTGTTCCATCACAACAGGCAAGACAACTGTGCCCGACACAGCAGGTGTGCAGCACATGTTTTAACAAAATGCCTTTTTATTAATTTAATTAGCACCTATGATCACAGGCTGGTGATGCAAGAGCTAGAAGCTGGGGCATGAACTCTACAAAATTGATCCTCCTCCACGGTAAACGTCCTTCTGGGTCCCATTGGCTTCTTACAGTGAAAAGTCATTTGTCATTTACCCCTACTGTCACCTCCTGGCCTTACCACTCTCTCTCATGCTTTCAAAATGAAAATAAGAGCCCTTCTAAAATGTGGCAATTTATCTACATAGTTTTTTTTTTTAATTTGATCAGAAAATGTTTGAGAATTAGAGAACACTGGGAACATGAAGTGGTTAATGTAGAACCACAGGAACTGGGACCACGGGCGATACCAATGCAATTGCCTTTCTTTTTTTGAAAGTAACTTTATTTTTTCATACTGATGTACATATTGGACACCGGATGGGTATGTTTTTATTTCTTAATCTGTAGCTCCTCTGGGTCTTCGTTGCGCGTGGCTTTCTCTGGTCGCAGCAAGCAGTCCCACTCTAGTTGCAGTGGACAGCCTTAGTAGTTGTGGCACACAGGCTTCGTTGCCCCCTGACTTGTGGAATCTTCCTGCACCAGGGGTCAAACTGGTGTCCCCTCCATTGCAAGGCGGATTCTTAACCACTGGACCCCCAGGGAAGCCCAGGATGTGTATGTTTGATATAGCAGTTATCTACAGATGCCTAATATCACCGTCTACCTACAGCACGCACTCTAAGAAGGTAAGGGTGGAGTTCCCTGAGGGTCCAGCGGTTAAGACTTCATGCCTCCATTGCCGCAGCTGCAAGTTCGATCCCTTGTCAGGGAACTAAGATCCTGCACAGTGCAGTAAATAAACAACTGAAAAAAAAAAAATGTATATAAGGTTTAAAAGGAGAAAAATGTAATGGGAGACCCAAAGGCACTCTGGGCCAGAGCGTTCCGAGGGGATCGTGTTGGATAGTCTCTTACGATAAGTCAAAGCCAGAATCATGAAGCCAAACTTGAAGGCACACTAACTCACGGGAAAGATCCCTGCAGCACAAAAGGAACTGTCCAGGATTAAAATACTAAATGCCGCACGTATTACAGGTGAGGCGCTTACCTGAGACCGAACTCAGCCTTGACTCGGGCGGGGTCACTGCAGCAACTCCTCACTATCTGGGAGAGGAAGCTGAGACCCCGAGAAGGGAAGCTTCTTGTCCAGAATTGTGGGAACATCTGAATTTGAATTGGGCATATTCTTCTAGCCTGGAGTCTTGTAACAGTTTGAGGACCCTGGGCTTGACTAGGGTTGTGTGATGGGTTTTCACAGCATGGAGAACATCCCCGGAGAACATGGACCACCTCCTTTTGTGGCGTGTGGACAAGGGTTAGGACAGTCACAGCCAAAGCCTGGGCATCAACAAAGTGGGCTTCAGGATTCACAGATCTGCCATTCAGAGATTCAGTCATCCAAGGGCAATCAGAAAAGTCTATTCACTTAGTGATTTTGCTAACACAGGAATTTGAATCATGTGCTTTGCCAGGAAAATCTCTTGGAATGAGTCTGCATTCACTCCCAGCATCAACCCATCATCAGATATGACTTTGTTACTCTCTCATTGTATAAGAGGGCTCAGAAACAATCCTGGAGTGATTCTGACAAATTATTTTCACGGGGGAAAACCGCTCTTTAAAGGGATAGAAAGTCAGTTCAGAATGACTCAGGTGAAAAAACAGGGGAGAAATGATCGATTCTTATAACTGAAAAGTCTAGGCTATCATAGTGTCAGACCAGGTAGATTCTGATGTTGCAAGATGATGTCATTAAGAATCTTTTTCCAGGGGCTTGCCTGGTGGTCCAGTGGTTAAGACTCTGCACTTGCAGTGCAGGGGTGCAGGTTCAATCCCTGATCAGGGAACTAAGATCCCACATTCACAGTGTGGCCAAAAAAATTTTTTATATATTTATATAAGCAATGAGGATTTAGTATATAGCACAGAGAACTAGATTAAATGTCTAAAAATATCATCCATTTCTCTTTCCATTCTGCTTTCTTCTGTACCAGCTTCCTCCCCCAGCAGTCTCTGTGTTTGTGATGACGAAGAGGCTGTCGGCCACCAGCTACTAACTTACATCCTGCTAACGCAGGGACCCCGGGGGTGTTACTGTCACTCACTGTTTGGAGCATGTCTCCACGGATGGGGTTGGAGCAGGTGCTCACATGACTCCAGCCACGTGAACCAGGATGGGGAGAGAGGTGTACAGTGGGGGATGCCCTGCAGTGCTCTGCAAAATATTTAATGATGAGCCCTGAGGGTAGGAGGCTGGCGGCGGGGGGAGGGAGGTTCTTCATTTGTATCGTTTGCCGATTTCCATGATGAGAGAATGAACGCTCTCACCAGAGCAGATTTCAAGCTACCCAAGTATCCCTGAAGAAGAGTTGGGAAGAGAGATACAGGAGCACCCAGGACGTAATATTTCTACCCTACAGAGAAAATAAATGTAAGTGACCTCAAGGCCATCAGTAATAATAACAGGTAGTAAAATAATTAGGAAGTGACATGTCTTGAGTATGCATGATCTTTGTTTTTAATCAGTTCAGTTCAGTCGCTCAGTCGTGTCCGACTCTTTGTGACCCCATGAATTGTAGCACGCCAGACCTCCCTGTCTATCACCAACTGCCAGAGTTCACCCAAACTCATGTCCATCAAATCGGTGATGCCATCCAGCCATCTCATCCTCTGTTGTCCCCTTCTCCTCCTGCCCCAAATCCCTCCCAGCATCAGAGTCTTTTCCGATGAGTCAACTCTTCGCATGAGGTGGCCAAAGTACTGGAGTTTCAGCTTTAGCATCCTTCCTTGCAAAGAAATCCCAGGACTGATCTCCTTCAGAATGGACTGGTTGGATCTCCTTGCAGTCCAAGGGACTCTCAAGAGTCTTCTCCAACACCACAGTTCAAAAGCATCAATTCTTTACCACTCAGCTTTCTTCACAGTCCAACTCTCACATCCATACATGACCACAGGAAAAACCATAGCCTTGACTAGATGGACCTTTGTTGGCAAAGTAGTGTCTCTGCCTTTGAATATGCTATCTAGGTTGGTCATACCTTTCCTTCCAAGGAGTAACCATCTTTTAATTTCACGGCTGCAATCACCATCTGCAGTGATTTTGGAACCCAAACAAATAAAGTCTGCCACTGTTTCCACTGTTTCCCCATCTATTTCCCCTAAAGTGATGGGACCAGAAGCCATGATCTTCGTTTTCTGAATGTTGAGCTTTAAGCCAACTTTTTCACTCTCCTCTTTCACTTTCATCAAGGTGCTTTTTAGTTCCTCTTCACTTTCTGCCATAAGGGTGATGTCATCTGCATATCTGAGGTTATTGATATTTCTCCCGGCAATCTTGATTCCAGCTTGTGTTTCTTCCGGTCCAGCGTTTCTCATGATGTACTCTGCATAGAAGTTAAATAAGCAGGGTGACAATATACAGTCTTGATGTACTCCTTTTCCTATTTGGAACCAGTCTATTGTTCCATGTCCAGTTCTAACTGTTGCTTCCTGACTTGCATATAGGTTTCATCCAGCCCAGCATTTCTTATGATGTACTTTGCATATAGGTTAAATAAGCAGGGTGACAATAAACAGCCTTGACGTACTCCTTTTCCTATTTGGAACCAGTCTATTGTTCCATGTCTAGTTCTAACAGTTGTTTCCTGACCTGCATACAGGTCTCTCAAGAGGCAGGTCAGGTGGTCTGATATTCCCATCCCTTTCAGAATTTTCCACAGTTTATTGTGATCCACACAGGCAAAGGCTTTGGCATAGTCAATAAAGCAGAAATAGATGTTTTTCTGGAACTCTGTTCCTTTTCCCATGATTCAGCGGATGTTGGCAATTTGATCTCTGGTTCCTTTGCATTTTCTTAAACCAGCTTGAACATCAGGAGGTTCACAATTCATGTATTGCTGAAACCTGGCTTGGAGAATTTTGAGCATTACTTTACTAGCATGTGATGAGTGCAATTGTGTGGTAGTTTGAGCATTCTTTGGCATTGCCTTTCTTTGGGATTGGAATGAAAACTGACCTTTTCCAGTCCTGTGGCCACTGCTGAGTTTTCCAAATTTGCTGGCATATTGAGTGCAGCACTTTCACAGCATCATCTTTCA
>SJYT01004949.1:68443-88176 GCA_006410635.1 Cephalophus harveyi
GTAGTTTGAGCATTCTTTGGCATTGCCTTTCTTTGGGATTGGAATGAAAACTGACCTTTTCCAGTCCTGTGGCCACTGCTGAGTTTTCCAAATTTGCTGGCATAAGGAGTGCAGCACTTTCACAGCATCATCTTTCAGGATTTGAAATAGCTCAACTGGAATTCCATCACCTCCACTAGCTTTGTTCGTAATGGTGCTTTCTAAGGCCCACTTGACTTCACATTCCAAGATGTCTGGCTCTAGGTGAGCAATCACACCATCATGATTATCTGGGTCATGAAGATCTTTTTTGTATAGTTCTGTGTATTCTTGCCACCTCTTCTTAATATCTTCTACTTCTGTTAAGTCCATACCATTTCTGTCCTTTATCGAGCCCATCTTTGCATGAAATGTTCCCTTGATATCTCTAATTATCTTGAAGAGATCTGAAGTTGAGCTGTTCTATGAAGACTTACAAGACCTTCTAGAACTAACACCCAAAAAAGATGTCCTTTTCATTATAGGGGACTGGAATGCAAAAGTAGGAAGTCAAGAAATACCTGGAGTAACAGGCAAATTTGGCCTTGGCGTACAGAATGAAGCAGGACAAAAGCTAATAGAGTTCTGCCAAGAGAACACACTGGTCACAGCAAACACCTTCTTCCAACAACACAGGAGAAGCCTCTACACATGGACATCAGCAGATGGTCAACACCAAAATCAGATTGATTACATTCTTTGCAGCCAAAGATGGAGAAGCTCTATACAGTCAGCAAAAACAAGACCAGGAGCTGACTGTGGCTCAGATCATGAACTTTTTATTGCCAAATTCAGTCTTAGAATCAGCTGGGATTAAAAAAAAAAATACTCACTGCTTGATGAAAATGCCTGTATAGAACCTGGCCAACTCCTTTCCAACTCTCCAGCCTTTGAGATGACTGAGACCCAGAGAAGCCAAGGAAAAGCCACACAGCCTGTAAGTGGTGGAAAATGGAAGTTGTACCCAGGCAGGCTGGCTCCAGCATCTGAGCCCTTGGCCACACCCCTGGATGGCCTCATTTATACATGAAATTCTTGATTCATTCACTCAACACTGTTTGGAGTTCATAATAACATGTTGGGTACCGGTCTGGACGTGGAGGATACAAAGGTGAATAAGACCCAGTCCCTGACCTCAAGGTACAGCATGGGGCAGAGACTGCTAAAGAGTCATCTAGTGGTCACGAGAAAAAACCTTGACCTTCTGCATGAGGTCCGGGATTGGAGTGGGATGACTCCCTGGAGGAGGTGATGACTGAGCTGAACCTTGCAGGATGAGTTGAAGTTTGCCCGAGAGAGATTTGAGGGGAAGGGCACTCCTGGCAGAAGGAACAGCATGTGCAAACACACAGACAGAGAACATGAAATAAAGTAGGGTCATCACTGTGCAATTAACTTATGGAAAATTCAGCTTGGCAAACTATTTTTGCATTTTTTTAAAAAGAAAAAAATTGGCTAAGCATGCGATGGGAGCAAGGAACCCACAGCTGGGCTGTTGGTCTGACTCCCACAGGCATGCAAAGCTTGGGCCTCTGCTGACGGTGGACTTAATTGGTGGGAACCTCTGAGGGCTGACAGTTTGAGTCTGTGGTGGGGGGTGGGGCAGGGACAGGGTGCAGCCTCCCGACATTTCAAAGACTGTAGCCTTTACTCTGGGGACCATGGGCGTCATTGATGGTTTATCCCTGGTGGCTCAGATGGTAAAGAATCTGCCTGCAATGCAGGAGACCTGGGTTCCATCCGTGGGTCAGGAAGATCCCCTGGAGAAGGAAATGGCAACCCACTCTGGTATTCTTGCCTGGGAAATCCCACGGATGGAGGAGCCTGGCGGACTACAGTCCGTGAAATTGCAAAGAGTGGGACGTGACTGAGCGACTAACACTTTCACTTTCACCAGATAAGCTAAGAGTGGACTTTAACCCCGTGGCCATTTGGCCGGCCCCTCAGCAGGCAGCTGTTCCACTCTGTACCACACTGCTCCCTAGTGGAGATCTCTAAGGGTGTCACTGGTGGGAGTTTGGGTCCCTAGTTGGACCAAGCCTGATGACATAAATGGGCATTGACCCGACCCTGTGCAGAAGCAGCCAAGATTCAAGAGTCTTCCTACTTGTCCAGGAAGGGCAGGGCCAGCCCCCCGCCATCCACACAGGTTCTCAGGCCTCGGCTAAGGGACATGCCGCCGTCACTAGAGGGCGGAGTCCGGCCGCTGAACCGGCATTCAGAGCCGAGGGCCTTCAGCAGGTTCCCTGGGCCGCGGTTCCCTTTTCTGGAAGCTGCAGCGGAACTACGTGGGCTTGTCGTTCAGTCACTCAGTCCTGTCCGGCTCTTTGCGACCCCACGGACTGCAGCACACCAGGCTTCCCTGTCCTCACTGTCTCCGGGAGTTTGTTCAAACTCTTGTGCATTGAGTCGGTGATCCCATCCTACCGTTTCATCCTCCGCCCTCCCCTTCTCCTCCTGCCCTCAGTCCTTCCCAGCATCAGGGTCTTTCCCAGTATGTGGGCTCAACAGAGTAACGAAAACATCCAGAGAACCTGCTGGGGGGCCCCGTGTCTTCCTAAAGGACCCTCCCTACACAGCTCTCACCAAGCGGTGGGGAGCCCCCTCCTCTGGGAGCACCCCTCCACCTGCCTCCATCTTTGGGGTGCTCACTCTGGGGGAAGCTGGCCCCGCTGCTGGCCCACACCGAAGGCCTGCTTGGACAGGAATGGAGCCCCCACTAGACAGCCGGCACCGACCTCTCGACCTGATCAAGCTTTCAGGGGATTCCGGCTCTGGCTGAGGCACCCAAAGAGCTCAGACTCCCAGCTCTTGAAATCTGTGAGCTCAACACGTGGCTGTAACTTGCCGGAGTAATGGCCACTCCCACACCCTATCCTTGAGAGGGGAGCCGCTCAGGGGTGGTCACTCATCTGCACGGTGACCAGAGCTGGGCAGGGGAAGAGCAAGGACCAGGAGCCAGGGTGGAGTCTGCAGGAGCCTTGGAGGAGGGGAGAGGCCCTGCCCTGCCAGGAGGGCCCTCAGGGTGAGGGTGCCGGCACAGCATCCCAGGAGATCAGACACAAATGAGTGACTAACACAGTTTTACAATATAGATATATGCATTTGTTTGTATTTGCCCAAACAGAATCTGTAAAGCTAGTCTTAAGAGAAAAATCATTATAATTCTCAACACTTAGCCATGTACTTGATGTTAACTGGGTTATCTATAATATAAATCATTTGTGTGAAATAATAGTTGCTCTTGAGTACAGGAAATATCTACACCTGCTAAGTACTGTATAGGAGTACTTTACCTGTTATTCCATTTAATCTTTATTATAGACTATGAAGTTCATAGTATGAAACCTGTTTTGCAGATGAGGGAATTGAAATGGAGGATGAAAGTACTGTTTTGTTTTGTTTTACACTTTATGCTCTATTCAAATGCTGTATCAGTGGTAACAGTGGAATTTTGACTTCATTCATTTGGGGCACTTTGGCAAGCAGATTGTTTTAAGTAATGCAACTGATTGTAAACCACTTCAGTCTCTTGACACTGCCCACTCTTGGGGGAAAAAGTGTTTTTGAAGATGCTGCCACCCTCTGTCCTTCTCTGTAGCCATTCGCTATAATTGCTTAGGTCAAAAAAGTTGTATGCTTAGCAGGAAATGGGAAGAAGACAAAAGTCTAAGCAGAGCTTTGTATGTGACCATTTTCAGGACAAATCAGTTTATATCTCCAGGCTCAGCTCACTATCATGCACCTGGTATACAAGGCTTTCTGAGTTAATCAGGAGGGTGGGGCAGGTTAGTAGCTGTATTACAATCCATCCCTTAGAATTGCATTTGTAGCATTTCCATGTATAACACATTCAGACCTTATTGAAGATTCTAAATTGTATGAATTACAGGATAATGGTAACGACAATTATATTGTGTACTTATTTTCCCTTCCACTGCTTTAAAGCAGTTCCTTAGCCTCATGCCCTTGACCCATCTCTGGAGTCCATAAAGCCAGGCCCATTGAGCACACGTTGAGCAGTGGCAGCTGGTAGAGGCTTTGGCTGATATCCGTGATGGGGAATTCTAGGGGATGAAAAAGGCAAGGCTTTGCTGCAGGTTGCATGTGTGTCATGCCATGTCTGTGGTCTCTGCCCCACTACATCATGTAATAACCATCATTGCACTAACAATGTGTTTTACAGCAAATACCACATGACCAATTGTATGTCAGTAGAAGCTTGTTACATACAAATATTGCCCGAGAATATTTCCCAATCTGAGGATCTGAAGATAAAACTTAATCCCTATATGGTTGTTAGCATAACTGATGCCATCTTGGGCCCTTACGGTTTCTCCCTCCGCTGACCCTACCCAGGACTATACGGTGAACCACTTCTCTGTCATCAAGTGCTTTGTATCAAATAGTTAATAGGTATTGTTTAATAATGATCAGGACCAGGTGGCCTCTATGTTCTATTAGTCCCCAAACAATGATGAAAACCTTTGCTGATGAATTTCTGGTGCCCAGGAGACTAGTTACCCATTCATGAATCTAGATGTGTATAAGAGACAGTAACTGGTTGGGGCATAGACTTGGATTACTGTGATATTGAATGGTTTGCCTTGGAGACGAACAGAGATTATTCTGTCGTTTTTGAGATTGCATCCAGGTACTGCATTTCAGACTCTTTTGTTGACCATAATGGCTACTCCATTTCTTCTAAGGGATTCCTGCCCACAGTAGTAGATATAATGGTCATCTGAGTTAAACTCACCCATTCCAGTCCATTTTAATTCACTGATTCCTAGAACGTCGATGTTCATTCTTGCCTTCTCCCGTTTGACTACTTCCAATTTGCCTTGATTCATGGACCTAACATTCCAGGTTCCTATGTAATATTGCTCTTTACAGCATTGGACCTTGCTTCTGTCACCTCCACAACTGGGTATTGTTTTTGCTCTGGTTCCATCCCTTCATTCTTTCTGGAGTTATTTCTCCACTGATCTCCAGTAGCTTGTTAGGCATCTACTGACCTGGGGAGTTCCCCGTTCAGTATCTTATCATTTTGCCTTTTCATTGTTCATGGGGTTCTCAAGGCAAGAATACTGAAGTGGCTTGCCATTCCCTTCTCCAGTGGACCAACAGTAGTAGATATAATGGTCATCTGAGTTAAATTCACCCATTCCAGTCCATTTTAGTTCACTGATTCCTAGAATGTCGACGTTCACTCTTGCCATCTCCTGTTTGACCACTTCCAATTTGCCTTGATTCATGGACCTGACATTCCAGGTTCCTATGCAATATTGCTCTTTACAGCATCGGACCTTGCTTCTATCGCCAGTCACATCCACAGCTGGGTATTGTTTTTGCTTTGGCTCCATCCCTTCATTCTTTCTGGAGTTAGTTCTCCACTGATCTCCAGAAGCATATTGGGCACCTACTGACCTGGGGAGTTCCTCTTTCAGTATCCTATCATTTTGCCTTTTCATACAGTTCATGGGGTTCTCAAGGCAAGAATACTGACGTGGTTTGCCATTCCCTTCTCCAGTGGACCACATTCTGTCAGACCTCTCCACCATGACCCGCCCATTTTGGGTGGCCCCACACGGCATGGCTTAGTTTCACTGAGTTAGACAAGGCTGTGGTCCATGTGATTAGATTGACTAGTTTTCTGTGATTATGGTTTGTGTGTCTGCCCTCCGATGCCTCTCGCAACACCTACCATCTTACTTGGGTTTCTCTTACCTTGGACGTGGGGTATCTCTTCATGGCTGCTCCAGCAAAGTGCAGCCGCTGCTCCTTACCTTGGACGAGGGGTATCTCCTTACAGCCGCCCCTCCTGACCTTGAATGTGGAGTAGCTCCTTTCGGCCCTCCTGCGCCCGCACAGCCACCGCTCCTTGGACATGGGGTTTTTTAATAGAATGTGTTTAATCAGAAGGTTATAAAATCTAATGTCAAGTAGTGACAGTTTCCTAAAAGAAACCAACCCTGAATAATCATTGGAAGGACTGATGCTGAAGCTCTGATACTTTGGCCACCTGATACAAACAGCCAATTCATTTGAAAAGACCCCGATGCTGACAAAGATTGAAGGCAAAAGGAGAAGGGGGTGGCAGAGAATGAGATGATTGGATGGCATCACCGACTCAATGGACATGAGCTTGAGCAATCTCCAGGAGATAGTGAAGAACAGGGAATCCTGGCGTGCTGCAGTCCACAGGGTCGCAAAGAGTCAGACACGACTGAGCGACTGAACAACAATGAACAGCAAATTGACAATTTATGGCAGTGGACAAACTACTCTCTTGAAGTTTTAATGATTGGTTTTTGTGAGCCAGCTCTAGCACACCGATGCAAATGCTCCGAAAGGTGAAGCCCTCTGTTCCCAGAATAAGGGAGAATGGATGCTGAGGCAAGAAGGATGCGTGTCTCATATATTAATAAACAAGAGGTAAGATTTCAAGTGAAAGTTGAAAATGGGCTCTATTGGACCTTGAGATGCAAAAGAAAAATTTTACTTCTTGTCAGAACCATATTTTGAGAGAATATATTGGAGAATGAGGGAGACCCAAAGATCTCATCTGTGTTTACCCTCATCATGTCAGGAGGTAACAGGTCATGAGTTGTTCTGCAGCATCAGTCCTAAGTGTTGGTGGTTTGGAGCAGGACAGAGCCAGGGACCAGACCCAAGACTCTGAACTGTTGCAGAGATGGGGTTGGGCAGGGCAGAGCAGCTGGGAAAAGAACGTCTCAGTATAATTCTCCTGTCTATATCCTCCTTAAAGATTGATGTTAACAACTGAAATGAAATTCAGGAAAGTCCTTTGGAAATTTGTGGGAATCTGGACTGTAATTTTTTGGAAAGAGGCTTCCCAGGTGATAAAGAACCCACCAGCCCGTACAGGAGACACGGGAGACATGGATTCGATGCCTGGGTCGGGAAGATCCCCTAGAGGAGGGCATGGCAGCCCACTCCAGTCTTCTTGCCTGGAGAATCCTCATGGACAGAAAGCCTGGCGGGCTACAATCCAGGGGCTCGCAAAGAGTTGGATACAACTGAAATGACTGAGCACACACTAGATGACAAATACACTCTGTAAAGCCGGTCCTCACTAACCCAGAAAGCACGGATCTCACCTCTCTGAATTTCTGTAATACTTAACTATGATACAGTCTACACTATGATTATACCCTCTCTCATTTTCTTATAAAAATAATTGTGGGGGAAATCTTTATCCTGCCAAGGGTATTATTGCCTCCGTAACATTTATTCTTATCGCCAACAATGCTAAGCACAAAAATTAAACACATCGAGTATGTTTGATAAAAGTGTACTGACAGGAAAACTGGACCATCTGCTAAATTGCTGTTTACTAAAAGATCTTGTTTTATGAAAAGGTAACAGTGACTTTGGTAAGCAGGATAGTAAGTTATGGTGTAAATGGTGCTTCTAAACCCATGAGGGTGCCTGACAAATTACTTATTCACTTTGAAATTTTATCCAAAATGCTAACTTGGTTTCAAACATATTTTATAGAGATGGTATCATGGTAAAAATACAATTTGGGCCCTGTCCAAATTAACTCAAATTTTGTATTGGACTTGATTAGGTCCACGAGGTTACAGTGTAAATAAGAATTCACAGTAACAATTTGTAAAAAAATCATAATTTCATTTATTATTTCTGTCTGTGCTGCGTCTTTGCTGCTGTGCGGGCTACTCTGGCTGCAGTGTGTGGGTTTCTCATTGCAGTGGCTTCCCTTGTTGTGGAGTACAGGCTCGAGGGTGCTAGGCCGTCAGTAGTTGGCGACACGTGGGCTCAGCAGTTGTGGTTCCCTGGCGCTGGAGCACAGGCTCTGTAGTTGTGGTGCATGGGCTAGTTGCTCTGGGGCGTGTGGGATCTTCCCGGACCGGGGATCAGAGCCGTGTCTCCTGTACTGGCAGGTGGATTCTTTACCGCCGAGCCACTAGGGCAGCCCCCACCGTAACAATTCTCTCTGAGCCGGTCCCTTGCGCTTACTCTCTACAGTGCGAAAGCTGATCAAGCTTGATACATTCACAGAATTACACAAAGGTCCCTTCAAATAAGGTGGCATTAGTTATTAAGAGATCACTCAGTTCTGAGGGGAGAGTTTAAGGTGGGATATTAATTCCAAATGGAATTTCCAAGTTGAATGTGGGGATCAGCACCGAAGCACTCGACACCATTTTACACACCTTTAGAGGCAAAGTCATTTTTTCTGGTAGGAAAACAGAGAGAATTATTGGTTAATTATCTTAGCTGTTCATACCAGCTATTAGAAGAATCGTAGAGCCTCAAATGCTATAATTATAGTGTCTTATTCACCCTTCCGACTACAGCGGCTCCCCAGACTCTCCCCCACCCCTCACTAAAACTGCTTCTTCAAATTGTGCTGCTCAGCTCCTTGATGAAGTTGCCTAGTTTAAATTAGACTTATACCATGTATCTGAAGCCCTCTCTGCATGGTGTTTTTTTCTCTGTCTTGGTGGGCCAGCTGCCTTCAACAGATGGAGATCTGGCCCCTTAAGAAGGCTGCATCTGTTGTGGTACCTGTTAGCATCATTTCTTCCCACAGCCTGTTGAATCACATACATCCTTGTCTATGGACTGCTCAAGCCACACTTTAAACCTAAGTGTAATTTTAACTCCAAACACCATGTCTCAGAGAAGCAAATAAAAACAAGTATTTTGAAGTTAGCAACTGTTTCTGATAAGACAATAATTTGAAGGGAACAGAAAAAAAATGGTATAAATATGAAATTTAAGAAAGTTTATGTCAAACTCACAAATGTTGCTAAGCTTTCCCCACCACACCCCACTCCACCCCCAGGGAAGCACAATATTATTAAATTATAGTCAAATAGTCCCAATAACTCAAGCACTCACAGAATGTGTTTTTGCATATCTGACTCTCTGACACAGTTGAACCGCTATGCCTTTAAATCAAAACTTTAAAGTCATAACCATCCTCATTTGACTGCTTTGCAAGATGTAGCATATTAAGTTTATAAACATAATTCAATCCATTTCTTAATGCCTTGCTGTCATCCTACAGTGAGCCTTCTTCACTGTACCACACTGCTGTGACAGCTAGCACACCAGGACAAAAATAAGTCTTGTTCATTTCCATTCAGTACCACAAACATTTGTGCATTTCCTTCTCCAAGCCAGACATGATGCTGAGTTCTAAAAATAGAGTCAATGAAGCCTGGGCCCTACTATATCCAGGGTTGCTCATTCTCACTAAAGGAACACGAGAGCATGTGGGATGTACCATGAATGGCCACAGACAACTGGCCTTGGAAATGAGCAAGAACCAGATCAGGAGGGAGTTTGAACTTGACCCTGCAGTACTTTACACAGGGGACTAAGCTGGTCAGGTTCAGAGTGCAGAATGAACTGAGCAAATGTGAACCTGGAGATGAGACAACTATGGAGAAGTCTGCTCCAGTCCAAACAAGAAATGAGCTGAGGCAGCAACAGATTTCAGAAGGTAGAACCAATAGGATCTGACGTCCGTCTTAATGATGGAATAAAGGAGGAATCTAGGATGATTTCCCAGTCCTTTGCTATGGCAACTAGGTAGATATGCCATAAGCCAAAATGGGAAACTCAGAAGAAGAGGTTTGAGAGGAGATGAACTGAGTTTGGCTTTTCTTATTACTATTATTATTACTTTATTGAAGCATAGTTGATTTACAGTTCAGTCAGTTCAGTTCAGTTGCTCAGTCATGTTCGACTCTTTGAGACCCCATGGACTGCAGCACGTCAGGCCTCCCTGTCTGTCACCAACTCTTGGAGTTTACTCAAACTCATGTCCATTGAGTCAGTGATGCCATCCAACCATCTCATCCTCTGTCGTCCCCTTCTCCTCCTGCCTTCAATCTTTCCCAGCATCAGGGTCTTTTCCAGGGTCACTTCTTCGCATCAGGTGGCCAAAGTATTGGAGTTTCAGCTTCAGCATCAGTCCTCCCAATGAATATTGAGGACTGATTTCCTTTAGGATTGACCGGTTTGATCTCCTTGCAGTCCAAGGGACTCTCAAGAGTCTTCTCCAACACCACAGTTCAAAAGCATCAGTTCTTCAGTGCTCAGCTTTCTTTATGGTCCAACTCTCACAGCCATACATGACCACTGGAAAAACCATAGCCTTGACTAGAGGGATCTTTGTTGGCAAAGTAATGTCTCTGCTTTTGAATATGCTGTCTCAGTTGGTCATAGCTTTTCTTCCAAGGAGTAGGTGAGGTGAAGTCACTCAGTCGTGTCCGACTCTTTGCGACCCCATGGACTGTAACCTACTAGGCTTGTCCATGGGATTCTCCAGGCAAGAATACTGGAGTGGATTGCCATTTCCTTCTCCAGGAGATCTTCCCAACCCAGGGATCGAACCCAGGTCTCCCGCATTGGAGGCAGATGCTTTAACCTCTGAGCCACCAGGGAAGTCCCAAGGAGTAAGCATCTTTTAATTTCATGGCTGCAGTTGATTTACAAGGACGAGGTATATAGCAAAGTGATTCAGTTATATATATATATATATATGCAAATTCTTTTCCATACCCTTTTCTATTATGTTATTGCAAGATATCGAGTCCAGTTTTCGGTGCTATACAGCGGGTTCTAGGGCTTTTTTGTTTGTCCTGGTCTTTATGTGTGTCTTTATCTGGCTGTGCTGGGTCCTAGTGGCAGCATGCAGGCTCTTCCACGAGACGTGTGGGCTTATCTCTAGTTGTCATGCACAGGCTTAGTTGCCCCGAGGCACATGGGATCTTAGTTCCCCGACCAGGGATCGAACCTGCATCCCCTGCATTAGAAGGTGGATTCTTAACCACTGGACCACCAGGGAAGTCCCAGTAGGTCCTTATTGTTTATCTGTTTTATATAGAGTAGTGCATATCTGTTAATACCAAACTCCCAATTTATTCTTCCTCCTTTGTTCCCTTGGGTCACCGTAAGTTTGTTTTCTATGTCTGTAAGTCTGTTTATGTTTTGCAAATAAATTCATTTGTATATTTTTTTTATTCTGCATGTAAATAATATCCTATAATATTTATTTTCCTCTGAGTTGGGTTTTTGGGTGTCCAGTATGCAGGATCTTAGTTCCCAACTAGGGATCAAACCTGTGCCCCCGAGGTGGAAGCACAGAGTCTTAACCACTGGAGCATCAGGGAATTCCCTGAGTTGGGTTTTTCATTCATTTTTTTGGTCACATATTTATCAGTCACCTGGCACCCAGTAGGTGCCAGGCACTGGGTTGGGGCTGTGGACATGATGATAGGGGAAAGAAGGCATGGTCCCTGCCCTCTTGGAGCTTAGGAGAGAGGGTTAACTGAGTAATCAGGTAAAGATATTTATAACTTCAAGTGTGACGACTTCAAGAACAGGGAAGAACATGGTGCCATGAGGGACGATTACTGGGGAGTCTCACCTCTCCAGGGAGGTCAGAGCAGCTTCCTGAGGCATCCGAGTTAAAGAGTCGAGACAGAGAGCAGGGATAAGAGTTTGCTAAGTGAGGGAGGGAAAAAGGACGTTCACAGAGGGAACAATGCCCGGGGGCTCTGGGGTGGCAGCGTGTATGTATTTTCAAGGAACTCAAAGAAGACAGTGTGACTCCAGCAGGGAGGGCAGGAGATAAAACCAGAAGAGTGGGTAGACGCCAGGCCACGGGAGGCCCTGGAAGCAGGCCTGGTGTTCAGCCAATCTGCTCGAGCGTAACACTCTTCTGAAAAGTGTGAAAGTGGTAGTCGCTGTCGTGTCTGAATCTGAGACCCCATGGACTGTGGCCCGCCAGGTTCCTCTGTCCCTGGGATTCTCCAGGCATGAATACTGGAGTGGGTTGCCATTCCTTCCTCTAGGGGATCTTCCTGACCCAGGGATTGAACCTGGGTCTCCTGTATTTTGTGCAGGAGACACATTTTCTCCTGGATTTCTTTACCGTCTGAGTCACCAGAAAAGCCCAACACTCTTCTGGAGCGGGTGGTAAATAGCTCCTGCACTAAACTCCCCTCGTCCCCTCACCCTCTCATCCCCAGTCCAGCTGCCCAGTCCCTCGTCTGGGCTCCCCGTGAGCTAGCAGCCAAGACAGTGATATCTGGCAGAAGAGGGCAAGGAGGGCAGACTTCTAAAGTACCACTCCAAGATGCTGGCGTCTGTTCTGATGGTCAGTATCTGCACGGTCTTGGTTGCTAAATATTTAGATTTTCTTTTTTTGGATGCACCATGTCTTTTAGTTGTGGCATGCAGGATCTTTGATCTTCGATTGCAGCACGCAGAACCTTTCACTGCTCTTTGCGAAGTCTTAGTTGTGTCATGTGGGATCCAGTCCCTGCGTTGGGAGTGTGGAGTTTTAGCCACTGGACTGCCAGGGAAGCCCCTATTTAGACTGTTTTGAATACGATCCCTGCTTATAGGCCATGTAAGAGGTTAGTGTTTATTCCGAGAATAATGGGATATCTTTGAAGATGGTGGCGTGATCAGATACATGTTTCGAAAATACCAGTTCAGTTGCAGTGTGAATAACAGATTGAAGAAGTGGCAAAGTGAAAACAGAGGGACCAGTTAGTAGAATCTTTTTTTCTTTTAACTGAAGTAGAGTTGATTTACAATGTTATGTAAGTTTCAGGCATACAGCAAAATGATTCAGCTATATATATTATATATTTTCAGATTCTTTTCCCTTATAGGTTATTATAAAATATTAAGGATAGTTCCCTATGCTATACAGTAGGTCTTTATTATCTATTTTGTATATTAGTATATTAATATATATTAATTAGTATATATTAATCCCAACCCTCTAATTTATCCCTCCTCCCAGTTAATAGAGGGCTTCTCAGGTGGATCAGTTCAGTTCAGTTCAGTCGCTCAGTCGTGTCCGACTCTTTGCGACCCCGTGGACTGTAACCTACTAGGCTTCTCCGTCCGTGGGATTCTCCAGGCAAGAATACTGGAGTGGATTGCCATTTCCTTCTCCAGGGGATCTTCCTGACCCAGGGATCGAACCCGGGTCTCCCGCATTAGAGGCAGACGCTTTAACCTCTGAGCCACCAGGGAAGCCCTCTCAGGTGGATCAGTGGTAAAGAATCTGCCCGCCAATGCAGGAGACACAGGTTTGATCCCTGGGTTGGGTTGATACTCTGGAAGATGAAATGGCAAACCATTCCAGTATTCTTGCCTGGGAAATCCCTTGGGCAGAGGTGCCTGGAAGGCTACAATCCAAGGGGTCACAAAGAGTCAGACACAACTGAAGTGACTGATCATGCATGCATACCAGTTAACAGACTCTTGTTCACCCTGTCATGTGTTAGGGTGGTAACGGGTTGAGATGGAGAGAAACAGGTTCAAGAGATAGAGAAGATATCTCAGTCAAAATCCCAACAGGCTTTCTTATAGAAATTGACAAACTGATTCTAAAATCTATAAGGAAACATAAAAGGTCTCAGATCACCAGAATGATTTTCAGAAAGAACAAAGTTGAAGGACTTACACTACCTGATTGCAAATCTTTCTGTAAAGGTACATCAATTAATTCAGTGTTATATTGGCAGAAGGATAAACATGGATTTATGAATTGACATGTTTTCTGAATTTCCTTTTCTGGATTGTTCACTGCTAGTATTTTGAAGTACAACTGATTTTTGCACATTGATTTTATACCCTTAAAATTTGTCAAATTCATTTATTAGCTCTAAAGCTTTTTTTGGTGGATTTCTTAGGGTTTCTACATATAACATCATGCCATCCTTGAAGGGAGATAGCTTTACTTCTTTATTTCCAGTTTGGAGGTATTTTATTTCTCTTATTGTCTGACTTCTCTTGGCTAAAATTTCCAGTACTGTGTTGAATGGAAGTGGTGAGAGTGGGGTCTTGTTCCTGATTTGGGGAGAAAAGCTTTCAGTCTTTCTCCATTGACTATGTTGTTGTTTAGTCGCTAAATCATGTCCCACTCTTTGCAACCCAGTGGACTGTAGCCCCCCAGGCTCCTCTGTCCTTAGGATTTCCCAGGCAAGAATACTGGAGTGGGTTGCCATTTACTTCTTCAGGGGATCTTCCCAACCCAGGGCTCAAAACTGCGTCTCCTGCGGCTCCTGCATTAGCAGGTGGATTCTTTACCACTGAACCACCAGGGAAGCCCCACTGGGTATGTTAGCTGTGGGCTTTTAATATATGGCCTTTATCCTGTTTATTTCTAGTTTACGAGTTTTTTTTTTTTTTTAATCATAAAAGGTATTGGAATTTGTCAAATGCTTTTCCTCATCTTGTGTGTATGGTGTGATGTACAGGAGATGATCATGTTTTTTTTTTTCCCTTCATTCTATCACTGTGGTGTACTACCCTGATTGATGTTCTTATGTTGACATATTCTGGCATTCCTGGGGTAAATCCCACTGACCAACTGATCTTTGACAAAGGCCCCAAGGCAATTCAGTGGAGATGGGATAATTGTTCAATGAATGGTGCTCACAAAGTTGTACATACTTGTGGAATAAAAAGAAACTTTGATCTTAATCTCACACCATAAAAAAAAAAAAAAAAAGTCAGATTTTCTGCGGGGCAGGAATTTAAGAGTGGCTTAGGTGAGTGGCTGTGGCTCAGGGTCTGTTGTGTGGTTCCAATCAGGAGGTCAGCTGAGGCTGCAGTGACTGGGGCTGGAGGATGCCCTCAGAGATGGTGAACTCACATGGCTGTTGGCAGGAGGCCTGTTTCTCACTCAAGATTTCCGTGCAACATGGCAGCTGCCTCTCCGCAGAGTAAGCTGTCCATGAGAGGGAACAAGGAAGAACACAGCATCTTTCACAACTAGGTCTCATATCATCACTTCCCATTTAATCTGCTTATTAGAAGCGAGTCACTGAGTTCAGCACACGATCCAGGGGAGAGGAATTTGACCCCACCTCTTAATGGGAGGGGGCTTCCCTTGTGGCTCAGCTGGTAATGGATCCGCCTGCAATGCAGGAGACCTAGGTTCAATTCCTGGGTTGGGAAGATTCCCTGGAGAAAGGAAAGGGTACCTACTCCAGTATTCTGGCCTAGAGAATTCCATGGACTGTATAGTCCATGGGGTCGCAGAGTTGGACACGACTGAACGACTTTCACTTTCACTTAATGGGACAAGCACAAAACCTTTATGGACATACATTAAAGCTACCACATGGAATATTACCTTCAGAGATGACTACAATTCAGAGGCTGCCATCTCTTTGGGTGGAGAGAAGTGAGATATAGCACATAAAGTATTGTACAGTTTTACCTATGTGAATAACATGTTTTAAAGAATGACAGCTGATTTTGGTAGAACCCATATCATTGCTGACTTTAAAACTAGACAAAGAAGCAAAACTTTTTGCATCTTATTATTTTTTTTTGAGACTATCAGTCAGAATAAAAAACTGATATACTCAGAAAATTCATCTCTCAACAAAGTGCTACTTTCAGATAAGCGCATTGAAAATAATCTTAATATACTTTATGTAATGAGCAGCACCCTAACATACTGATTATCCATTATAGTTGCAATTGGAAATGTTTTAACATTATTCATTAGCATATTGAACTCCCTGTGCGTTAAGTGTATATATATAAGGTAAAACTTTTGAGAACTTTAAACCCAGGATAAAGAAATTCTTGAGAAATCCTTTTTTAGAACAATTTTTTTTTGCATTTTTTTGACATCTATTTCAGTCCCCAGTTTCTATTACTAAAAAGTATTCATTGAGTTCTGATTTGATGTCATGCTTTTCCTGCAAGAACTATTCCATACTCAAATGTTTTGGCTAAAAAAATACACTTAGTTTTATCCCTGTTTTTTCACATGCGTATAGCCTTAACCATTTCTTCTCTCTAAACAGCAAGAAATCCTAATTAATGTGAACATAATAGTTTTTCTTCTACAATGTTTCCATTATATTTAACGTCATTTTCCTTGTCTCTAAAATACGATCAAGAATCTTTATTTTACCATAGGAGAAAATCTTCAGGATCTAGGACTGAAGGGTTCCTTGACTCGACATCAAAAGCACCATGCACAAGAGGAAATCTGATAAACTGGATATCATCAACATGAGAACCATTTGCTTTGTGAAAGACAAGAGGATGAAAAGACAAGAAGCCTGGAACTGAATGCAGCAGTAATACAAACCGTAAGAATCTGTGCTTTCCTTAGAGGCCCAAACAAAGTACGATGAGAACACAAAGGACAATGAGATTGATTTCAGCCAAGGAAACCTGCAAAGTGTGATGAAGTGAGAACCAAGCTAGGAATCAGTAGAGTCAGTAGGATTGTAACAGATGGACCCAAGAGTGAGAAGAGCATCTAAGATAGAATCAGCGAAACTGGAAGGAAGGAAGGGCTTCCCTGGTGGTTCAGTCAGTAAACAGTGTGCCTACAACACAGGAGACCCAGGTTCGATCCCTGGGTTGGGAAGATCCCTTGGAAAAGGAAATGGAAACCCACTCCAATATTTTTGCCTGGAGAACCCCATGGACGGAGAAGGTGAACGGAATGACACAGATGTGGGAAAACATTGTAGTAAAGGAAAGGATGGGCTTCCCCGGTGGCTCAGATGGTAAAGAATCTGCCTGTAGTGCAGGAGACCTGGGCTCGATCCCTGGGTTGGGAAGATCCGCTGGAGAAGGAAATGGCAATCCAGTCCAGTATTCTTGCCTAGGAAATTCCATGGACAGAGAAGCCTGGTGGGCTACAAAGGGGTCGCAAGAGTCGGGCACGACTTAGCGACTAAACCATCACCACTACCAGAAGGAAGGAAAGTGCAAAGAATGTTGACACTGTGAGTGGCCCAGTGCGAATTCCAACGTATGGAGGAGCGAAGTGGGGAGTGAGCCTGGAAAGGGGGACTGGGGACAAACTATGGAAACCAGAGTAGTGGGGACAGAGCGCTGTTCCCAAATAGCTCACAGCTAGAAAATGCTGCTTCTGGGAAGAGGTGCAGAGAATGCTCACAGGTGTGAGCTCTGGACATCCAGGAAGATGGGATTGTTGGCCAGGGGCCATCACGCAAGACGCCCATCTGCTCCTGCTGCAGGGGAGCAAGAGGGAGTTATGTGTGACCCCTTCGGTGCACGTCCCCTCTTCTGTTTGCTGTCAGGCCTAGGCCTGGGTACCTGAGTCTGTTTTTTCCCCACGGGTGTCCCTTCCTTGCTTCTTCCCATAGTTGTTCTCAGACCAAGGGTGGAGCTGGAGAGGTTCCTTGCAGCAGCTGGTGGGGTTGACCCCACTCAGTGCAAGATAAGAGCCACCCTGTGGCCCATGTCTGAGCTGTGGCACTGTAGCTGCAGGAGGGGAAAGTAGGTCAATTAGCAAATGGTTTATGAAGTGCTCACTCCAGAAACACAATCACAGTCAATGCTTTATTTTCCCCAACTCTTGATACCCCAGGGTTTCAAAAATCACAATATTTTTGACCATTAGAGTGTATTTATACCTGCTCTTTATGTCTCCTCGCCTAATTCTATCAGGAAGACTTAAGCGTCTGTGGTTCAAAGTAAATTTTACTCCACTGCCCATTTCTTCCACGTGGCCTTGCTGGCATGTTCAGAATATAAATGTTTGCATGGTCCAGGTAGCGTGGTCTAATTTAAAGGCGAGTAAGTCAGCAACCTTAACAACAATAAGGGAACCGGATAGCTGGATATTTACCTAGTTCCAATCTTTAAGTAAAAAAGGTCAGGGTGGCTGGAAGGGAGAAAGAAAATATCATTGACAAAAGAATGAGAAAGAGGGACTAGCTTCCCACGCAGGAGGAAAGTCTGAACGCTTCCTTGGGCTATTTAGTAGCTGGTTTCCTATCTGTCTTCTGTCTCTTTACTCGCCTATCAGGTTATGGGGCAGCCAGGAGGGCGGGAGGGGCTGTAATTCTTTTTCTCATCTTGGTACACTGAACTGCTTAAGCTCACAGCAGCAGACTTGAAAGCGGATGGCATTGACAGAAAAGCCAAACGCCTGCCAATGGCCTTGTTGCTGTTGGGGTGGAACAGTGGCTGATGACATTGATTTCAGTTTCTGGGACATTATCAGCAAAAATAAAATGAAACTCTCATTGTACAAAAATGCATTTGGTTTCTGAATTTATTCTGCTCTCAAAGCTAGCCAGGGGCTCCTTATCCAGATACATTTTTTTAAAAAGTTAAATCAAAAAATTAAACACATTTTTTTTCAAACAGAAATTCTGCAAATTTGAGAGAGCTTGCTTCACTTCTCTTCCACAGGAAAAATAATTAATGGAGCGGGAAGTAAAATAATTTCTGTCACAAAATGGTAGTATAATATCTTTTCTGATTATTATCTATTCATTGAGAACTCCAGCCTGCAGTCTCCTTTCATGTTCATTTCTTTTTTATCCCCAAAGTTAATGTTGAATCATAAAGCAAATGACCTTTCAGACCAAGAAAACCTAGCTCTAAGGTCATTGGAATTTCTTCAATTCTCTGTTCACATCCTCAAAAAACTATTGCTCATCTTTAAAAATGTATCATAAACAAATAGTGTTGAAGGGCTATAAAGTTTTTCTTGGCACAAATGTGGTATGACCTGGAAAACACACTTCATCATTCACAATGAGAATATCCTCTCCAATTTATGCCAATAAAAACTTGGAATAATCCAAGATATACTTTACATGTATTACATTACATACAAGAATGAAGTGAAGTGAAGTTGCTCAGTCGTGTCCGACTCTTTGCGACATACACGAATAGTGGCTCTAAACTGGAGACCCCATTTTTGGCAATCGAAAAAGAAAGTTCAAGGTGAAAGGGAATTTCTCCGAGAACTTCTCGCCGGTATTTATGCAAAAATATCAGGATACAGTAAGAGTAAGAAGAGGCGGAGGAAACTTCATAGAAAAGATGACACAGGATTAGGGGTCCGGAGAACGACTCAGGGAAAAAGAAACAGGAAGGAGGCCATTCTTAGCAGAGGTCTCCACCGGGAGTCTCCACACTTCCTGGCAGGGAGCCCCCTGGTTGTCACTGTGGCTGCAACCCAAGGCCAAAGCAAGAGATGTGGCTGGAAGGGATCCTGGGAAGGGAGGCAGAGGTCACGCTATGAACATTATCATTGAGTGTCTTCCTAAGGGATGTGAAACCGTTGAGAGCTTTTTGTTGAATAATGACAATAATATGCCAAATGCTTTCTGTGTGTCAGGCATCCCACACCATGAAATGCTACAGCCCACCTTTAAAAGCCATCCTATACGGTGTGTACTGTTCCCATTTTACAGGTGAAGAAGTTGAGGCAGAGACCGGTGAAATAACATTTGCAGGGTCCAACAGCTGTTAAGTGGTGGGGTCAACTCAGATCATCTAACTCCAGAGCCCATGCTCTTCTGCTTCTTGAGGAAGTCACAATCGTATTCTGGGGTGGTGGTGGGGAACACACTCCATAGCTACATGGAAGCTGAATTAGCAGAGAGCCAGGAGGTAGGAGGACCAGCAGAAGGCCACGCAGCAGCGCAAATGAAAGCTAACACAGGTCTCAGTGGATCGGATTTAATGAACTAGCGGACATGGAGGTGAAGAGAGGGCAGAATAAATATACCCGAGGCATCGAATTATATATATATATAAATATATTTATATATATATATATTTCTCCTGTTGGTTCCACCTCTATATATCTGTATCTTTGGCATATCTGCTATTGCTTCTGTTTCTCTGGGGAACCTTGATGAATACAGTCCTGTATCACAAAC